>JACVBY030000665.1:0-498927 GCA_017589505.3 Metroxylon sagu
ACGTTACTGCATTTATCCTGATTTCTAGATTCCTAGCCTTGATAAGCAAAGGCAACAGGTCACTCAAACCAAATTTTAATATGGTTACATTTACAACACTACAAATTGCAAATCCATAATCTTCCACTGTGGTTCTCAAGGAGAAAGATCAATTCATAATTTGGTAGGTAGTCAGATACATGATTGCTGGGGACATGAAAGACATTATCTTAACTCGTATTTAGCACATAACAACATTATTGTCAAAGACAGATAGCATACAGCATTTTAATCTATACGTTACAGCATCACATCATGTAATATCATATTCATCACATAAATTTTTACATGTATACTTTTATATGTGCAACTAACATGAGCAAGCTAAAATCCAATGACAAGAATCAGAATTGAAGACAACCTGCAGCATGGAGCAAAGGTCGAGATAACAATTACTGGGTATAGATGATGGCCAAGACTAAAGACATTGGAACACCCTGCTTCCTAATGCAAGTTGGTGGCCAGATGATGGTTTTATGACCTTTTAAACAGAGAAGCCATCTAAACTGTAGCGAACTAGTTTTTTGTCGTTAGCCTCTGCATGAAATTTGAATTCTAAGTTGGTTGTCCAAAATTTGCAACTTTTCAATTAAAGCCCATCTCTAAAGTCTAGTAACAAAAGATTCAGATCATTCCACCTGACTAACCATCCAAATTGGTACTGCCCTCGCTGGACAAATCATCAACTTTCCCCCAAGGAAAGGAGACGACTTTACGAAGCTGCCCATCGAATGCACAAAATTCTCCATTCTTGGCACCATCCTTAAACATGTTCAACAAGGGGGAAAAGGCAAGAGGAAGAACAAACCCTAGAATTCTAGACGGGGCTAGGGTCAAGAAGAAAACAAGAGAATTGAAAAAGAATTCGAAAAGAACCTGGTTAAGGATGAAGCTCTTGCCCTGCCGGGCGCGCCCACAGACGGAGATGACGCCGACGGGACCCTTGACGAGATGGAGGGTGGCGACGGCCTCCGGGTCCATCCGGAACTTCCCCTTCTCGTCGCAGTAGACGAGGCGGAGGGGCCGGGCAGGGCCCACGTTGGCGGGCGAGGAGGACGGAGACGAAGCCGCAGCAGCGTCGGATCTCGGCGGTGGAGGCCCCTTCTCCTTCGACGAAGAGGCGGAGGAGGAGGCCGAGCCACCTCGAAAGCCGAGCATTTGCATCATTCTTTCCCCTCTCGACCGAAGGTTATACCAATCTCGACGCTTCTTTCCTCTCTTTACCTCTCTTTCTCGGCTTCTTGATCTCTTCTTTGCTATCGCTTTCACCTTTGCCTTCTCGGCGAAGGGAGGGAGAGGCACGAAGGAGAGAGGAAGCGATCGTGTGAGAGCCTCGGGGGTTTAAAAATAGTCAGAGAGAGGGGCGGAGCCGAGGTTCTTGAAGCGGACGTGGGAAGTGGTTATGTGGGCCCCGTAACTCCTATTCCAGTGGAGAGCCGCTCCGGACAGCGAAATGACCATATTGTCCTTTGGCTAGCACCGTCGCGTGCTACCGACGCTAACTTTCGGACTTTGATGGCCTCTTCGGCCAAGCTCGTGGGCAAGTTGATGCCTCGGCCTGCGGCCCAAACTATCGTTCAGGTCGGCCTGCTTTGAGGGATTTTTTTTTTTTTTTTAATTGTCAACAGTTCAATAATGTACAAATCCGATGGCATATATTTTAAGGTGGTGTTATTTTAAAATATACCAAATAATTTGATTGCATATATTTCCACTACTACATGCAATTCGGATGGTAATGAAGATGAAGAAATCCGGCTGCTGTGAGAAACCACCCCAACGTAAATGGGTTTGAAAGGATTAAAAGGGAATGCAGTGGATTCCGATTTGGTGATAGAGACCAAAGTCTCTGTCTCTTAATCCGAACCTAAAATCTAATTATTTTCTCAATAAAATAAATTTATTTTTTATATCTATTTTTTTAAAAAATATATATATCTCACAATTTTTTTGTTTTATTTATTGTAAATTTTAGATACTTACAAATCTTAGTATCATTATTTTATCCTATATTTTTTTTTCTGAAATGAGTTTTCTAGCATGCTTAATTACAAAATAATTTTAGTTTTAAAATATAAATATTTCAATTATAAATTAGTTATTCATAATTCTGCTAAAATTGATAATTTTATTATTTACTCCATCAATTTATCATATTAATGGATATAATTCATTAATTTGTATAATTTTTTTAATTTAAAAGGTTTTTTCTCTATTTAAAAAAAAATAAGGATTGAAGACTTTCCGTGAGAGCAGATGAAGGATAAAATCAATTCCTATTTAGTAAGGATGAATAATATATCCTTCGCTCTAAATTTCTTTCAACGCTATTCCTATATGCATCATAAGGTTGGTAGATTGCTGAGCTACCAGCAATCTATGAAAAATGAAGGACCAATGCAGATTGTCTTCCTTTTTTTTTTTTTTTTTTTTTTTTAACTTTATAGGTTTGGGAATGGGCTATCCACACCTTAAATATAGAGAGGGCAGCCGTGTTAATTTCTGCGTCTGTGTGTTCTATGGACTTGTTTATGAGCCCATAAAATATTAAGGTACTTACCTTCTTATAATAGACACCAAAATAGCTAGCTTGTTATATGGTATTATTAAAAAAGTTTATTTAAACTTGAGTTATGGCCTCTTGCTTTTAAGATTTTGATCAAATTTGATCTAATTTTAAGTTTCAATTACAACACGATTAGATTAACAGCACATGTTGAACTCAAGGGAAAGGAAAAGGAAAAAAAAGATCACAGCATATGAAAAATATCATGCATGAATAAAAACCATAATTGTTATAATATCTCTTTATTTTAAAGCTGGGCAAGAGGATACTGGGCAAATATTTTAAGGCAAGAATGGAATCAAGAATAATGATATTTAATAAGTGATGACTTTACTAATTTAATTAGTTCACGCTATTGTAATACAAACTACTTAATCTTATATTTATAGTTCTAATCAATAAACTTTATACGCATCATTAATTTTATAAAAGATATATTTTAATCAGTTAATTTGGTTGCTCAAAGAAAAAAGGAAAAAAAAAGAGAGAAAAAAAAAAGTGATTATTAATCAATATAATAATTTTTGATGCTTTTTAAATAAATATACTTTTCAAATAATACATCACTCGTGTTATGGTTAACTTACGAATTTTTAAACATATAAATGCTGATTGATGCATGCTGCCTTCTAATATCTAAAGCTAAATTTAGTACTTTGAACATAAAGGATAATATTTGAAAAAGGTGAAGCATCACAAAAATTAAATGCTGACTCTTGTTACATGCTAGTTTAATTATTGCCACAAATAAGCCAATTCATTCAAACAACTCAACATTGATGTAATAATAGGCTTGAAAGAGTTTGTTTGATCATGAAACTAGCCAGGCTTCGGTTTTACACATGCCTTAATGGAAGAACAAGCCATACATAAGAACTATATGTACCTACATATGCATGTATTTACATACATGTATGTATAGTACGAAAGTAAGGTGCTTCCTTGATGCTGTAGAACCTACATAACGAGCCTCATAAATATGCAACTCAAACTCTAGAGCCTAAGTTATAATAGTAGAGACGAGCATCATATGTATCAAGGTTGAGCATCATATGCAACAAGGTTGTAAATTTTAGCAAATAATTGTAAGATTTTGTTAATTATAAAATGCTTTGGCATGCTTTTATACCTGTTTCGTATCGGTTAGACTCATGACACTAGCTCGGTCCCATGACCAGTTGCAAGACCGTGATGTCCTTGTGAGCCATTCCATCAGCTCCTACAGCAACCATTCCAATGGAAGAGCAAACCCTGACGAGCAGAGTGCAAACATCTCTAGCATAAGAAATTTAGTAGAACAACAAACCTGAACTCGGAACAAAACACACGTTTAATTAATCCATGCAGAAAGAAAGTTTGTCCTCTATTAAATCTTATTAAAGTAATATAAGAGCGGACAGAAAAATTATGAAGGATCATAATTAACCTTGATGAGCAAACAATGGGGGAGAAAAAGCTTGTCTTCTATCTTAGTTAAAGAGTAACTCGGAAGAACCACCACACACGTGGCCAGCGAGGCCTCCCTGGACATAACCAATCATAAATTTTCATGATTATTTGTTTGATGTTAATCTAGCCGTGCTCATTGTTAGCAAGAAAGCCGTAGGTGAAATCCTCCAACGGTCATTATTTTAAACCTTGCTTTAGGTTATGTTCGCGTGATCCTACCTCGTTATTTTGGAGTTTATTTGTCGGCATTCCCCGCATGGCCGGTCAAAGCCCAAGAACCCAAAAAAAAAAAAAAAAAAAAAAAAAAACTCGTGCAAAGAGATCACAAGTTGTGCTGCCCGTAATGAATCCTGCCATGGGATTTAGCGCTGCAAACCTTTCAGCACTGTAGCAGAAGCGGCACCGCAATGATGTTACCGTGGATCTCTCTCGCGCCAACCGCTGCAAGTGCTACAGAGGCACAGCCCTTGGATTATTTTACTCCGAGAACCACCACCCTGCCATCCCATGTGACCACGGAAAGAGCATTCTCTCTCTGGATTCTCTCCTCTCCCGCCGTATTCTTCCCAGTATTATCATTAATTATTCATGCATTGCTGTAGCATCCAATGCAGACACCCTCAACTTTCCAACATGCCACCAGGACTGCCTGTCAGGCTTTCTGACAAGGTTGACTGCCGACGGGGACCATCCAACTGTAAGTGACGATGACCATCTGATCGTCCGGCCGGCCGGGTGTGGTCCAGCCCATCTGCCCATGTACTTCAACACAGTCCATGGTTGTCAGGCTGCCACCCACGTAGACATATCAATGAAGGTGCCTCCGCTTCCAAATCCATTGCGCAATGCGACCGCATATTTTTAAAATATTATCTACGAAAATTAAATTCACACACCTCATAATAATAATAATAATATTATTATTATTATTATTATTATTATTATTATTATTATTATTATTATTACAAATTATTAATTAATATATAAAATTTTATATATTAATTTTAATATACATATCTATATATTTATTTAATATCATATAGCGCATCTTGATGCCTAACTCTTATATTTAAATCCAGTAAATATATATCATCATCATCATCCTCTATGATAAAGTAAGAAAAGGTAATGAATTAAAAGCTTGATAAAAATTTTATACATTACCATCATAAATATATCAAAAAAAAAAAATGAATGATATATAAAAATATATTTTAATAGAAAGTAATATAGCATATTCATAAATCAGCTATAAAATCTTTAAACCAATCATGTTCATGTACCAATATAAATCAGAATAAATAGTAAAATCATTAAGACAATCACATATCTATATCTTAATCTTTTATACACTATTGAAACATACTGACAAATCTCATGCTATTAATCCGTATATAATAATTTAATCTGACAATATATGCATGCATAAATTAATTTTTATATTAATACATAATATAATAAATTTCATCGTGTCATATTCGTAGATCCTGATTGATTTTATACTAATTCCTTATGGCTCTTAAGTTCTTCTCTAATACCGCTAATATAGGCTACCCAACCCAATCCAGCCATCTAGTTTGACCGTTCCCCTTGCTTGCCGTTCACCAGCGACCAGCTTCGGCCATATCTACCATCTCCGGCGGCTTCAATTTACAGTCTCCCATCTTCTAACCATGTTTTCTTCTAAAACAGAACAAAGTTGAAGCAAAAAAATAGGTTGCTCGGCTTACCCGATAATCGCTTAGTCCTTAACGACGGCGATCGACGGCGGCTAGCTAATCTCCAAACTCCAGCAAGCCTAGCTCACTTCCATTTCAATCTACACAGCACCCAACATCTGGATTACCATGGGTTATAAAGCAACAGGAAATTATATTTAAGAACAGAGGATTCAACCCAGAGATCTGGCCTGCTACCATCTTGCCGGCGCCGATTCCAGCTTTGGCGAGGTCCGGCTAGACTCCAGGAACCAGAGAAAGCGAAGAGGAAGAAGAAGAAAAGAGGAAGAAGAAAGGAGAAGCTGGTTCACCGTTTGGCTTTGGAGGTTTAGCGACCTAAATAAAATAGTCTAAGGTATTTAAAGATTGCGAGAAAAGGTTTTGAAGTTTGCTGGAGGTTGTTAACTAATTAGAAGATTTATTAGTTAGTTAGTCAAGGATTTATTAATTAGTTAGAGAGTAAATTTAGTATTATGAAATTAAAATGGAGGTGGAATCAAACTTATTTATATCACAAATTAAATTTATTTATTTTATTAAAATAATAGTTTAATCTAGTTTAACATTAATTTAAGTTTAAATTATTAAATTTAAAATTAAATTAAGCTGATGTAATGAAATCGGATTAATACATTACAAAAGGAACCATAGAGTTGCATATGGGTTCTTCTCCGCATTGTTTTCCATTCGGTTGTTGTTTTTGTTTGGCCACGCTACTCCACGGTATATACGGAGAGCCACACGCTTGGACGCTGCTTAAGAATGACTTCACTACTTGCGTCAGATTCATACTTCGGCATCAAGTTCATCGAAACATTCCCAACAGAATATCTGATGATTCGACAAGGAATCCAGTTGGATACTCAAGTCTTTGAAAATAATAAATAATAATAATAAAAAATAATAATAATGGAGAGGGCTACGCCACCCTAACATGTAAAAAATTTTGAAATAATACCTACTAGTTATTCCAAAGGTATGACTTGGTCAAGTCGATTGCCCAAACAGGAGCCAGAGGATTGGTTTTTCTTTTTCATAATCACGATAGAGGCACTAATACGAAGGAAAAATATTAAACAACCATAGACTCCGAGGGATAAAATAGAGGCCACTAATACCCTTATAATATGATTGCAATAATGGGCCTCTCCGAATATGATGGAATGGGCATCAAGCCAGAGATGCTAGTTTACTAAGCCAACAGTCTCTCAATGGTTACCAAAAGTAAGTGAAATCAATGTTTGATCCATATCATCCCTGAAGTTTGAAGTTTGAAGTTTACTAATCCATGTGTTGTGGAGCCTAATTTTTAAAAAATATCTTAATATACTTCTGCATATATAAAACAAAGCCGGATGCTCACCTTCACCAGATGTGATGAGGTATAAAACTGGAAATGTCAATACATTTAGAGGGATCACAAAATTATATCTAGTATGCTTCCAATTCATCCTCCCTTTTAATAACTAAATTTTTTATTTTTATTTTTATTTTTTACTGTAATAAATAGCAGTTCTATAACAAGCAGATAGCATCCTTATATCACCTTTTGCTCAAACTTTCGTCCAACACGCTTGACCAACCATTGTCGCAGGGTTCGCCTCATGCCTCATGCCTCATGGAAAGCTTGCTTCCTTTCCGGGGTAGTCCCCGCAATAACAGCCAAAAAGTAGGGGCTTATGGTGGGCTCCATCCTCCACGTGACTACAGGTCCACCCAGAGTCTCCTCCCGCTCTCTCTCTCCCCCTCTCCCTCTTAAACGCCGTGCCCTCTCGCCGCGCGTCGGAACGCCATAGTGTACACCACAGAGAGAAACCAAACCCTAACCCTCGTCTCGTCCAATGGCCCGATGAGATCGCCAGCGATGGGCAGCGGAGGAGGAAGAGGAGGAGAGACACCGCAGCCAGCCCACCGGAGCGCAGGCAGCGGCGGTGGCGGGAGCGAGCTCTTCATCTGTTTCACCGCGCGGCCGTCCACCTCCATGCGCGCCCCGTCGGCGAGGTCGCTCCCGAGCCCCGGCCGGAACCACCGCGAGCCGGCGGCGCCGCTGCTGTCTGCGTCGCTGAGCAGGAGGCTGAGGAGCAGCGGGAGCCTCAAGGGTGGGCAGTCACCGATGTTCCCGGCGCGGAAAGGTTGCGCCTTTCGCGCCGCGGAACCTTCGTCACCCAAGGTTACGTGCATTGGGCAAGTTAGGGTTAAATCCAAGGCGAAGAACAAGGGGGAAGGGGCGGCGGTGAGGTCGAGATCAGATAGTTTGAGGAGAAGAGCGGAGGGGAAGAGCGGTATTGGAGAAGAGGAGAGGGAATGCTCGAGAAATAGGAACCAGAGTTGGGTTTATCAGCTCCCTACTAGCATCTGTGAGGCACTGAGGGCCGTTGGATCGGAGTTCAATTGCTTTCTCCCATGCGGAGGGCGCAGATCTCCGTGCTTTTCGTCGTCGAGGGCGAGGGAGGAGAAGCGAGGAGGAGGGGGAGGAACGGGGGAGAAGAGGCCGGCGAGTTCTTGCGGAGCGGTGTTTGTGAGGTGGTTGATGGCGATAGAGGAAAGCGAGGAGGGGGAGGGAGGGGAGATGGTGGGTTTGGTGGTTGGGGAGAGGGAGAAGAGGGAGCTGGATTTGGTGTTGAGGGAGAGTGAGAAGAGTGAAGTGAAGGTGGAGGAGGTGGGGAAGGAGGGAGGGGTGGAGAAGAAGGAAGAGGTGGTGGTGGTGAAGGAGGAGGTGGTCTGTGTGCCACCAAAGAATGCTCTTTTGCTCATGAGGTGCAGATCTGATCCGGTAAAAATGGCGGCTTTGGCTTCCCGGTTCTTCGGATCTCCAGCTACAAAGGTTCAAGCTGAAGAAGAGGAGGAGGAACAGGGTGATGGAAATGAGGAACGAAAGGAAGTTGGAAAGCACTTTATAGTGGAGGAGGCTGGAAAGGGAGTTGGAAAAGAATCGAACGAGGATGTGGAGATTGACGCCGAAGATTTTTCTCAGGAAACAGGGGAAGGAGAGGGAAGGGAGCTTGAATCTGAGAGAAGCTCGGAAGGGGTAATTCTATCTGTAACGGTGAAAGCGGAGGGCGCCTCGGAAGAAAGGGACTGCGAGGAAAAAGAGAAAGGAATCGAAAAAGGAGGAGTTTTAGATGAATCTCATGAAGCTCTAAGTGACCCAACTGAAGTAGTAGAAGCAGCAGAAACCGAGTTCCGTGAAATGCAACACGAGAAAGTTTTAAAAGATGAGACCCTTTCACTAAAAGCAGGAGAAGAGAAAGAAGAGGAAGATGTTAAAGGAAAAGAATCCAGGAGCTGCTCTTCTGAATGCAATAAAGAGAAGGAAGAAAATGCAGCGAAAAAGGAGACAGAAGAAACTAGGCCACATAGGTGCTCTTCTGGTTGCAAAAAAGAAGTAATCAGGCGCAGCAGTTCTTGCAAGGAGAAGGATAGAAGAAGGCATAGCTTTTCCGCAGAGAGGGAGGCAAGGAGACACAGCTTCTCCACCGAGAGAGATGTAAGGAGAGCCAGCATCTCTGTAGACAAAGAAGGGAGGATCTGCTGGAGCTTTACGGTTGAAAGGGAAGAGATAAAAGTGAGATCAGAAGAATTAGCAGCAGAAGCAGAAAGGGAGAACAAGAAAGAAGAATTGACAGAGGAGGAGGAAATAAGAAAAGCTGTAGTGGTTGAGAAATTGAAGACCACAGGAGAAGATCAAGTTGTGCCTGAAGAAAGAAGAGAAGAGGAGGAAGAAGGCAGAGAGGAAAGGGAAGAGGAAGAGGAAGAGGAAGAGGAAGAGGAGGAGGAGAGGAGGGAAGAGTTACCAGATTGTCTTTTGTTAATGATGTACGAGCCCAAGCTGTCGATGGAGGTCTCAAGGGAGACATGGGTCTGCAGCACTGATTTCCTCCACGGTCATCGACATCGTCTTCATCTTGGTCATTCCTCTAAGGGAGGGAGAAGCAGAAGATCTAAAGGCAAGGTTGGCGTTGATGGGGATGGTGATGGGAGGCGTGTTAAAGTTGATAGCACTGGTGACGGGAAGTGTGTTGAGAGTAAGGAGGTGATCAAATCCATGGAGTTGAGCCCCCAACGTCTACCCCCTCCGCCTCCAGTGCAGCAACCAGTGCCGCCCTTGCCATCAGCTGTTGTTGAACAGAAATTATTAAGTGGTGTTGCTGCTGCTTTGGTGCCAGCATGCGAGCCATTTGTGCTCTCACGGTGCAAGTCCGAGCCGATGAGGTCAACTACTAGGCTGGCGGCAGATGGTGGCTTCTGGAAGAACAGGCATAGGCCAATTGGTGTTATCGACTTCTGAGCATAATGGAGTTATAATATCATTTGCCTGGAGAGAGAGGGATATTGTTGTGCCTATTGCTATACATGCTTTTTTTAGTCTTTTGTTGTAGCTGCTTTTGATGTCGTGTTGTTGTATGATAACAGATGATTTTTACCAATGAAGAGAATAGAGTTCCGTTTTTCTTCCCTGTTTTATTTTATTTTGTTTAGCAGGGTTCTTCTTTTGGTTGAAACCACACCTTGCTCTTATAAATCTTTTTGATTTACATGGTTAGGCTACCAAATCAAAACTGAAAAGAAGATCGCTTTTTTCTATTTAAGAAACTGAGTTGGATGTGAGAAAGTTGAAGGGAAAATTGAAGAAAAGGGCATTGTTCTTCTAGTCTTTTTTTAAAGGACAATCCCAGGATAATTGTGAAGCTTATTGTCCTTTTTCCCTTTTTGATTGTTAATACTAATATCTCTGGTTATCAAATTTGTTATTATAGATTTGGAGCTAAACACAATTTGATATTAGATATCTATTTTTCATGCTATTGCTTCTAATGTTTGCTGCATGGATTTAAATTGCAGTTAAGAAGGAATGGTTTCACCACATGATTTGATGCCAGCTATTGCTGTGTGTTGGGATATGTTAAGAGAACTCTCCTCTGCTCAGGAAAGGTTGGCCCTGATTCCTCAGTCTGTTACCTTCATCATCTTTTTTTTTTATTTCTACTGCACTAACAAGATATGCATAATAACATTTTTGCATGTATTTTTATGTTTATCTGTTTAAGTATAATTGGAATATTATATAATCATAGAGCACATATCAAATTGAAGAAAAAGTTTTATAGGATAGCCATAAAACTATTTATGCTTTATGGCATGAAATGTTGGGCAATTAGAAAAATATATATGCACAAGATGAATGTGACGGAAATGAGAATGTTAAGATGGATGTATGGTAATACAACAAAAGATAAAATAAAAAATGAAATCATTTATAAAAAGGTAAAGGTAGCTCTAATCGAGGATAAATTAAGGGAAGGACGACTTAAATGATTCGGATATGTGCAACGTAGACTTAGAGATGCACTTGTGCAAAAGAATGATTTGATATATGTAGAGAAAAAAAAAGATAAAGGTAGATCAAAAATAACATTAGAGGAAGTGATGAATAAAGAGTTGGAATTTTTATATCTTACAAAAAATATGACTTAGAATAGAGCTGAATGGAAAAAAAGAATTCATGTAGCCGATCCCAACTAGTTTGGAATTAAGGCTTTTTTGTTATTGTTGTATCTATTTTATACAAGGTTGGCCTTAATTCCTCGGATTGTATAAATTTGTATGTTTATCTGGGTATAACATTGTTGGTTGCAGTTTTTCATTTTCTACATTTTGTAATTTATTCGGTATCTTGTAAAATGATGGTTTCAATTTCATGAAATTTGCCTCAATTACAACAAAGTTTTGCATATACTTAAAAATGTTTATATTTACTCGAACATGGGGTTTAAAGGTGAAAAAAGGATGGTCCGCAATTATATATTTGTTTACTAGTGAATATGATAGTTCTCCTGAAAGACTGTAGGTGCCGTATCATATGCATGGAACAAAGTACCTCAATTCAGTATATTGTCTTATAGAATGAAAGCAATAAATGCAGCACTGAAAGTGAAAATTTATCCATTTCATTTTATTAAGCTCTCAGTGGAACAATTGCATTCTAATATGCACTCTAGCCATCATGAATGCTGATAGTGTTCTTCATAATCCACTAGTACTTGTGCTAGTAACCTAGTAATATCAGTTTTACATTAGCTCATTTTCTAACCACCTGTTGGTCTCTGCTATTGGAATGTTAAAACTCAAATCAAGGCCTTCTACGTATGAGCAACACCACAAATATTTGATTGATTCAGTTTTGGTTTCATCATGGTCAAATCCACACATTTAGGGCAACCGGGCTCAGCGTGCGCATACATATGCATGTTACTTCAATGTTAATGTCGTAGAATTTTGGAGTTTAACCAAGCTTAGTCTCAAGTCTCATGGCCAACTGTAAGTAAAAATTTAGTTGAAACATCAAAGAGGACGAGGTTGAAATTGAAAGTGGAAAATTTAGAATGGAAATAGAAGAAATAGTTTGGAGATTTATGGTGATGATTAGGTAAATTGCTGGACTCTCCATAAGAAAGGAAATATTGGCAATTGGTTCATCTCACCATGCACTTATGAATAAATTAGATAGGCTATGATCAAACTTTTCTGCACAAGTTGCACGTAACTTGGGTATGAAGATGAAGTTTAGCTAATGTCAGTGTGAAAAAATGTCTGCAATTTATTAGTTAGTTATTAACTAACTGCTTTTTGATTTCATGTCTATTAGAACTATAGCCATGCCTGAACCTTTAAAGGCATTTCAGATCTAATCAATGCGAACCTAATAATTCTATGCCATATTGTGTATTCTCTGTGGCATTATCAAGCCTTTGCAGCGCATATCCAACTTATCCAAAACAGCATTTCCTCACCCTAATCTATATTGGTGCTACTCTTATATACTTTCAATTCTACCCTCCCAGTTACATCTTCACGTTTTTAAAGCTATATCCAACAAATCTTCTTCAATGTGTTCATCTATGCTGCGCCATCTTATGCCAATGGGCTTTCTCTTGCTTAACCTTTTAATGGTTAAAAATGATAGCCGATCTCTTAATGGTCAAGAAAACCATAATGATAATTGTTATATACTTGTATGCAACTTGCTTAACTATTATAAGATGCTTTCTCGCTGAACTCTTAGTCATTTTGCTGTTAGAACTAATGTAACGGGAACAAATTGTGTAGGGAACCACTTGGCCCTTTATCCTAAATAACTATACTTCCTATCCCATCTCCCACTGGAGTTTCATACATATTCCTTTGAAACTATATGTATTGATGGTTGATGGTTTACTTCTTGAATTATGGGCAGTTGGTTGATCTATAATGAGGATGAAATTAGCCTGGCTTTTGGTTGCGGAATCTGTATTCCTAGCATCATCTTCATTTAGCTTTTGGTTTACTGAGTGTTCTTGAACTTTTTATGAGTCTTCTTATAATGAATTACTCGGTAAGCCGTGACATCAATCATACTTCTGCACCATGGCACCCTGGCATAGAGATCTTCGATGTTTTTTATTTTTTAGCTATATCTCTGGGAAGGAAAGAAGAAAAGCTTAAATTAAGCATGCATTTCCCCATTTGATTTTAAAGAAAGTGTGAATAAGTCCTTGGAGTTGCTTTTTAGAAAGCAGAAGATGCCTTTTTGATTCTTATGTCTTTTCATTGCACTGGGATTCCTTGGTCCTGACATTGTAAGTAAACTTTTTGAACATAGGTGATTCATGAAGCAATCTTGCAGGAGAGACAGATGGACTTGTTGTATTTGATGCCATCATATCTTTTATCATGGTACATATCGTTGCATATCAGTGCGTATCACTCCATACCAAATTGAGACTTGATATAGGTATGTACTAATTCTCAGAATGAACCTATTCGCATACCAAATGTATCAACATTGTATCGGCATGGTATTAATACGACATCCGATATCGAGATGAAAAATTTTGGTTTTTATTATTTGAATGTGTTCCCTTAGGTTATTTCTATTTCTTATCTCAAAATACAAAATATTATGAAGAAGATACTAGTTGTAAATTATATCATGCATCCATCTGTGCATTTATTGGCAGCAAATGTTGTTAGGTCTTAAAATTTATTTCTACTTGGTCTCTAGCCTAGCCGCTTTTCTAGCTCATATTGCTAATCGGGAGAGGATAGAGTTTCTTATTTATGAGAGATTTAGTTGGATAAAATTAGTTGAAGAACTTTTGACCGGACACTGTTTTCATGTTTTTAATTTTTTCTATTTGTATTCAATCATGCATTAAATCAACTAGAAGTGTTTGGGTTCCTTTTCATGTCTCAGTAAGAGGACTCTGGATCTGTCAAGTAACTGACATGAAGGAAATATAAGAGAGAAACGGGGAAAAGAACAGTTATGATACAATATGATAAAAGAATTAATCATCATAGAAAGATGAGAAATAAAGTGAGCAGCATTTGAGACCATTTTTGTATTAGATAGTATTAAGCGTCAGATATTGGTCATCGTTGGCAAATTATTCAATAATCATTGACATTTTAAAGCGTTCAAAATGACTACTTTAATATTACACCATTGAATAGTGAGGCACAGTAGAACAGCTGCACATCAATCCTTAATAGCATGGACCCCATGGTTAAGTCTCTAATCTCTTTTATTTAGTAGGCCAACACACCAACTAAACCAACTGTTTAAATGAATGTATACTGCATCGCCAATGATGCCTGCAACCATTGTCTGAAATATATTTTGGCTGTCTGATTTATAAATATTGTTGATATTCCAAGCAACCATGGCTTTGTTAAACATAATCAAATGGAATTATAATTAGGGACAGAAGTTATAGTTTCTGTACCTAAATAAAGAAAATCGCTGAAAATAAAGTGAAAGAAAAATAAAGAAAAAATTATAGTGCCAGTACCTAAATTTCTTTTATAATAAATCTCTTCAAATATATCTGTTCAAACCATTGGTAGGCCCATGTTTGGGTGATCCGAATCCTTCACAAGATTGGAAGCCATAAATGTGCAGCAAAGTCAAGACACTTTACCTGGGTTAATGAATCTTACTCTAATGAAGATCCTGATTCATTATAACTTAGCCATCTGTAGGATAGGGACATTTTTAATACCTAACCATCATGCTAAGTTTTGAGCTTCAGATATAAATTCTCGTATGGAAGAGCAGTGATCTTAATTAGTCCAGGAATTGTCAGCACTCTTGCGTCATGATTACGGTTTTTTTTTAAAGGAAAAGATGGGGCTCATGGTGATGGCCCGACCAAGAGTCCATTAAGTTCATGAAATCCAACTGATATCACTTGAGAAGATAATTTGTAGACTCGAGAATCCTCTGCGGCGCATCTTTTGCAGCTGCCGTGTCATCCATCTCGAAAATAGAGAGCTCCCGCACAGTCCGCAAGGACTTTAATTTTTGACCGTTAGCAGAGAAGGTGCCTTGGCCGAGAAGTTAAAAAAATCTAGCATTTCTTTATCAAATATTCCACCAAATAGAGGCTGTAAGCTTAAACCCTGCCACCATGAACTTCTTATGAAATCCAACTTCACCTCCAAATGCTTTACGATTAGATTAGAGGAGGAGTCCCACCCCACCCTCGCAAACAGTTGGGCATTGAAGAGAAGAAGGGGGGAAAAAATATCGCGAGCAGGTTCCTCTCTTCTTCTTCTTCCTCCTCTTCTTCTTCTTCTCAAGATTATCAGTAGTCAAAATTCTTTTGTTACCAACAGATCATAGAAAAACCTTCAACTTTTTCATGAATGCAAATTTGCCAAATAAACCAAATAAAGTTGAGGCTCTTATCAAGCTTATCACCAGAATTAATGAATCTATGCTGAGATTTAACAGAAAATATATGATAAGGAGGCCATCTGCAGAGGACTGAATCTTTGCTGTCCGATAGCCTCACCAGGTGCAGAATTTTCATAAGTGTAACCAAGGAAAGCATTTTCATCAAAAGATCTCCTAAAAGGGATGAATTATTTACCGCCTTCCAATGAGATGCCACGGAAGCACTCTGGTCGAAGACAATGTGAAACAGATCAGGAACAGCTTAGAAAGAGGTCAATCTCCAATCCATCAGTCAAGCCAGAACGTAATTCTTTTGACATCACCAAGAACGAAAGAGGATAATACCTTTGGAATATATCTTGATTGCCAGAGAAATCTTCTTCTAGAAGAAGAATCAATGAAAGGTCTCCATACGTAGCTTTCACTGTTTAAATATTTCCACCCTCCACTAAAGCTATAGATATCCACCGTTGACCTTCTGATTAGCCATTCAAAAGAAAAATCTTATGATCATATCCAATTTTTGATAACCCAGCCGGGAAACAGAAAGAAAGTAGATAGACAAATACGAGACAACAAAGTTCATTAATGTGAACCGACCGCCCAACGACAGAGATTTAGCAACGCATCCGGCCAGTCTTGTCTCAAAACTTTCAATGTTGTTGGAAGCCATTCACGTTTGTAAAGTCTACCCGGCCTCAGTGGCAGGCAATATCCGCCATTGGTGATGATCCTGTGGAGGAAACTTAGACCCACGGCAAACGCTTGTACTTGGCTTCATTGTCACGTCTCTGTCGTTTATTTAATTGGAACGAGGCCCAATGTTTGTCAGTATATTTTTATCTATTCATTGACCTTGTGTGCTCTAATTTTCCCCAGAGCTCTATGCTTTTTGAGCAAAAATGTGGCCTAGGACCATCCCATTTCATTGAAGCAATGAATGGGTGCAAGAAAAGCTCGATCCCGGACCAGAATTGCCAAAGTTCCATCCAGCATTCCTCACAAGAGCGAGATCAAAATTAAAATATAAGGGGCCGTATTTTAATAAAAAAGCTTTTTTTTTAAAAAAAAAACAAACGGTGTCTAATAAATATATACATTAAATGAATAATTGTATACATTGAAAAAATAAGAATGTACAGTGACCAAATAAATATGCATAGTGAACAAATAAATGTGTATATTAAAAATATAAATATGTATGATGAGTAAATAAGTATATATGAATCAAAAGTTATATAATTTGTTTATAAAGGGATTACTTGTCAAATACCTCTATTAATTACAGTGCACTGACCTGGCGTTGCGTAGAGGTTTGGCATTTTGGTACTGTTCAGAGGAGTGGATTGGCTCAAACGAAGTCGCCAGCTACTAACCTGGACCATGCTGACCCATCTTAAATATCAATTGCTAACATATTTTTTGAGGTATGGTAGTTTAGATGAATTAAGTAAACAAATGGAGTCCAATAAAAACATGCCACCTAGGATGATGGATCTTGATGCTTTATCAAATCCCCTTGCTTATACACGAAGAGTCTAAGGTGGAGTGCAAGCAAGGACCTCCATCGCATCCACGCAAGCTGAAGCTTGCTTGCTCCTCCCAGTTTTCGTGCCTTTTTCTGGAAGGCAGTGCCAGTATTATCTGTTATTACGGAACAAATAAGCAATTAGAGTTGACATTCTTCGCTTGCCAATATATGCATAGCTAATGACAAGAGATACACAAGGCTAAGTGGGTGTCTTTAGGATGGCATCTCTAACCAAGATGTGAGGAGAGGAGGGAAAGGAAGAGAAAGATGCTGCTGGACAGGGGATCCATTGATCTGGTGTTGGTCCCATCTGGGTTGGCCATCATGTTTGGCTACCATCTCTTCCTCCTGTTTCGAATCCTGAGGTTCCCGCACACTACTGTAATTGGCTACGAAAACCATAACAAACGGGCATGGGTCGCGCGGATGTTGCAGGTTAGAATATGAAGTCTCTCCATTTATGCTCTGCTAAAAGTTTTCAACATTTTTATAGACATATTCCTTGTTCATTGACTGAATATGGTTGTAAGGGTTGGCTGTGGAATTCCATAAAACTTTTCCGAGCCAAGTTCTTGAAAGAATTGTCTTCAAATCCTCTCACTGCCTTCGTGATTCTATCCATGTCTTCTTTGGCATCTCCTCCAAATCCCCTCACCAGGCTATTTTCAGCCCTGTGACATCCAAGACATCTTAGAGAGTTTCTGTTGCTAACATTATAAAAGGTTCTGCATGCAAAGGTCTTATTTCATTTGTCAATGAAATGAGGGTTGACTTAGCCACCATTTTGCTCCAACAACAAAAAGGAAAAAAAAAGTTTTCTTGGTGCGTGGAAAAGCTCCTAAAAATTGATGCCCTGCAATGCTATTCTGAAAATACAAGTGGCAGTGCACCTGCAATAGCAAAGATCTAATTGTTAGAAAAATAAGGACCTTAAGCTTTATTTTATGAATCATAGGAATATCTAAATTATATGATGTTAAGGACAAAAATAAGTATACAATTACAAACATTATCATACCTTGAGCCATTTAAAAAGGAAGTAAAAGAACTTTACTTAATACTAGAATAAACACCTCACTCACTTTTATATTAATTATATTTATTGTTGATGAAAATTTCACAAACTATAACTTGAGTTGAGAGGAAACCATTTTCTCGAGTCCCTTTATATAGTGTGCTAAAAAAAACTTTATTCATCAAAAAGTCACGGTATCATAAATTAAGACTCCTCACCTTTCTATTATAAACTAAAACAAGAAATCGCAATATCATAAATTAGAACTCCTCATCTTTTTATCATAAATTAGAACTTCTCATCTTCCTTCTTTTATATGAATTTTATAACATTCATTAGACCACATGATATATATTTAATTTAGGACTCTATTATTTAATTAATACATTGACCAATTTGGGACATGACTTTGTTCATTGAACCATCTATTATTCAATATATTTCAACTGCATATATGTTGCACATATTCATATTAACCATTCATGTGGTTATGAAAGTTATATATATTTCTAAAACTAATAGCATGCAGCAGCATGTTAACCATGTGAAATTCAAGAACTAGAAAATAATTTGGTCCAAAGATCGACATGGCAATTAGAAAGTTGGTGCAATTTTTTGCAGAGGACTCCAGAGGATACGGGACTAGCTTTGGACGTGATATCGAGCAGTATATCAGCATCAACCAACCTGGCCTCGCTCTCCATTGCCCTGAGCTCCCTCATTGGAACATGGGCGGGAAGCACCTCCAAAGTTTTCATGACCGAAGTGATATATGGCGACACAAGCCAAACCACCTCTTCAGTGAAGTACATTGCCCTGCTCGTCTGTTTTCTGGCAGCCTTCACTTGCTTCATCCACTCCGCAAGGTACTTCGTCCATGCCAGCTTCCTGATGAGCACTCTGGACTCCGACATACCTGTAAGCTACGTCCAGACCGCAGTGATAAGGGGTGGCAACTTCTGGTCGATGGGTCTGAGGGCAATGTACTTTGCGACCACCTTGCTGCTGTGGATTTTTGGACCGATCCCAATGTTTACTTGTGCGGTGTTCATGGCGGTGATATTGCACTTCCTCGATTCCAATTCCACACCATTGCACCAGTATCGGTTTACTTCACAGAAAGGATCGGTGAAAAGGGCTGGCAGACCCCCAAGTAGCATTCAGTGCAACCCATTGTACTCTCCATCTTCAAATTTTAGCTGATGGTTGGGGTGTTTCTAAAGTCATTTGCACCCAAGAATTGCTATCAGTTTCTCAAAGCTCACTAGAATAACAGAGTACATACAATATGTTATGGGAAAATCACCTAAACTAATTTATATATGCAGTGTGAACGAGGCCCTTGTGAGGGTTTGACGCATTCAGTTGTTCATCATCCTTCTGACCAGATGTGTTGAGTTAATGGAATAGCTTTCCATGAACTTAAGCTCAATTTAACAAGAGTATAACATCAAAGCCAGTTATATTGGTTCTCAGTACGGAAGTTGCTGGAAACCATTTGGGTTAACGCTACCTGAGAGACAATAAGAAAACATGACATCATCAGATAAAATGTTGTTTTCCTGCAAAGAATTAGTTTATGCCAACCTTGAATATACTCTCTTCCTACTTTATCTAGCATAATTAATTCGTTGGGAACGCACAAGCTTGGAAATGCCACTTAGATCAGATTAGAATATAAAGCAGAGACAATGTGGTCTTCATGATCTATTAGTGAATATATGACAAAAACTCTGTAAATTGACTTTATTCTTAAGATCCGAAGGGGCTCATCTGAAACCTTCTACCCTATACCCACCCTGCCACTTGAGGACTGACTCCAATCAAAGTGGGACCTCAGCCCTCTTGTCCAAGCGACAAGGTATGATTCATCCAGCAAGAATTTGGTGGTTCTGATACTGCATTGAGTGTACTATTAGCTAGATATATACCATTGCAGTGGACTTCCTACTTGCTTGGATCAAAACATCCTCTTATTGTGAGGATGGACAATCAGAAGATTGCGGAGAAAAGGTGTGGGCAACACAAAAATGATAGAGACAAAGTAACTATTTCATTAATAAATTGAAATTCATTAGACTGTCTCTCAATAGGCCAACCACATGCTGCTACAATCCTCACATACTTTCAAGCACTCTGTAAACAATAATTGAGGCACCTATATTTATAGGCTAAGAAAAACAAAAACATAATAAGAAATCGATTCTTATACTAACACTAATAATGACTTCTTAACAACTAAGCAAAATAGTTCTAATCAAATAAGGACTTGTACTAGAACTCCAATCTTGGCCTAATTTCCAACAGCCCCCTTAAATCAAGCTCTTTAAACTTCATCATGCCCATCATTCTCTTTAGCTTCATAAACAAATCACCTTTAAGTGGCTTTGTAAGCATATTTGTAACTTGGTTTTTAGATGAACAAAACTCAACTGCAATATTTTTGTCTTTGATCAACTGACGAATGTAATAATACTTGATGTCAATATATTTGCTACGACCATGAGATACTGAGTTTTCTTATAGCCCTTTGCAACCAATCTTACTTTAAAACGGCTTACTTCTTCATTTGGCTTGTACTTTCTCTTATACACCTACTTGGCACCAATAGACTTCTAATCACTGCAAAGAGTAGCAAAATTTCAATTGCATAAATCTTCTCATCCACTGCTTAAACCTAGGAATCATTACTAACAGTCCCTTATATAGCAATGGATCACAATTTACAACTAAAGCAAAATACGCTGCATTATCATCATCAGATGAGTCATCATTCCTACCAATCATATAATCCTGCAAACAAGCAGATAAACAATACTGGCGATGTGGACGGCTAAAAGATTCTGCAAAAGTAAGTGATATATTTGATGGAGGCATCTCATTATTTATGGGTTGGACTTGTATTTCTCTATCAACAGCAACAGATGGCACTGATAAAGATTTCTTTTCCTCAACTGTCCAATCCCAAACACCATCCTCATTAAAAGTCACACCTCAACTAATAATCACCTTTTTGGTCTTTGGATTATGTAGATTGTAACTCATTACTGTAGCTAATAAAAATATATTTTTCTACTTTATTATCTAGCTTTTTTCTCAATTTATCAGGCATATGTGCATAAGCAATACAACCAAACACCTTCAGATATCCATTATTAGGCTTTCTTCGATTTTAAGCTTTTTAAGGAGTCTTGTCATGAATACTTCTTATAGGGCAACTATTTAAGACATAAATAGTACAAGTGACTACTTTCACCCAAAAATTTTTTGGAAGATTCTTGCTATATAGCATACATCTGATCATATCTATAATAATTCTATTTTTCTTTTCAACCACTCCATTTTGCTGATGAATTTGCCTAGCAGTCAATTGATGCTTAATGCTATACTTCTTCAAATAATCATCACAAACTGTATACTCAGTACCCCTATTAATCTTTAGAACTTTAATAGAACATTTGCTATTTAACATAAGCCATAAAACTTTTACAAAATAAACCAATACCTTTCTATTGAAATCATCAATGAAAGCAATGAAGTATCTACATTTAGATGTATGCCCTGAAAAGCCAATTATTGGCATACACATTATATATTGTTCCAGAACTTTCATTGTACATGATCATATTTATATTAATAAAATTGGGCATTTTTCATATATATTAATGTGTCATGTATCGTCTTTGGGATTGATGGATAATGACATGTATTTTCAAGAGTTAAAAATTTGAGACACGTCATAATAGATTAACTCCTAAAACACTCCCAATCAATTAATCAATCACGAGGATAGTGATGGATCTGATCAGATTGGAGCATGGATCGCCTTGATACGAGTCTCTAGCATGAGGTATGAGATACCAAGGCAAAAATGCTGGTAGATGTTTGACATCGGTACCGAGCGTGACTATACAAGAAATCAGTAGGATGACTACTTACTCGTCAATGACTTCTCAGCAATGTAGTAATATAAGTGGTCCTTGACCTATAGTACTTCGGTTACTCACACTAGGGTCATTGTAGTTTGACTGTATATTATCTTGATTCTCTTAGGCATCAAAGACTTTGTTATGTATATTGGCTGCAGTGGTCCTAATGTAGGAGTAAGGAGTATTCATGAGGAATCTATTAGCCCTAGTAAATAGGGAGTAGTCCTATACTATTTAGGAGACTGAGTTCATGAGCCCGTGGCCATGACAAGTGATAATGGAAAGGAGTCTTCATTAAAATCACAAATTTAACTCAAGTCAAATAAATATTGCATATGACCAATGCTTAAGGTTTGACGAGTTATCCTTGACCTAGTACCCTATTGAGACTCTTGATAGAAGGATTATACTATACGGTAACTGCATTTTGGGTTCTTTTCTAACCTGCTGGCTTGTCACTACATACTACTAGGTGTCACTGATGGATTGTGAGAAGCTCACTTGGAATCGATTAGGATCGTCAATTCCAAGTCATGAGTTGAGTCGAAATAGTTTCGACCCACTGAAGGAGTTTCGGTGCAACCCTAATGCTGATTAGGGATTATTCTCACTACTAGACAGGTTGGAACACGCAATAGGGGTTGAATTCCTCACTTTGATCCTTACATTAATTTAATTAGTATTTTGGATCAAGTTCTTTGAAGATGGATTGCTAATTGTTAGCAACTAGACCTAACAGCATCACTACTAACCTAATTCGACCAGATCGAATTGTTTTCTGTCTCCTTTGAATATCAAATTAGCTTTGACCAAATACATTTAGGGTTGATTTGAGTTGTCCAAGACTCAATTAGAACTTTAGTTTGAGTCTCATATGATGAGATTCAACTCAGACTCGAAATTCAATTTAATTGGATTTAAATTTGATCCTGAATGTAGAGTGCTAGTGGATTGAGACTCTTGGTCTCCCTAAAGTGATTAATGTACATTAAATTCAATCTTTCATTTAATATATAGAAATGATAGAAACTCATTGATTCATTAAATGTGGGAATATGTAAAGGGTTTTGGCTTTTTAAATTCCAAGATAATAATTATCATTAATAGTCTTCATAATGAAAAGATAGCCTTTGGATTGCTTTCATTAATAGCCATAATGATAAAAGACTTTTGAACTATTTGGAATTAATTGTAGCATTAATAGCTATTATGATGAAAGACTTTTGGACCATTTGGAATTTATTGTAGCATTAATGGCCTTCATGAAGGGAGAAGACTTTTAGGTTATTCTTGAAAGTTTATATAAAGGTCCCTAGCCGGAAAAAGAAAGAAGAGGAGAAGGCTAATGAACATGTCCATCTTATATGGCATAAGGCTTTGCATAGGCTTAGAGAAGTCTTTGTTTTTCTATTCTCCCACCTTAGATTAAATTTAATTGGGCAAAAATAAGTGATAAGTTCCTGTTAAGGAGATCATGCATAAGAAGGCTGATTCAGCAAAGAGTTTGTTGCATCATCTTCATCAAAAGGATTTGCAAGGCGCTAGTACTCGGTGATCCATCTATTTTGAGGAGTCTTCATCCCTGCGTCGATATTCATAGAGGCCGAACGTGTGAACGGCTCTAGTTCGGGATCCAGTGATCCGATAGGGTAAATTTCAGTTGCATGTTTCAACTTGACAAGGTAAAAATTTATATTTTAAATTTTCTCCGCATTAGATCTGATCTTTAATCATGCTATCACTGAGTAAATAAGTTTTAAATAAGATTTAAAACTTATTTACCCAATTATAAAAATTTGCATTCATTTCTTCTGCTATAAGATACTGATAGTATGTGTACCCATCTTATCCATCAATCCGGTTCTACATCTACTACCTTCATTTGACGGAAACTCCACTGAGCACAAGTCAGAATGAATGAATTTAAGTGGTCTTCTAGCCCTCCAAGATTATCTTTTAAGAAAAATTTCTTTCTACTTCCTTCCCATAATATAAGTCTTACAAATTTTATCAAATACATTGATTATTGGCAAGCCTACAACCCATCTTTTATTTGAAAGAAATTTGATGCTTCCAAAATTTAAGTACCCAAGATGCATATGCCATATCCAGTTATCATCAATTATCACAGAACTTTGGCAAAAATGGTCGTCATAATTAATAGTTAATAAGAATAAATGATTATTTGTTACCTTTGCCTTTACTATTAATCCTTTCTTTTTATCATGATAATGCAACCACATTTGTTGAAATACAAGTCATATCCCTTCTTTACAAGCTGTCCCACACTTAAGAGATTCTAATAGATATTAGGAGCATAGAACACCTAGGAAATATAATTAAGAGAGTCATCCTTCAATCTGATATGAATCTTTCCTTTTCTACAAACCAATAACTTTGTATTATCTCCAAGTTTTACTATAATATAGAAAGATTTATCCAAATCAGAAAATATATTCTTTTTATTACTCAAATGATTATTGCACCCTATATCTATCCAATAACCATTGACTGTCATCTTTATTCACCGTTGCATGATTGGCTAACAACAAAGCTTTATTATTATCATCACCATTCTCAACAACTTTAGTATGATTCTCATGATTATCAGATCTCCTGGCATGACATTCACGATTGTAGTGACCATACTTTTTACTGTTATGACACTGAATATAAGACTTGCACTCAGACTGAATATGACACTAAATATTGAATTTATTTTTATTTTGAGTTTGGTGCTTACTTGTCTTTGACCGGATTTATTATATCCTCCTCTGCCTTTATAATTCAAGCCCTCTAATTTGATTATTCCTTATTTGATGACTTGCCTTTTTGCTTCAAATTCACTTAGGCTTTCAATGTTTACTCAACTACAACTGCTATCTTTTTATTTAGACATTACTCATGCGCCTCTAATGAACCTTGTAGCTCATAAATCGTCATTGATTTGACATATCTTATTTCCTAAATAGCAGTCACCACATATTCAAACCACACAGTCAAAGTTTGAAGAATTTTTTCTATGATCTTTTTATCTTGGATATCTTTTTCATTGGCTTTTATATCATTAACAGGTTTCTGACTCTCCTAAAATAATCAGCAATGCTCTCATTTTTCTCTTATTGAAGAAGCTTAAACTGTCTCGTTAATATTTGTAGCCTTACCTTTTTAACCCTTTCTGCATCTTGATAAAATATAGCCAAAATATTCAAGCTTCTTTTACTATCATTGCATGAATAATTTTTTAAAAAACTAGTAATTCCATGCTTTGAAATATATTATGGATAGCATGTACATTATTTGTATAGGCACGTTCTAATTCTCATTTTTATGCTGCTAATAAACTTTTACTTTTGCTAATTCATTAAACCATTTTCGATGACTTCCCAAAAACCCATAATTTTAAGGAAAAATTGCATTGCCACTCCTTGAAATTAGTTTTTTATCAAATTTTAAAACTAAGCAATGAATATATTATGAATTTACCGCCGTACCTTATAGAAAAGAATAGTAATTAACAGCTTTTATAGAAAGTTTCTTCTAGAATTTTATCTATTTTAGAATTATTTCAGATTTATTCTAAACTTACTTCAGACTTATTTCGGTTGAAATAGTATACTTTTAAAAAAAAAAATTATAACAGAAAACCAAAAAAAAAAAACTTTTTTTTTTTCTTTTTCTTTTTCTTTTTCTTTTTCTTTCTTCTTCCCCCTTTCCTGTCTCTTTCTTTTTCTTTTTTTTTTTCTTTTTCCACTTCACGCCTTTATCTCTTCTGGTCTCACCGTACCACCTTCCTCTTTTCTTTTTTTTTTTTTTTTTCTCTTTTTTCCTTTTCTTTCTCCCTCCTTTCTTCCTTCTCACCGCACCAACCCTTTTTTTTGCTTTTTCCTTCTTCTTCTTCTCCCTTCCTGTCGTCTTCCTCACTGGTGCTTGCTCCCAGCCAAGGACTCAAAATAGGTTAGCCTAGCTTCTTGCCGTCACCTAGTACTTGGTTTCCATCGCGCCACCACTGCATACGGTCGGCCTCTTTGTTTTCCCGCGAAACAGGAAAACGGCATTTAGTTCCCTCCGTCACGTCCACCCGCTTGCACCATAGCAGCCGCCGAACGCACGGCCACGGTCTCCAGATGCCGCTGCCGTCTTCTAGGCTGCCGCCTTCTCTGGTTCTTTCTCACCGGAAGAGCCGGAGGCCAACGCACCATCAAATTAGGCTTGAAACGGGGCATCGGGCATCGAGCATCGTAGACTGCCTTGGAATTCGTGCCAGTTCTTTCTCACCTCCCTGGCTTTAGAATCCTAGACTCCAGCTCTAATGCCAGAGATAGGCAACATAATATAACCATTGCATTAATAAGCTGAAACTCATCAAACTAACTCTCTCAGCAGGTCAATCATAAATTGTTATAAATAATAAATTAAATTCAGACATTTATATTTATAAATTTTAAATATATATATATAAAATAAAATAAATTCTTATATCAAGCCTATTAAAAACTTTTTAATACTCTAATTTTAATTTAATTTTCAATAAAAAATTCTGATGTAGCAAAATTTTTGTTGCTGCAAAGGTTCCAAGGAAATGACTCACGGACTATTTGACATAGCATCAGTCAGTCAAGATCAATTTCGGTGAATAAAGAAATAAGATATGAAATTTCTCAACGAAGAATTAACTAATTGCTTCAAAAACACATTATAAATGCTACAGGTCCATTTTTTATCACATAATCTCTTAGAAATTGCAGTACTTCATTAATAATCATGGTGACAATCATTTTATGCTGCTGACAAACTCATAACAACAGTAACTGCAGTTAACATTTCACATCAAAATATCAAATAATAAATTGCCCTGCAAGCACCACAAGTTTGACAAAGATTAAATTTTTATCTACACCCAGATTCCATGGGAGAACGCACATACACGTACTCTTTTTATCAGCCCATCCTGCTATGCGTTCAAAGAAACCATACTTGATATGATTAACATATTAATAATAAAACAAAGATAATTAAGATATGAAATCCTCCACTGGAACTTGCTAAGTTGCCCAATAGACGCATCGATTTTGCTAAAGATTGAATTTTATTGATTCTTAGATTCCATTAGTAAACATCAGAGTACAATGCGCGCGCGTGAGAGAGAGAGAGAGAGAGAAAGAGGGAGAGAACTGAGACTCGAGACTCAGGACTCAACTGTTGGCTACGGTTTGGCTGACAATCGTGTCAGGTTGAAGAGAACCGAGACTTGAGACTCAGCCTAACTCGCATGTGCTAACGAAGTAGCCCCAGCCGTAGAGAGTTCGTAACAAGCTCTACAGTCTGGGCCATTAATTAATGTGGGCTCTTGCTTGAATACGCCCCTGAATTTTATTTTTGGTATTGTTACGCAAGTTTTCCCCTGAATTTATTTTTGTTAGAAGTTTAGACGTTTCCCATTGTCTCTTATGGCAAGATATGGAATAGGTTAGACAACAAGATGAGGTAAGATTTTTAAGCATGCCGCACCAACCTTTAGAGTATAAGCTTTCGATCTGTACATGTTTGAATGGCTACCATGTATCTTTTTTCAAATATGAATTATATTGATAGGAAAGACTTTATTTGATATCAAATCGGCATGAATTGTGAATAATGCTTACCATTTGAGATGAAAAATGTGTCAGCTATCCAAACGTATATGATATTTAATGGTACAAGCTTGTACCATAAAATTCTATTCCAAATTTTTCTAATTATGCATGTCTCTCTTGTCTAGTGTGGCATTAAATTGACTTTTTAAATTAGGTAAGATAAGGCATTTAATTCAAATTAGGAGTTAGGGTTCTTTTAACGTTTCTTATGTTTATTTTTATTAAGGATAAAATAAAACTTTATCTCATAAGGTAGCTAATTTCATTGAAAAAAGATAACTTATTTCATTTAAATAGATGTTTTTATTTTTATCTTATTCGATTACTATTTTATTTTTTATTCTCAATAATAACTATTTTTTTATAGATATAACTATTTTATCTAATTTGTTATCTTATTTATCAAATGTAAGATAAAATAATTTTTATTATATTTTATTATATTTTATTATTTCTTTTATTCCATTGTATTCCATGCCAAATGCACTTTCTGAAGCAATGTTTTATTGGATTATATTCTAACTCAAATTTTACAGTAGTTATAATATTATTCCGTACCAAATGCACTCTCTGAAGCAATGTTTTATTGGATTACATTTTCATTTTGATACTAATAATATTTAGTAACGCGAGTAGCGGTGATGGACTTTCTCATCCGAGGCACATGCCCGGAAACGAAGCATATGGAAGGACGAAGCAGTCTCCATGCAATGCACGGATAGCATGTCAAGAAAAGAAAAGAAGATTTAAAAAAAAGTGGAAGCACATTGGTTTTCAGAAATCAAAAAAAGCGTACGGAGAGACGAGCGGTTGTACGTTGGATTCGAATACGTACGTAACATCACCATAGCCGAAGGGTTACCATAAAATTTAAGTGGCTTCACTCCTCTATTTGTTCGAATTCGACCAACGACTTTTTTTTTTCTTTTTTCTCCCAACTTTGAGTAGCCTACATAATGTGGTTTCTATGCACGTAATAGAAGCGTTCAATATATTGGAGACGATTTGAGATCATTTTGAGAAGAAACCTCGAGTTTCAAAGTTTTAATTTCATCAGCTGCTCGTAGATGATAAGTAAAAAAAAAGGTAATCTTGATTCTTTTTATGAAAGAGAAGGCATAGTTTAAATCAAATTAAACCAAATTAAAATTATTTTGATCATGCGTATAAGAACCTACCTATCTGTATTGTCTTTGGATTCATATACTTTCAAATCATATTTTAAACATAACCGATTCTCAAAACTCGATCGAAGAAAAATATTCATACTCATGTTTTGTGTAATTATGATGAAAGATAAATATTTACATCCACGATTTTTATCCTTAAAATTTTTGTTTGATCATTTTGTAGAAGAAAAATATTTACACTTATGGTTTGTATAATATTATTAGGTAATATCATTTTGTTGTATTACATAATGTAAAGCATAATTTCTTTGCCCTTAATTCATTCTTGGTAAAATCATCATACAAACTTGGTACAAGGGAATTGGTGTTTTCTTTATCTTCCTTGTTGGAGATGGAAAACCTTCTTGATGAATGTAATTCTATCCCAAGATGCCTTAGCACTCCAAGGTCTAACTGACACTCTTTTTTCACCCTCGCAAAGCTTACATTACCATCTCCTTGACACTTCTACCTGGTAAAACTATTATTATTTCTAATAAAAACATTCAGACAAGCATGCAAACACTCATTAATATGGTGCATGGTCGGTCTTTATTTGATCCCATGCTAATTGATGATGCCAGAATAGAATGATGAAAACTCATGTATCAACACAATAAACGACATAAATAATAATTTAAAAGTGAAGTCATTAAAAAATTCAATAGCAAAAATCGAGATGTTCACTGAGATGATCTAACAACAGAAGAAAAGTTTACGAAGTACCAAAAGTTTCTTGTTAAAAACCTTTAATCGATCAAATCAATCGAGAAAGATAATGAAGATGGCCACCTGCTTCATTATGATAAGACCACCTTCTAAATGGGATTACTATAGACTGTATTCTCTACAACCGAATGTTCCTTCTCATTAGTCCACTAAAATATGTGCGCATATCATCTCTTATCAAGTACGTATTGTTTGCTAATTTGTCAATCATGTACCTTTAAATCATCCTTTCCATTATGCTGCTAATGGTACTGATGTGAAGCAGATTGCTATATGTCATTATAGAGATAGAAAGATTTTATCTCATCATACTATGCTCAAATGAAATTATGTTCTACAAAGAAAAATTCTACGGTGGGCATGAAAAGATAGTGCAGAGAGCTAAGACTATCGCCATGTAAGCTTTTCCTTTTGAAACAACTACTAGTATATCCAAGGAAGAAGCTTTGACATGGTATATATAAAATCTAGTCAAATAGTTTCGGCTGATCAATAACATGCTTATATCAAAACTATTTAGCTGCTCTTTGTGACATATTTTTTCCCAAAAGCAGCGCAGTGGCCTTAAATATTCAAGAGAATGCAAACATAATTAACAAGTTGACGTGATTCTATCGACTTAGCTTCTCACGACAAGTGTCCGGCTCTGACCATTTCGCTTGTGACCGTCCTACGCATCTCCTAGGATGTCATCTAGAGTTCATATAAACAAAGAAGGGAGAAAGCAAAGATTATGATCAACATCAAAGTGCAGCATGACTCACCCTTACAATATTCAATTTATTCTCGAATGCATCAAAGATTATTAAAGTAGATTAAAGTTGTCTTCTTTTAAAACATTTTCTTAATGATTAGACCATTCGGGCATCCTTATTTTATTACTTACTCGACCAACCCAAAGCACCAACATTGAGCTAAAATAATCCCATCATAAACGGCCAAACACTTTGCATGCTTGGAAAATGAAACGCATTAAGGCCAAAATCTCCCCTACCTCTTTTTTTTTTTTTTTTTTTTTTGGGGGGGTTGCTGGCGAGACTCCCAGCCCCAGACGAGAAAAAGAATCGAAATCGTTTAACTTAAGCCCAGGCACGTCACTAGCATTGCCCAAAAGTCATTAATAAAGGAGACATCAAAAGCCCAACGTGGCTCGTAAAAAGACGGGGCACGGCAACTCAGCTTTCGCTTTAAAGTCAGTGACTTGGTACGAAAGGGAGGCTGGTCGTCTTCTAGGGCTTTGGGTTTGAGATTTGCGGAGAATCCTCCTTTCCGTTAGTAGCGACGGCGCCGTTACGGGACTCAAAATACTTTCACCTTTTAGTGAGCTTTTAGTGGCTCGCCTCAAGTTCTCTGAACCTCTTGGTATTGGTACAGGGGCCACAGGGCACCGACAACGTTAATTTTTTTTTTTTTTTTTTCAAACCATTATCCGTGGCTTCCATCCTGATCCCAGGTATAAAGGGAAAGGAAAATGCTTTCGGTTTTGCTCTTCCAAAAAGGCGATCAATCTATTGTTATCATGTAATTTTTTTTTTTTTTTTTACTGTGTCTCAAATCATTTCTCAACTAAGTGGTCTCCCTGTCTGGATTTGCTCCCAAATTACATGCACAACCCAACGATCAATTTTTGTTGGCTCCATCACTTATAAATTACGACCATTTGCTATGGATGTATAAAAGCTCATATTCATGAAATTTGACTTAAAATTAGCTTCAAATGCTTGTTCGAGCTTGATTTATGTGCTATCACTTTAAATCTTGTTTGAATCTAATTTCAAATTGAACTAAACATAAATCTAAATAAATAGCTATAAATCTTTATTTAAGTTAGAAGTTAATTCAAACCTGCATCAAGTTCAGTTCAAACTTAATATGAAGTTTGATTAATTTGAATAAATATTTAATTATTCTTGTTAATGTTTGCTTTAGAATTAACAGTTTCAAAAACAAAAGGTTTCTGATATCTAAGTAGGGCTCTATTCCTAACTTATGTAGGCTTAAAATTTAGAAAATAAAGAAGAACATACTTTCATATCCTTATAAGTTTCAAGTTTTAATTCATGTAAAATATTATATGTTCCTCTATACAAGTACTTATAGTTCTAACTTTTAAAGTAATTCAGGATAACTTAAAAAGTTATTATGAGAGTTTAGAAGAAGATTCCGTTGAATGTACGTGAATTCATAGATTTGAGAGAAAGAAAGTCTTTATTAGAAAAAAGATCCTAATAATTCAAGAGTTTGATGAAAAAGTTCTTATAATCTTTCATTTATTTTTTTGATAGTGAAATTTTTTATTCTTCTTCCTTCATAAATATAGGCTAGTGAATAAATTACATAAACCCTTATATTTACTTTTTTTTTTTCCCTTTATCCTGTAATCTTCCTCTTTAGTATTTTATCTTTTACATATCTTTTGTTATCTCTGACACAACAATTCTATATACTAAAAATATACAACTAATTTTTTAGCCATAAAATAAAGATTTAGAGAAAAATATCAAAGGTGTCCCACTAGATTTGTCATCAGACAACAAAACATAATATTTTAACAACACCATCATACAAAGCTTTTATATGCAATCACTTATTGAAAGATAATAAATAAACCGATCCATCAACCATTGATTTTATGGTACCATTATTCCATCCCATATCCCTTAAAAAAAAAAAAAAAAAATGGAAAAGCATATGTCCTGGCATAAAACATAATAAATAAGCAATCACATTGATATCATAATTCTATTAAACTGCCAATCACTACTTTAGTATAGCCATGATTGCAAGAATCTTGATTTTTAAAAGGTGATAAAACCTACTCTCCATGGCATGAAATTTATAAATCGAAATCTACTATAGAGCCATCATTTAAAACATCTAACAGCAGAAATAATCCTTGTTGTTTATTTAAACAAATCTTTCATTAGTTCCTTTTGAGAATATATTTTGACTATATAATTGTTAAAAAGAATCAAATCTTCACACAGTTTCCAATCCAACTTTTGAGCAAACTCAGACCCAAAATCAATCCAGCTAGGCCATACCTTGCATGGAATGAAAATTTTAGGATCTCAATTGCCTTCGAACGTACGCGATCATGTTCATTGCTGAGCTAAGATATTTGTCAGTTTGGTTTGCCCCCCATACTTGCCTTTAACCCAACCCAGTCCCCGGACAGGGAAGCACTCCAGGGTAAAACCTAGGACGAGAGATCTACTCCCAACCCTAAAGAGGCGTCCAAGGGGGTCCACCCCAGAGGTGCGGCCTCCACCGGAGGAGGGGGACATAAAGCACAAAGCCAACAAAGCAAACGGGAAAGAGGGTGCACCGTCCGGTTGGGTATGTGGGTTGAGTTCCTGGTGTGGCACTCACTTTTAATCATCTCGACATGAGCCTTGCCTGCCATTGCTGTCCACCAAAAGGGCCCTGCGAGTACACTAAATCATTGGTGTGCACCTGACCCGGCCAACCTCATCGAAGGGCCCACGCATCGCTAAGTGGAGGACCCCCCAACCCACCCACCCACCCCCGTGATCATTTTTCGTCCACTCCTCCACCCCCCCCTCCTCTTTGGTTTCTAACTTCTCACCCTCCGTTTCTTTCTTTGTACTTCTTTCAAATGAGCCTCAAGCCGACCTCGGCCGGGAGGCTGGAGAACGGAAGCAGGAGGTGGAAATGGGAAAGGAGATGTTGGGATTTCCCAGAATGGGCCTCTCCCAGTCCTCTGGCTGGTCGGAAGGTGGCGGCATGGCTGACGGGTCTTGGAGGAGAGGAGGAGGAGGAGGAGGAGGAGGAGGTTAGATAGGGAATTGAGTAGAGAGAGACATTAGATGCCACCGGGGCTTCACAAAGGCAATCCTTTCGTCATGGATCTCGCCTAAAATTATTAATTAATGATTAAAATACACTTTTGACTATAAAACTTTCATTATTTTTTTTTTTTAAAAGATTTTAAGGATGTTACACTTCTAATGTATTGTTACATAGGTTTAGTTTAAGTCGACAAAATATCTGATTTACCATCCTATCAATCAATTCATATGTACACATTAAGGTAATATATCAATTATTTATGCTATATTCAATTAAAACATGAGGAGCTATATTGCAACAGGAGTACACTCAGATATTACTTATTGCAGTCGGCACACACAATAAAAAAAAATCATTAAAAAACTAACTAAAAAAAATCAAAAATTACAATAAAGACAAGAATAATTTCATTAAAGCATAATTGAAAATTTACGATGACTTTTTCATGAAATCCTAAACTTTCTTATATCCAACAAAATTTTCTCAAGGATCTCTCGATAACCTTTAGGATTATTCTAAAGATTAAAATTATATATGTTTATACAAATGAAAAATTTACAGTATTTTATATTGATTGAGATATGTATCCTTGATATCTATAAAAATAATTAAATCATATCTTTACTATTATATAAGTTTCATATCATATATGTTCATATTCGTTTTATGAATTTTAAATCAAATTTTAACATATTAAACTATAATAATAGAAAGTTTAGAGGTTAAAATGAATTTCGAACGAAAGTTTGAGAGAGGGAGATGGTACGGAGAAGAGATGTCACATGCGAGCGCAAGGTGGGTTCGAAGGATCTACACCTTAATAGCTGAGGCTTGTTAAGGTGGGGTGAAAAGGAATTAAGGTGGTGGGGTTGGGTGGTGCTCCGGTTTATCCGGGAGTTTATTTTAGGCTTGTCGGGTAGCCTATAGAGCGTCGGAGCAGCGAAGCTGGTTTGAATTGTTTTATGGAATCGGAGCTGTCGACGGGTGGTGGGGTTGTTTTTTTTTTTTTTTTTTTCTCGCAGGCTTCTCCGGTATGGAGTTTGCCGTGGAGCATTGATTGGCATTTGAGACGACAGGGAGGTACAGCTTTCCCCGCCGGGGGGCCTGCGCCCTCTTGGCGTTTGGGAGGAGTTCAAAAAACCTCAGGTCAGATCCCCAGAACGCCCAGGTCAGATCCCCAGAACGAGAGATTTAACCCCACCACGTGAGGCTGCGCGCGCTGAAATCTCACATGCTTAACCGCATGGCCCGTCTCAGCACGTACGGAAATAGGCAGTTTGATTTTTTTATTTTTTATTTTTTATTTAATTAAATTATATTTTTAACTTTTAATCTTAAACCGTGTCACTTTAATTTTTAAATTTTAAAAAAATTATAAAATTAATTTTAAATTTTATTTTTATTTTTTTTAATTTTTATTATTGAAATAGAATAATATCGTGAGAAAATTATTTACGTGGCATTCACATCAATGATAAAAAAATAAAAAAAAGAAAGAAAAAAAAAAAAAAGTATTGCGTGCACTCGTTTCTGCTACATAAACTAGCATTGAAAATTACCATTACGTGTTCTCGCATAAACTAGCACGTTAGTTACTGTCCCGTTTGAATCTTCGATGATGCATTCTAAATGGTAGGACATAGACAGTAATGGGCCAGATATAGTTCTCCTTCTCTCTCTTATAATTAGATAGATAGATAAATGGATGGCATGGTAGTATGATGCAGTTAAAGATCAAGGATTTATCTCCTTCGCATATATGTGTGGTCCGAGCTGCATATCAGGGAGGTGCAAACTTTTTTACACTTTTTTCATCCATCCCTTTATGGCTTAAGCTTTTTATCATGAATAAATGATCAATTAATTAAATACTTCAATATTTACGGCAAAAGAAAAATGCTTAGCAGAGAACTTCCATTGTTGTTGTTATTTTTTATTTTTTATTTTTTATATGATGGATCTAACTTAAGTACATTTTATTCTCTCTTTTCGTGCATCCAGGTTTGTCCCTTTTCACTCAAATCGAATGGGTTATGTTTTGATCAACTTATGTTGAGATATGTTTAACTAGTTTTGGCATACATTTAGAGATAAATAGCTACTTCATAGGAGATGAAAAGAGAAAAAAAGAAACTAATTAAAGACTTTTTTTTATGATTATTCATAAATATCCCTAACCAATAATCTCTTTCTAAGTATAAGATGTAATCTAACAATATATGTGACTGAATTAATCTCATATACTTTATTATCATTAAGAATTTAATTTTTTTATTATTTTTTGAAATTAGTTCAAAGGAGCAACCACACACATCATTCACACATACTTCCCCACATATAAAAGAAACTAACAATAAAAGAATTCATGCTCACGCTTATTGCCCATGGTTGGCATTGCCACTTCTCATATAATTACTAATTATTTGCCTTGATTTCTTCTTAAATAAATTGTTGCATGCATGTACTTCATTGCTGGGGCCAACATTTCACTTTTCATATAATGATTAATTTTTTGTATTGATTTACTCTTATATATTCTAATTTTTGCTCAAGAAATATCATCATGAATTTCATAGAGCTATCAACATGCCACATTATTATTCTAGTGATGTAATTTTCCTTTGGCGTATACAAATTATATGTAGCAATATTTCTATATTGAGAAGTAGATAAATGGTCTTTATTAATGTTAGCAAAAGGACTAATTGGGGCTCAAAATGTAAAAATAGCAAGAAATTATAAAAAATTATGTAGAGTCAATTCATAAAAATGGAATATATGTAGTGTTAGTGAAGAAATCAAATTTTTTAACACACACCTATCAAAAAGGGGTGATGATGTGAGAAACACGAATTAGGAGGCATGCTACATAAATATGTAAAAAGAATGGATATTGAAAGAAAAACCATAATTGTATTAGCAATATTTTAATGGATTGTAAACAAACTAAGTAGAAATAAATGAATAAACTTCATGATGATTATAAATGGGACTATGCTAGCTGTATTTAAATTCATAAATATTTTATCCTTATATATATAATAATATCTTTTTTTCAAGATAGAGGAAGGAGGGCCCATCGTTAGTATAATTACTCAAGCCCAGATTTTTAATCACGTGCTATCCAAAATTCAGGCTTATAACCTTTGATTACTAAGCAAAGAGGTGCAACCATCATGGCTTATCCAGCTCACATCTATATAACATTGTCATAACCTATGCAGCGACTTTCATGTAAGGATGTCATTGTGTACAATAAATTTGAGTAACAACATAACAAGTTTTCTTGAGGGATAGAAAAATATAGCGATGTAATAGCATTTTATTTAGTTAAATGATACATAGAAAAGGAAATTAAAGTTAGAAATTCATCTAAACAAAGCGTGTTAACTTTGGGCCTCTTAGATGGATTTAGTCACTTGACTCAACTATATTTAACCTTCTCCACTAAATATATCATCTCTTACAATGTCCTACGAGTAAAATGCAATTGCCTAACCAAGTAATCTCTAAGTCATGTTTCATCTCTCTTAATTGTTTTAGAGCAATGGTTCATCCCAGCATTCTAGCAATTGCATCATACTGCAATAATATCATCTTATTATATAATCAAGCATTTTGGTTAAAAATCATTATATCATCTAGAATTTATAAGGATAAGGAGTCATAAGGTATGTCATGGTAGGAAAGGAGAGCTAAAATCACCATCTTGTGCTTTGATCGTGCATGATATATTCTTTTTCAAGAGTTTAATTCTTTCCATATTGTATATTAATTCTGTTAAATAACATAACTATAAAAATTACGATTGCTTAACCATGCACATGGGAAAAAAAAAATAAAATTGGTGCGGCTCAAATAGTACTTATATTCAAATAACTACAAATATTTCATGTGTACTCTATTTGTATTTAATTTATCATCTTATAAGATATAAGTAACTTGATGCCATTCTTTTATTTGCTTTGGAAAGTAAGAATAAAGAACAAAGATTGAAATATTAAAAGATAGCAATATCTGCACATCATCACTTATGTTAGACAAACCAAACAACAGGTTGTTTTTGTATGAATGGAAAGATTCTACCTTTTTTTTCTTTTTTCTTTTTGTCTTCCCTTGATTTTTATGCATTTTAAATTTTATTCTCAAATAAATTTCAAGAATTCTTGCCTTTTTGTTTTCTAGATACTCATGTTGCATCAAATGGTTGGTAGTTTTCTTTTTCTTTTTTTTTAAAAAAATCTTTTTCTTTTAATTGCGAGCTTCCTAAGGTGTTTATAACCCCATCAATTCATATGAGTTCATCTTTAATTAAGTGGCCTTGATTTTAAATAGTATAGTCCTTGCTTTTGAAGATCTTCAATTTTAGTAGTCAAAAGATCTTATTTGTAACTTTTAATGCGTCTCACAAGCAACACAAGCTTTGTCCTTATAAAACAACTGCTTGATTATAAATATAACACTCATTCTAATTATTATAAATAATATTAAATTTACTGTGCATAATATTTATGCTCAAGTATAGTTTTTAATTATATCCAATTAGAAGGCATTTAGCGGTTAAAGTTTTGCATTTGGCACTGAATTGATTGTTTGAATTTAGTATATTTATTTTTCTCCTCAAATAATGGTACCAAATTTTGATTTTTAATCTTTTTTTTCTTTTTTAAGAGAAAAAATATTCCATAGCTAATTGACAACAATAGTGCCAATGACAAATCCAAATCCACATATATTTATTAACTTACATAAGTACAAAAATACTATATATATTTTCCTTGATGAAGAAAAATAAACTATAACTTTTATTGTTGCAGGTCAAAAATTTAACAAAATTAAATAAAATTATTTGCAAGTGAAAGTAACGTGTTACTTTAAAAGAAAAGCTAAATTTATATTCATAATCATAAATCAAGCTGATTTTTTTAAAAAAAAATCAAAATTAACGTTTTGTTTAGGGTAACAATTAGACTAGTTTTTTAAAGCTTTTTTAGCAGGCAGCTACCGATCATCTCAAAATTTATTTTAAATAAAATTTTAATTATAATTTTTTTAAAAATTATTAGACATATTATTTTGACTTTTAGATGTTATAAATATTTAAAATATTATTTTAAGCATATTTAATACGAGATTAAATAGAGTTTTCATAAGATTGACTCATGAAAATGACATGGTCTGTTCTCCTTTGCTGAAACTTTTTACACTTCCCCCATTTCCCTCTCCGACTATTACAACCCTCCAACCGGTTCCCTGCGCACCAAACAAGAACCCATCAGCACATGACGCGTACAGTTCCCCTGCCCAAAACAGCCAGCTTTTTAACCTTGCTTTTATGTACTAAACCCTTTATTATCACGTGCATCGTACATCCCCATCCCAGGCCAATTATGTCCAAAACTTGCGCTGTCGTTAACCCCAGAACAAAACCTTGTGACCAACACCACCCCCCCGGGTCCCAGTCCGGCAGCGAGACACAGCGTTGTATCCATATTTTTAACCCGTCAAGCCATTCCTCATTTCTTTTCTTTCCTTTTTTTTTTTTATTTTTTTTACCAATTTTAAAGCCGGGAAAGGAGGCAGCCCTCCAATAATGCACGGCGCCCGGGAAAGCAGAACGGCTCTGCGTCTTGTCATCTGATGTTCCATTAATCGAACAGGCCATGGCTTAAAATAACGCTCCCCTCCAAAGGCCCTCCCCACCGGCAGCTGCCGCTGCTCCACTGCCCCGCAACAGCTGCTGCTGCGGCAGCTTGCGCCCCAGCCTCAGACCTACCGATAAAAGCGAGGAGAAAGCGAGCTCCCATCTCTATCTCTCTCTCTCTCTCTCTCTCTCTCTCTCTCATCTCTGTTGCCATTTCTCTCCTATTGATTTGCTGTGCAGCAGCAGCAGCAGCAGCAACGACAACCATATCGGACAAGCTCAGCAACATCAACAGCTCTGTGATAGATTAAGAGCGAGTTATGCTTAAAATTTTAACAAGAGCGAGAGAAACAATCTAGAGAAGTTATGGAGATTGGAGAGTACGGAAACCGGATACTTTTTGGTAAAGCTGAGGCTGATACAGAGGAGAGACCATGAGAGGAAGAAGGGGAGAGAAGAAGTAAAGGAAAAAAAGAAAAAAGAAAGAAAGGAAAGGTTCCATCTTTACTTACCTATCAGCTCTACCTCTCGCCTCGTCCTCCGCCTCTCACGCTGTCCTTTTCTTCCCGTTTTACTTGAAACTCGAGGGCTTTTGTTTTATTTCTTCTCTTCTTCCCATGACCACCACCGCCATGCATCATTCCACCCTTGCCATGCTCCCGCTGCCCCCCTAACCCTAACCCTAGCCCTAATTTTTCGGTTTCGTTTTTTTTTTTTGCTTTTTTTTTTTTTTAGTCACTTCCTCTGGTTTGGTTCTTGGGTTCGGGGAGGATGGGGATCGATCTGAACACGGTTGAGGAAGAGGAGGAGGAGGAGGCGGAGCTACCTGCCGCCGCGCGGGTCCCTATTCAGGCGCACCACCGCCCTCAGCCGCCGCCGGCGGGGCCCGAGGCGGTGTGCCTGGAGCTGTGGCACGCCTGCGCGGGGCCGCTGATATCGCTGCCGAGGAAGGGGAGTGTTGTGGTATACTTGCCGCAAGGGCATCTCGAGCACCTCGGGGACGCCGGCGGCGGCGGACTTTTCCGATACGACGTGCCGCCTCACGTCTTCTGCCGGGTGGTCGACGTCAAGCTTCACGTTCGCTCTTTTTGTCAATTCTCTCTTCTTTTTTCTTTTTCCCAATCTTATTGGGGTTGAGGTTCCCCCCCCCCCGCCCCCCAGAAGTTGATTGTGAAATGTGGGATTTTTTCTGGCTGATTCCTGGGTTTTCCTTTCCTGTAGGCTGATGCAGCTACGGACGAGGTTTATGCGCAGCTCTCTCTGGTTGCCGTAAGCGAGGTTAGGGTTAGCGTTTTGCTTCTCCCGATTTTATAAAATATTAGTTCAAGGAGAAGCGCAGTGGAAAGTATTTTTTTTTTTCTTAATTTTAAAAAGTTTCGCTCTCATTTTTAGGATTCCCATTACTTTTAGAAACAAGAACAGAGACACCTTAAAACCGCATGCAATGATCCATTTACAGTTGGATTGTATATGAATCAGAAATGAGTCTGCGAATGGATTTATTTTCTCCATGTTTCAGGAAATTGAAAGTTGGCTAATAGATTTTGTTGCAATATGCATCTTTTGTTACAGGGAAAAAAAGGTTTTTTTTTTTGTCTTTGTTTTTGTTGTTTTTGTCTTTTTGGTTTGATGATGCTGATCATGTGCTTGTTTCTTAGGAGGTTGAGCGGCAACTGCAGGAGGGTGAAGTTGAAGGAGATGGGGAAGTGGAGGATGTTGATGATCTTCATAGGTCTTCGATGCCTCATATGTTCTGCAAGACCCTAACTGCCTCCGACACAAGCACTCATGGAGGATTCTCAGTGCCTCGCCGAGCTGCTGAGGACTGTTTCCCTCCTCTGGTAAATGGGGCATTTCGAGTCCTTTGTTATTCTTTTGAAGGAATCGGAGCTTTAGGTGCCCTGCTTTAGGGTGTCTCGCTTCTGGTTGTGTGTTTCTGGAATTTTTAGTTCTGTTTGATTCTAAAAATTGGCTTGCTTATAATCTGCATATTGTTTTCATTTCCTTTTGAAATAGGATTATAAGCAGCAGAGACCTTCGCAAGAACTTATTGCAAAAGATTTACATGGTGTTGAATGGAGGTTTCGGCATATTTACAGAGGTATGTAGATTCTTCAGGAGAATAAAAACCTCGAGTTGTTGTACTTTTAGTCTTATTGCTTGTTGTGCTGCAACTATGGACTTTAATTGGTTCCACTGACCCCTTTATATATGGACTATTGTGCAAAAGTGAGGGAGCACAAATTTGGCAACAGAGTTGTTTGTTAAGTGAAAGGAAATAATCAGAGTTGTTTGTTAAGTGAAAGGAAATAATCTTTCAGTTCAATTGAACTTATCTAGCCATTGTCTGTGCAGCTTTGTTCAAATTTTTAAGTTGTCAATATAGCTTTATTCTCTGTGGAGCTTTGTTCAAATTTTTAAATAGTTAAATACTTCGATGTCAATGTAGGCTTCTCTGAAATGCCTATATGCTAAAACCAAAATTTGTCAATGATGAGTGATATACCGAATATAGTCTATGCTAATCTTTTAAGTACTAGTCTTTCATATTTGGCTTTAATTTCTTAAATGGTCATAAGAGTTTATAGGTATAATCAATTTTTATGTGCATCTTATAAATATTTGTGGTATTCTTCATTACATTATTAGATGATCTTAAAATTGATCCCAATCATTCACATGGTTTTAATTTCTTAAAATATATTTAAAAAATCCTTATTATACTGTTGATTATATGATTTATGATTGTATTGAGCGCTGACAGATACTTGACCTGGCTGCTTAACAGGTCAACCACGCAGGCATCTTCTTACCACAGGATGGAGTGCATTTGTCAATAAAAAGAAGCTTGTCTCAGGGGATGCGGTGCTTTTTCTTCGGTACGCATATAAATCATGGTGAAATGATACTCCAACAAGTGAAAAACCTTTCTCTGAATGAGCTTCTCTTTCTTCATATAGGGGCAATGATGGGGAACTTAGATTGGGAATCAGGAGAGCAGCTCAACTTAAAAATGGCACTCCTTTTTCAGTGTCTTGTAGCCGGAGCTTGGATGTAGGCACACTGGCTGCTGTGGCTAGTGCTGTCTCCGCAAAAAGTGTGTTCCATATCTGTTATAATCCAAGGTGTGTTTTGCTGCAGCAGAAAATTGAGCTGTGTATTTATATACGATAATAACCATAGCATCATGAACTTAAGCAACTCAACCAAATGTATTTTTCTGTGCACTCATTGCTTCTGTTTTCTGCAAGCCACATGACTGTAAAACTTTAAAACTTTAGTTTGTCTGAACTGCAAATGTTCTCAAACTGGTTTAACTAGAATTAGTAATATCAGTCTAATACAGACCAACAATTCTAGCCTTCCTCTGTTATTTTTTCTTTACATAGATTAGAGAAAATATTGTCAATGTTTTATTGGATGATATTGAAATCACAGTATCTTGCTTGAGTTTTTAGGTGTAAAATGTTTTTATGTGGTTATGGAAAATCATGTAATTCATGCGTTGACATTAAGAAACTGCTGCAGGAAAATGGTAATAGGATCTATTCTGCTGATTTCATTTGTCAAAATTATTTTTAAATGTGGGGTTGTGTGAGACTTTTTACCTGTGATTGCTCTTATGCTCCCAGTTTGTTGGAGTGCACTTACAAGATCAGACTCTTGATACTAGCTCGAGGAATACAATGCATAGAGATTTACATTATTTTATGCCTAGTGGCAGTCTCAACTCAACGAGCATGTTTAGAGATTCTCCATAATGTATGGGTTCTGGTAAGGGGTTAACATCACAAATACACGTATGTATGCACTCCCATGCTTATGATATATCAAAACCCCCACTAATAATATGACTTATTACGCATGATCGTCTACGCTGTGCTCATATATGATTTGCCTATCTTCATTCATGTACTCCCCAATGCTTGCTCATGTACTCCCTAATCTATGATATCGAGTATAAAGAAAATGTCTAGTTGGAGGGAGTTAGACCTTACACAATCAGACCAGACCAGTCCAGTCCAGTATCACAGCCAGACAGGTGGATGACATGCTTAAAATGACTACTCCCCAAAATCTGAGCAATCAAGAAGTTGCTGATTTTTGGCAATATTCAGCAGACTATGAAATTGAACTCCTGGAGATGTTTTGGTGATCAGAGGGATGACCTTGAAAGAATTTGATGAATGGCATGGAATCTGAAGGCACAAGTGTTGTTAATGATCATATACCTATTTAGGATTTAAAACATATAAACAACTATTTTATGATATTACTGTAGATGGATTAGTTAGTGGTTTCTATCATTCCGATATTGCTGACAATTTCAATTTTAGATAACATAAATTCTAAAACTGAAAATTAAATGTTTGCTATATGGAGCAATAGAGTAGCGAAAAGGGGGAAGATAGACCAAGTACTTGGATAAGTGGGATAACCTCTTTCTTCCTTCACATTACTCCTCCCCAACTTCATTTTGTACACTACAAATTCCACATTAGGTAGTAAGATAATACATTAGTGAAACCCATAAAAAGGGAAAGATGGAAAAGAAAAGCTAGTTAACTGGAAACCTCCCGGTGAAAACACTCTTCATCCTTATTCTCTTCCATGTGATAGAAATAAAAAAAAAAAATAGTAACAGAAAAAAAAAAGAGATAATTGATGGAAACGTACTATGTTAGGCAAATAATATAGTTTTTGGGTATTAAGAAGGCTTCTACTTTTTCTCCTTATAGGACTTGTCTATATCCTAATAACCTAGGATCTCATTCAAAGAAGCTAGCTAAGGTGTTATTTGGACTGCTTAATCTTGTTTATGTACCCAAGATTTTTCTGTTATATAACAGATATGACACTAAATAATCACTAGAATGGGCTCTCACATATTCTTTCCATTCAACCCCGCATCCTCATCAGACTAAGGGTTCATATTCAAATTCGCATTCAAATCTAATAGGATCTAATCACAAATATGTAGAGACCATCTGCAGTGTATCTTTAGTCCATATGGGCCATGAATTGGGTCTGCTCTTATATCATTTGTCACAACTCAATTAAAGATTAGTCGAAAAGTATTATTTGAGCTCCTTTATCCTGTATAAATATTCAGGATCTTCTCAATATATAATTGATGTAAGACTAAATATTCACTAGCATGAAATGTGATGCTTATGCTGATAAGTGTTTAGTCCTACATCGGTTATGTATTAGAAAGATTTTAGGTACTTTATATGATCAAGGGGATCAAATAATAATTTCTTAGCTAGCTTATTTGGGTAAGATTTTGGGCTGTTACAAATGGTATTAGAGTGGATTCAGCTTATGGCCCATGTATTTAAGGGATATTGCAAATGGGCTCTATGTGATTATGGTTGGATGTGGATTTGGATGTGAACCTTTAGCTTGACGAAGATGTTAGGGTTTAAATGAGGGAGTATGTGAGAGCCCATACTAATGAATATTTAGTCCCACATTGGTTATATACCGGAGAGATTTTGGGTATTTATAAAGGATCAAGGAGCTTAAATAATGCTTTTTTGGCTAGTCTTTTTTGGGTGAGATCTTACGTTGTTACAAATAATAACAGAGCGGACTTAGCTCATGGCCCATGTAGACTAAGATACTGCATATGGATTTTATGTGTTTGTGATTGGATTCAATTGGATTTGGATGCAGATTTAGCTAGGACCTTTAGACTAACGAGGACTCCAATGTTTGAATGGGGGGAGTATGTGAGAGCCCATGCTGACGAGTCTTTAGTCTTACATCGGTCACGTACTGAGAAGATTCTGTATACTTATACAGGATTAAGGAGCCCAAATAATTTCTTAGCGAGCTTTTTTGGTTGAGGTCCTGGGTTACAAAAATATATGAGTACATGCTGGTAAGTGTTTAGTATCATATCAATTTTATATTAAGAAGATCTTGGGTACTTATACAAGATTAAGGAGCCCAAATAATACTTTTCGACTAGCCTTTTTGGATGAGGTTATGAATTGTGACATAATATTAGAGCAGATCTAGGCCATGAGCCTATGTGGACTAAGAGACATGATAGATAGGCTCTATTTGTTTGTGATTGGATGCGATTGGATTTAGATGTAAATTTGGATATTGACTCTTAGCCTAGTAAGGATGTTGGGGCTGAAACGGAGGGAAGTATGTGAGAGCTCATACTGGCAAGTGTTTAGTTTTACATCAGTTATATATTAGGAAGATCTTGAGTACTTATATGGGATCAAAGACTCCAAATAATACTTTTTGATTAGCCTTTTTGGGTGTGGTCCTAAAATGTGAAATATATATTAAACTTAGTCTTCCTTCACTTTCTGGTTTGGCATAAGAAAGAGTTGAGTACATGGTTGGAGTCTTTATAATCTATAGCATGTGGTTAACTAGAAAAGGAAAGCCTCTTAAAGGCTTCTAATCAAGTTTTTAAATATCATGGTCGAGGCCATCCTAGTTTTTTCTGTTATGGGATGCCACATACCGATAGTGGAGATAGTGGATGTCTCATCCCATCTTGTTCTATTTCTTGACTTGTCTCATCTCAACACTCAGGATTGTATGTCATGCCATCTCACTAGTGTTTAATACCTTGCTCCTTATGATCTTGCTCATCTACAAATATAGATGATCAAGATTGGAATAGAGATAACATTCTTATCTAGAAAGAGTAACCAATGTCTTCATGCATACATCGAATTGCTGGGAGTGGGAATTCCATGGTTTCTGGGTGGCTTTTGGTGGGTGGGGGGGGGGGTGAGGGGGTGTTGATTGCCAGATTATCACAGCATCTGATATTTTTCAGAATTGCACCTCCTTCCTCCATGGCTCCATGCATGATTTAACATTATTTGACCTTTTTTTTCGTAGATGAAAAGTGAACAAAATTCCGTCATTCTTTTCTCATTTATGACAAAATAGCCCTTGTTTCTGTTCCATCCTGATGCACGCTATATGTCTCCTTGTTTATGTTGATGTGGAATTACTCACTATGGAAATTAGTGATATGTTTTGGGTACTGAAGGGTCATAAAGAATATGATCAATGTCTGATAGAAAGGAATTTTGCAATGGCTGCCATTGTTCATGAACCTTTACTATAGTTGTTTCCACAACAGTCATCTTAGGTGTCTGAGATATGCCTCGAATTCTGTTGGCAGCGCACTCATTTAGTTAGATTTGCAAATGGAAAAAAATATCGTGGTTCTAGAAGATTAATGGTGAAATACAGCAAAGTCATAGTTTGTGATACATCAGTTTCTATACTTGGAGATGCTATCTAATTCTAAAAGCATTTTCATTATCTTTTATTATACTGAATGAGAGGAACAAAACAGACATTGTCGGGATATATTTAGTGTAGGCTTCCTATAACTTATCAGTAAGAGTCATAAAGCTATGCAATATGTTCCGTATTTAAAACTATGCCATAGCTCAACTATGTATTTGATATGTTCAGTAAACGCACATCTGACAATTCATCTTTAAGATATTGATTTATATATTCATTAGATTATTAACAGAAATATTTACGCTCAATAAACTTAACATGGAGCCATTATTATACATTTGAAAACTTGCAATATTTAATATATAAAATTTTTGAGTGGGTAACATGATTAAAATTAGTGTAATTAGTGTCGTATAACCACAAGCTTGAGAGCTAGATTGGGACACAATGATCTACCAATCATGCAAAAATACAAGATAAGGGGATTTATAAGAGAAAAATAATAATTGTGATTAAATTGGTTATTTAATTATTTAGTGTTGGACAACAGAAAATGTCAAGGAGATACTTTAAAAACTGATCATCAGTACAAAACATGAATTTAGGTATTCATTATTTGCTATTGTGATCATCAGAATATATGTTCCTAATTGGAACTCCAAACCTAACTCAAACACAAATATTATATGACATCTCACGAAGTTACGACAGATTCCAGAACAACTTAGGCTCACTTACAATTATCATGATATTTCTGTGAAAGTCACATAGAATAATTTGACTCTTCAGTGTTCTTAAACATCCACAATCCATGAAGCTGATACTTATGTAACAGTATTTGACTTGCGGTTATGTGTAAACACTGATTTTCCAAGGTTGACACAAGTGTTCAAGCAACACTGTATAACAGTATCTTGGTTGAATAAAATGTTTGTGTAGTTGTTCCTAAAGTGTTCAAATTCCTCATATGTTTGTGTAGTTGTCAAATTTTGACTTGGTCATGTAATAAGCCCACCTTTACTTCTATATAACCAAATGACCCTATTGGATCATCCAGAAATTTTATAGTTGCTAGTAGCTTATTTCATGGAAAGTCAGTTCTGATTTTCTGTAATTCAGATGATTTAAGCTTGTATGAGTGAATGACAAGGGAGGTTCATAAAATGAGCCTAAGATTTGTGAGACTAAGATTATTCTTTATGTCTATTTTTGGCTGCTTCTGCTATCTTCATAGATATGATCACTTTCAAAACAATCCTTTGAGACTTGAAACCGGATTTTCCATCTGTATTTAAATCAATTCTTTTTTTCTGGCATGAACCATATTCGATACAGTTATCGGGTCGAACTAATTTCTGACAATCTTTGAATGTATACCTTTGATATTTACCTTAATCCTTTCATAGTTAGTATCATGTTTGGAAATAAATATCAATGCTTCATTCACAATGTTTCTTTTATGCTTTCTTTGTAGGAAGGCGCTAAGTTGATTGGCTTCTGAAAAACTGAGGATTCTAATGTAAATTATCTTCCAATGCACATTACCATGTTTTGATGATACAAGAAATAGAGAAACTGTTATTGTTTGATTAGAGAAAAGACACAAATTTAATCTCATGTAATAACTGTCATGTTTAATCATGATGACTTGTGTTGCATTTGCGTGTTCTGGAGATTTTGCAGTTACTCTTTCCATATAAATCTGTAATACACTTTTTTCCTATTCTACATAATCATAATAATTCTTATGTTAAATGCCTAATGTGAGAGAACAATGAATGTATCAATGCATGTCTAGTTAAACAATGACCTCTGTATATCACATTTGAATTACAGGGCAAGTCCATCAGAATTTATAGTGCCATATTGGAAGTTTGCAAAGAGCCTCAGCCATTCATTTTCGATCGGAATGAGGTTCAAGATGCGATATGAAAGTGAAGATGCAGCTGAGAGAAGGTATGGTGCAGACGACTTTCAAAGTTGTAACTTCTGGAGTCAAAATTAGCCTCTTGAGATTTTCTCCCTTTTCTAGGTACACAGGATTGATAACTGGGATTGGTGACATGGACCCTGTGAGATGGCCTGGTTCGAAATGGAGATGTCTGTTGGTAAGCTTTAATACCATCTTGAGCTTTTCTTTAACTGAGTTATCATTAACCTTCTATTATTCATTTCCCGCAGACAACTTAAACAGTTGACCTACTTCCTTCTGTACCTGTACACTCATTCTATGGTTTTCTTCTCTTGCCATACCCGACTAAACAATTTCATAGATAAGGACAATTGTGCAGGCTGTATGTTTTCCCCATCTGCACTCATTTTCCTTCACTCTCCCACCATTTGATTAAATTGTTTGCATTATCAGGTTGTTCCTTACTTCCTTTCCTCCATTTTGTTTTCATTTTTGCAGGTGACGTAAATAGTGGCTTATTGTTAACAATGAGTGCAGACATCCAATAGACATTGCAATATAAAGCATAAGACTGGTGCATAACACACATTCAATCCATATACATAGTATCTACCAGTATTGGAAAACAGAGATGCCATATTAGATGATCTCATTGTGTTTCTCTCTTACTTATTTTAGATTATTGTTCTTAGGCATAGTTATTTGATAATTTTAATATTTAATGGTTTTTATAAAGAGTTGTATTAAAAAAAAAGGTGATCTAAAACAACCTCAAATTTTGATTCCTAAATTCATAGTTGATCAATTTCATGTTTTCTGCCTTTTTCCCCTTCTTGAAGTAAAATCATTTTAATGCACTGTGAATTTACAAGATAAAGATAAAAGAGCCACGCTATAATACTTCAACTCAGTATATCATCAGTTTCTTCAGTCAAGGAAATGATAGAAACTCAACATCAACTGCAAGTTTGTTTTGCATCTCACTAATATTTGGTATGCTTGACACCTCACCAACTTGATATTTTTCTCCAACAGGGAAGAAACCATCAGTTTAAGAAACTTACTTATATTATCTGAATAGAAGGAAAGAAACTGTCCTCTTTATGAAAATTTTAACCCTATTCTTAATGCAATACCCAAGATAATCTCTCTTAGAAACAATATAAATCTAAAATCATCTAGAGATGCAAAATTTGGATGCTCATGGAACCTCATATCATGGTTGCCATAATTGGTACTGGGTGCAATGAAGTGAATAATTTAGAAAACACTTCTAGTTTATAAGTCTGAGTGTGGGTTCAAGATTCTGGAAAGTTTTCGTAGTGGGTGTGTTACCTAGTTAGAAGTTTCTGGCCTCTAAGCTCCATATAATAATATGAATGAACCTACTCTAAATACAAGTATAGTTATGTCAAAAACTTTTCTCATGTGAGATAGGTTTCTTAGTTATCAATTTTACTCAAATTAGGTCATCCAATCTTACTTGAAAGATTGCCTGTGTTCAATTCAAAAATTTTTTAAAAATTAAAAAGCTCTACTTAGCTATAAGTTTTCATGCCAAAAAAAAGGCCATAAGATTTCTAGAATCACGTGATATCTTGAACATCAATGACTCTTGACAGAGCATGTTGCAATCATGTTTTTTATGTGCTAATTTTAATCAAAATTCCAGATCTAGACTTTAGGAATGTGGTAAGAAATGTGAAATACCTAAACTGCCCATGCATTCCTTTCTTCAAGTTTGTTTGCAAGCAAATCTGTCTTCATTGCTTAATGAAACTGTTGTTATATTAGTTGGAATATAAAGTTTACATTTTACACCATTTGACTATAAGTTGGATGGATTTTGTTCCACTTGATTTTATCTGTAAGACCTGAGCAGCTGATTCTGTTGAGCCCATGCTTTAGACTCATGGCATTTGATGATCTTTCTTGGTTTTGTTTCTTCACTCTTTTTATTTCTCCTGGCATTATTGGTGGTCATGACATAGACCTTAACAGTAACTCTTTTATCGGACACTCTTAAATATTTTAGCTCGAGAATTCAAGGCAATTGATTTATATCTTCTCCATTGCCTGTTATGCTTATCTATACGTTCAGTGGTGCTGGATCATCATACATTAAGCAATAGATATTCCAAGCTGACCTTAATAATCATATATTGAACAGTGAACTTTTCAAGCAGTCAAGCTAACCTTGGATCAGTTACCACATATCCATATCATGGTGGATGCTTGAAAGGTTGCATCACCAATCGTTGGATTCCCCCTAGTATTGGCATGTTTATGAGATATTTAATGTCTTAAATTTGACTAGTATCTGCCCAGCTTTCACTTTTAACATGCAGGTTTAAAGGTGATTTGCACTTTCTTACAGGTGAGGTGGGATGATGATGTGGATACTGGTCGTCAGAATAGGGTGTCTCCATGGGAGATCGAGCCAACTAGTTCAATTTCGAGCCATAATACTCTCTTAGCACCGGGTTCGAAGAGAACCAAAATCTCCCTAGCCTCGGTCAATCCAGATTTTCCAGTTCCGAGTAGGTCTTTCTTGTGGCAAATGTTTATTCATGATTTATAGCCTCTACTTTCTTGCATATTTTATTCTAGATCATTTTCTTTGCATCTTTTTTTTTTTTTTTTTTTTTCAGATGGGAATGGGTGTCCAGACTTCGGGGAATCTGCAAGGTTCCACAAGGTCTTGCAAGGTCAAGAATTGTTGGGTTTTAGAACTTACGATGGTATTGATGTAGCAATTTCTCAGGAGACTGAGGTAAGAAATCATCAGTACTTGGATATGAGGAGATCCTCCACCAATGCAAATAGCTGCATTTTAGGTGGTCTAAGAAGTGGGGTCAGAGTTCCAGTTGGAAATTCTGATGTGCCCTACAGGCGCATAGGCTTTAGTGAATCTATTGGATTCCAAAAGGTCTTGCAAGGTCAAGAAGTAGTTCCAGAAAATCCACCGTATCAAGGAGCAGTAGTTGATATTCGTACAAGAAATGGTGGGTTTGGCTTAATTGATGCTCTGCATAAGTCTAGTGCTGGAAATAGATGGCCTGCACCAAGTCAGGAATGTACTCTTCCACAATCATCGCAGATGTCCATTCAAGTATCATCTCCATCTCCTGTGCTAATGTTTCAACAAGCAAGTTTTAAGCATCCATGCTCTCATCCAGCGTTTGGCATGAATGATGGGGTTAAAGATGGAGGAGTATTGAGCCGAAAAGAAGAACCCTTGTATTGTTGGCCCCACAATGTAAGGGGTGAAGTCATCAATGAACACCCCAAAGAAGGGAGAGTCCATACTGCTATACATGCTTCTAAGCCGGAGTTGAAAAATGACAGAGAAATTAGCAGCAATGGTTGCAAGCTTTTTGGTTTTCCCTTGACTGAGAGGATTCCCCTGACAAATGAAGTGGATAGAACTGAGAGAAATTTTGAAACTGATTTTTCAACTTCAAAGTCTCAAAGACCTGCCAAACCACTTGGGCGCAGCTGCACTACAGTAAGTGCTCTTTATGCTCTGTGTGCAGCTCCGTTCTAGGAATCCTTGCCTTTTTTTCTTTATTACAGGATGGATACTGCAGGTTCACAAGCAAGGGAGTGTTGTAGGCAGGGTGGTTGATCTCTCAAAGCTTGATGGATATGATGATCTGATTTGTGAGCTTGAACGTTTGTTTGATATGAAAGGGCTGTTAAATGACCCACAGAAAAAATGGAATGTTGTCTACACTGATGATGAAGATGATATGATGCTAGTTGGGGATGATCCTTGGCAGTTGAGTGCTAGCTAGCTGAACTATTGTACATTTGTTGTACTACTGCTGCCATATACTGAAGTTAGCATTTTCATTTCTATGCAGGGAATTTTGCAACATTGCTTCAAAAATATTGATATACACAAACGATAAGGACATGATAGCTTGTTGTGATGAAGCCCATGGTTACTCAGATGGACCATCATTTCCCATCAATATTGCCAGATTTTCCTTGAGACGCAGTAAATCTTCATCAGTGTCAACTTAAATGAAACTTTGTGAGCCTGAGACCATCCTGGAGTTGGAATTTGAATTAAACTATTATATCTGTCCGGCTTGTCTTCGCATCCATCTTTTCCCTGCTCCTCGTTTCTAAATTTGTCTAAGAAGCTTAAGAAGAAATTCTTCTATCTAATATCTGGTTGGAGGGTTTGTTGCATTATTGGTGCTCTGTCTTTTTGAGGAAAATTATTGGTGCTATGCCATGACAGCACTCTGAACCATGCAATGGTAATGCAGCATAGCTTTTTCGGCCTGCCCGCTTTGCCCAAGCTTTTTTTTCATTTTTTTTGTTGCCTTGCTGATATTATCTTGCGCAGGATATTTATTTCTCACCAGTTATTTTTAAAATGATTCATATTTTTTAAAATGAAATATGCCTATTTCTTCAGATGATGACATGTACTTTTCAATGTTTAGCCGTCTATGTTTGCTTTCCTCCAAAATGGCATCCCAGCTCTGCCCTGAAGAGGCACTGTCGAGGAGCTGCGGGAAATATCAACGCGTCTCAATGAAGTTAGCCAACCCTTCTCTGTTGTCCTTTAGCAAAAGCGTTGCTGTACAACACAACTGTCTTGGATGACTTTAGAGAAGGAAGAGGTAGAGGTGGTAGTAGGTAAACTTTAGAAAGAGGCCTCTTCAATTGTCTCCACCACCGGTTTTCCCACCTTGCGACCGCATCATCTGGTGGAGGGTGTCTTCTAGCCAACGTCGTGACGTTATTGGTCCAAGTTCCAACGGGGTTGTTAATGGCCTATAGGAATTTTCTCCCTCCACCATCTTCTGAACTTAATGCTCTTAAATTCTTTTCCCTTGCCCTTGGGCCCACTCTGATGGTCCTCCGGAGCGCTCCTAAGAACGTGTTGGTTTCGTTCTGAAAGGGCTTCTCTCAGATCCGATCCTTGTCGCCGGTGGGCCTACCTGACGAGTGGCCGTTACCTAACAGCAAAATAATGGATTGCCGAACCGCTGAGAGGCTGGCCGAGCGGGTGCATAAATTTTGAGAGGGACTTCCCTAAGCTGTCCTCTTCGGTAGCAACATCCTCTTAATTTCCTTGATGTATTGGTGAGAGGCTTCCCATCATTTGGAGAGATGTTTTGAGCCTTTAGTGGCATTATCGCATTATCCTTGTGAGGGTGCTGCTATTATGAGGAACAACTACACCGATGAATATTATAGAGTCCACTTGCCCACTTGTACTATGGACCACATGGAAGCCCTGCAACCTGAGAATAAGAGGATTGTGGATGCTTCCTTGCCCGTGTTTTCTAGTAGTAAACGGGAAAGAGAAAGGGACGCCATGTATGTCGCTGCAATCGTAATCTTTGTAGGGTATCAAGAGGTGTAGATTAGACTGCTCACCTCTCGCTGATGCATTCGTTCTCCATGTCACAGGACACAAGATGTTTCCTTTCTAATTATAGACAATATTTTACTTGCAAACCACATTTGGATTGAAAAATTTTGCTTAAAAGGATCGATATGAATCTCTATACGTATGGTACCCAAGAGTCCAGCAGAGCTAAGTGGTTGACCTTCGTGCAATGGTGACTTCCTAAGGGCCGACCTCTATAAATATAACATTTTCATATCAAGCACGAAACGACTCTAAAACTCGGTGATCCAATACTAAGACTGCCTGCCTCGTTTCTAAGTTTTCTGATCGGATCGATTATTGAATCCTTCAATTTCAAATGAAATGATCCAATCCCAAGATTTGGTGATTCAGCTGTATCACCCAGGAGTTTTTACTCGATCAAGTTTTCAGCTTTAGTTATACCTATATAAAATTATTAAATTTTTATAATATTTATCTTAATATTGTTTAATTGTTTGATGTTGACTTTTGAGTTAACCCTCCGAGTTTTTTCCCCCTAAAATTAGCTGTAAAATGTTGATGCGGTGGTGAGCAAAATCCTATTTTAGAACAATATAAACTGTGCGTAATAAATCATAATGAGAGCTGACGATATGCCGCGGAGAAAGTCCGATCCGCTCCGTCCTTCCGCTTTACGTCTGACCTTAGTAGAGTCTTGCCACGGCGAACCCATTTATGAGGGAGCACCAACCTCCAGTATCATGCGATAACAACGCGTTTGAATTGAGGAATGCTTTTCATACTCCATGCTTTATATGGTCTTTTATTTTTTCGAGCAAATCTTGGTCTATATGTTCATAAAAAAACTGATCCAAATCAAGCCTTCCATATATGCCTCCTCTTCTTCTTCCCACATATGTAGTTAAATTTCAGCACCTCCAAGAAATTTTTTTTTTTTTTCTGGCCTCGGTCACACATCTCTTTGCTTTCAATCATGGCGTCGCTCGAATTCACCCCTACATGGGCCGTCGCGACCGTTTGCTTCGCACTCATCAGCGTCGGAATCCTCGTAGAGCATGGCTTCTGCCGTCTAGCCAAGGTATGACATCCGGCCTTATAAATTAATTTAGGTTGATCACTTCCTTCTTTGCTTGATTTAGTGATAACTGATGCCTAACCAGTGGCTGGAAAGGAGAAGGAGGAAGTCACTAATCGAAGCTCTGACCCAGATAGAGTCAGGTAGACCGGATATTATTAATTCGCGGTTCTTCTTTACCTATTTCCTCTCGTTTGGTTCTTGATAAGCTTGTTGGTTTTAGAGCTCATGCAGTTCGGCTTTATATCTCTGTTCCTGACTGTTACGCAACAACAAATCTCGAAGATTTGCATACCGTCGAGCCTAGGCGATTCATTCCTTCCATGCAAGGATAGTCCTTCGAGCAACGCGACCACGGCCTCGGCCATGGGGGGATCCCCATGCCAAGGGGAGGTAAGAAGGATGTGAATAATCCTCTAAAACAACGGAATGCACTGCGAGGATTGTGGCTGGTCTTGAGTTTGTGATGTTGGTTGCCCAGGGGAAGGTATCGCTGGTCTCCAGTGGAGGCCTCAACGAGCTCCAGACGTTGATCTTCTCCTTGGTCCTCTGTCATGTCCTCTCTTGCCTCTTGACCATGGCCTTGGGCTCGGCCAAGGTGAGCCGATCGACCCGGTCTGGTTTTTATTTTATTTTATTTTTTAATCTTTTTAAAAAAATTATGGCGGGGGGAGAGAGAGAGAGAGAGAGAGAGAGAGAGAGAGAGAGAGAGAGAGAGAGAGAGAGAGGGAGGAGATACCCATCAATGATCTTCTTAAAGAAATGTTATTAGAATTACTTCCAAGATTTAGACCCGAAAATTAAGGATAGGAGCATTGGGCTGTCCCCAGTTTGGAAAATATTCAATAGGACGACCCATAATGCTTGATTACTGTTGTTGAGGTACCATTGATTTTTGAAGAAAATTAGCTCCCATGTCGCTCTCAAGTCTCGAGCAATCACTGTGCCGAAACCCCACGGCAAAGTCGAGAAATAAAGTCTTTGCCCCTCAGTTTCTGCAAGGCAGGTACAAGATTAAAGGGGAAGATGTGACAGGAGTTTCTTCCAGAGTTTCACATTTCAAACGTCTAATTGGAGGCTGTTGCCAATCGTCCAGATGAAGAGATGGGAGTCTTGGGAAGAAGAAACGCGGAGCCTGGAGTACCAAGTTTCTCATGGTAATTAAGTCTCCATTCTACACTTTCTCTAAACCGTTGACATGTACTACAATTTCATGCTGCTACTAGTTTTAGTTTTCCTAGACAACTTATAGATTATAAGTATCATTTTCTAGAAAAAAGAAAAAGAAAAAGAGAAATCCCTCTTCTATTAAATAAGGGTCTCGCATTATTAGATGCATTGTTAGAATTTAAATTCTTATTTTTTATTTTTAAATAATAATAAAAAATTATCCTTTTAAGTTATCTAAATGTCTTTACTATATTGTATTAATTTTTATTTTATAATATTTAAAATTATATTTCACAACATATATTAAAAGAATTCATCTACGCCATTCTCAGCGCATCTAATGCATAAGATAGGTTTGAATAAAATGAAATTATGTTGCACCATCATGATTATAGTATAATTAACTTCATATCTTTATCAAAATTAAGCAATTATTTTAAAGATAATAAATTTTAAATATTAAAATATAAGGGTATCTTTGGAACTATAATAAAAAATATTGAATTATATGAATTAATTGCAATTCCAATAAATTTCAAAAACTCAAGAATATTATATGTACTTCAAATACACTTTTCACATTTTCAAGGGGTATTTAATATACCTTAATATGTGCCCCATTTTTCTAGCTCTTGTTTGACATTTTTCTAGAAAAAATTTCCTAAGACCCATTTTCCTAAGAAAAGTTCTATAGAAAAAATAAATTTTACTATATTTGATTGATAGAAAATATATGAAGGAAAATAGCTTTAGAATAAAGATGCATAGAAAAATACTAATTTTACTATAAAATGAATAGAATAAAGATTGCATTGGAATTAAATAAATCATTTAAGGAGAAGGGGTTATTAGATGGATATGGGAGGAAAAAAAATATTGAGGGATAGTTTTGATCTTTTATTTATTTTTGAAATGAGAGAAAAAAAGAGCATAAGAAAATAAATATTATCTATTTCATAGTATTTATATTTTGATGAAAGTAAGAAAAAGTGTGCGACCTCCACATAATTTTTTCTCTATTTTTCAACCAAGCATAGAAAAACACACCCCCTTCAATGATTGTGAGAAAAAGTGTGCGGGTCTTATATAATGTTTTCTTTATTTTTCAACCAAACATAAAAAAATATATATGAGAAAATAGCTCGAGAATAAAGATGCATGGGAAAATACTAATTTAACTATAATATTTATAAAATAAAAATTGCATGGGAATTAAATGGATCATTTGAGGAGGAGTTGTTAGGTGATATGGGAGGGAAAAAAAAAAATATTGAGGAATAGTTTGGTCTTTCAGTATTTTTTTTTTTGGAATGAGAGAAAAAAAGAGTATGAGAAAATAAATATTACTTATTTCATAATATTTATATTTTGATGAAAATGAAAAAAAAGCGTATGAGCCTCATATAATTTTTTCTTATTCCTGCCGACCAAACATGAAAAAATGCCTTCCCACAGAAAAAAAAAAAAAAAAAAATCTCATTTATAATACTTTTTTTTGAGTACATGGCAAGTACAACACTTTTCTTTGACTTCACTGCACAAAATTAACCTCTCTCTCCATCCTTCACTAGCACGCACTACACAGTTCCTAATGAGACTCGAATTTGGTTTACTAGATTCGCGGAGATTTACGCTCAGGCGGGAGACAAGCTTCGGGAGGCGGCATTTGACATTCTGGAGCAAATACAGCTGGCTTCGCTGGCCTGTGAGATTTCTTTCTTCTTCTTCTTCTTCTGTTTCTTCTTGGGTTTAAGTCGAAGGCTAAAACTATATTTGAGATTAACCAAGTTATGCTGTTAATTTGCAGGTCTGCTTCCTTCGGCAGTTCGCCGGATCAGTCAGCAAAGCCGATTATTGCGCACTCCGTCGTGGATTTATGGCCGTAAGGCATCGCAGTCTAATCTAAATGACCATGCTAACATTTTTCATGCCTCCTAACAATGTTGTACATGTCTTGTTCATCAGGCCCATTTCTCTAAAAACAGCAACTTTGATTTTAATAAGTTTCTTAAGAGAGCATTGGATGAGGACCTTGTCATGGTGGTGGGAACTGGGTAACATTCCATTATGTATTTCTGCCATGGTAGGTTGCAATGTTCGATACGTAGCAAGCTGATAAGCATTGCCATTCTCTTTGCAGTATTTGGGCCTGGACATTTGCATTTCTTTTCATCTTCTTCAATGCTCAGCGTAATATTTCTCTCTATCTCAAGCATGATTCTATCAAACCATGTTGATGAAAATAGATAGGCCAATTTATTATCTGGGTGGTCGCCAAATTATCTGGCGACTGCTGTCTTATAAATTTCTCTTTTCAAATTCTCACTCTTTTTTTTTTTTTTTTTTGGCGTGCACAGGATTCTATAACTATTTTTGGCTGCCCTTTGTTCCCCTAGTGGTAAGTTCAGACACTCTTCTCTGATAAGAAGCCATGGTGAAAGAAAGCATCCTTCCAACTCTTTATGCAGGTACTTCTGGCTGTGGGAACAAAGCTGGAAGGTATCATCACTATAATGTGTGTGGAGAGCAGCGATCAGTCTGCTGTCGTGCTTGGATCATTGCTGGTGAAGCCCAGAAACGATCTCTTTTGGTTTGGCCGCCCTCAGTTGGTTCTCCATCTCATCCATTTCATCCTATTTCAGGTTAGTCCTAGTTTACAATCTTGTTAAGCCATTTCATTTTGCACTAATAGTGATGTTCTGGTTTCGATACTCACAAGAAGAGTTTCTTGAACCTTGGCAGAATTCTTTTCAGATGGCATTATTTGCATGGACATGGGTAAGCGTGTGTTCATCAATCCAACAGTTTGTTAAAAGCTTTAAGCTAACTTGTTCCATTAAACAGTACAAGTTTGGATGGAGATCTTGCTTTCATAGAGAGACAGAGGACATTGTCCTAACCATTATCATGGGGATACTTATTCAATTCTTATGTGGTTACGTAACCCTACCTCTGTATGCATTAGTCTCACAGGTAAATTCCTACCCATGTAAAAAAGTTGACGTAAATCATTCGACAGAGTCACTGACTCCGTTTTTGGCATGTCCTGGTCTCACTCCATGTGTAACTGGTTACGTTTGGATTAGATGGGTTCGTTGATGAGGAAAGCAGTGTTCACCGAACGTATCATTAGGGGTCTGAGGAACTGGCACAAGATCGCAATCCAAAGTTTGGCAACCCAAGCATCTGGTTCACCTAGTCCGGCAGCTGGATCAAGCTCTCACCCTGCAGACATCGCTTCCTCAAAGATGCCCTCATCTGGTGCATTCAACGCTTCATCATCCGATGACACACAAAGGAACAAAGGGCTTGCTCTGGGGGAGATAGTGGAGGAAGAGCTCACACCTGGAGATTACGATGGTGAGGTCTCCTTCCAGTGGATGAGCGAGCGACAGAGTTAGTCTGGGAGGGCGTTTTAGTTATTAAAGAGCTTCTTCAACTTAGTAGAACTTCACTGATTAGACAGATGAAATTTTGACAAACTGCTGAACTTTTATATCATATCTGAAATATCTCTTAGTGCATAAAGTATGTATGAAGAGACATTAACCCATTAGGGTTATAAGTTAGCAGTTGCGGCCATGTACCTTACTGCTCATGGACAGCAGGGAAACAGTCTTTTTACTGCTCAAACGTCTGATAGAAAAAAATACTTTGAATCAACATTTCAGAAACTTTCATGTTGCAATTATCGATGCACACCATTCTTTCATGATCGATGAACCTTAGCAATATGATGCCATTTTATCATTTCAATATTCTCATTTGAATTTTCAATGCTTATCCTTTTGTGATAGGTATTTGTCAACAAATTAACACAGAAATCTTGATTCTTCTATATTATTTGTAGGACCGGATAGCTAATTGTCCATTCTACCATCAAGAATAAAATAAATAAAATACTGGTTTACTTAAACTACTAGCTTGTAAAAAAAAAATTATGAGAATAATGCAAGAACAAAGCTATGAAAAGAGAAAGTAAAAGCGGATCATAAGAAAACCAATATTAATGAAGATGGCATGGGGTAACATGGTAAAGAACTTTCATGTTCAAGGCAAAACAAGGTGTTTGATCAATAAGTGCAAATTTTTGAAATTTGAAATTTAAAATTCAAAATTTAAAATTTAAAATTTAAAATTTAAAATTTAAAAAATCTTAAAAAATTCAATATTTTGAAACTCAAATTCAAATTTAAAATTAATTGAGTTAATTTTTGCTTAGTGGTTACTTTATTTATTGCAAGTAGTTTCTAGATTTAAATTTTTAAATTTAAATTCAAAATCTAGAAATTATCTGAAAAATCATTAATTTAAAAACTCAAACTATAAGGCTGAACCTTCAAATTTTTGTTGTGCAGAATCAATTAAGCAACCAACACTCTCATAAAATGGGTTCAGATGACCTTAGTACAATTAAACCCGAAAAGTTTAATGGATCATTCTTTAGGAGGTGGCAAAGCCAAGTGAAATACTGGCTTATCACTTTAGGATTATTTTCTGCCATAGAATTTCCAAACCCCGAATCCACTTCTCAACCAAGTTCTTCTAGTCCAGTTGAAACTTCCTCTTCCTCAACATCAAAAACACCCCAAGAAATAGATTTTCATTGTAGACATAGAATTCTAAGTGCTCTTTCTGATAACCTTTATGATGTTTACCTTCACGCCAAAACTGCTAAGGAACTATGGGATGCACTTGAGGCTGAGTATGGGATGGATGATGCTGGTTTAGATTGATTCATCATCTCAAAATTTTGAAAGTATATAATGGTGGATTCTAAACCTATTAGTGTTCAAATATATGAGTTCCAAGATCTTCTTAGAAAGGTTGAGTTAATTGGCTGTAGTTTTTCTGAAAGCTATAAGGTCCAAGCCTTAGCAGATGCCCTTCCATCTTCTTGGTCAACCTTTTCGCGAGAGCTAAGCCACAAGCAAGGTGACTTGACCCTAATAGAAGTGATTAACTCTATTAGGATTGAAGAAGAACATCGGCTTAAGCTCAAGCAAAAACCTGATTTTGGACCTAAGATCCATCTGACTGAGTCAAATTCAACCCCAGCTCAATTCAAACCTAGGGGAAAGAATTTTAAGAAGAAGAAATTCCAATCTAGATCCAAACCTCCTCAAAACCGGCCAAACAAGAATCGACCGAACCAGAAGTCAAAGAATAATAAAGAAATATTCTGCTTCGTGTGCGAAAGGTCTAATCATGTGGCGAAGGACTGCTACCACCGAAAGACTGAATCACTGAGGAAATCATCCAAACCTCAAGTTAACATGGTCGAAAGTGGTGCCAAACCTTCTGTTAGGTCAGTAAATCAGAAACCTTTAATTAACTTAACCCAATTTTCTTGTGATTGGTGGCTTGATTCAGGAGCTAATGTTCATGTTTGTTCTGATCGCTCTTGGTTCTCCACCTTTCAGGAATCAAGTGGAGGAGGTGTAACACTTGGGAATAATTCTTCGGCACAAGTGCTTGAAAAAGGTTGAGTGGACCTAAGGATGACCTCTAGGAAGATCCTGATCTTTCACGAAGTGCTGTTCGTCCCTAATGTTAGAAGAAATTTAATTAGTGGATCTCTCCTTATATCTAGGGGATATAAAATTGTTCTAGAGTCAAATAAAGTTGTAATTACTTGTAATAATGAGTTTGTTGGAAAAGGCTTTGTTTCTGAAGGTCTTTTCAAATTAAATGTAATCTCCAAGTTATCTAATAAAAGTCCTCTTATTTTCAATGTTGAATCTTTAAATGTTTGGCATGGTAGACTTGGTCATATGAATTTTGATCGTATTCATCACATGACAAATCTTAATCTAATACCTAAAGTTCATGTTGATAGAAAGATCAAGTATGAGATTTGTATTCAAGCCAAAATGCCTAGAAAACCTTTTAAATCAGTAAATAGAAGCTCAAGTCTTCTTGAATTGGTCCATAGCGATGTGTGTGACTCAACCAAGTTACCTACACGAGGAGGAAGTCGTTACTTTGTAACATTTATTGATGACTTCTCACGGTATTGTCACACATATTTGATAAAATCTAAGGATGAAGTCTTAGATAAGTTTAAGATCTATAAGGCAGAAGCTGAAACACAAACAGAGAAAAACCTTAAGAAACTTAGGTCTGATAGAGGTGGTGAATATACCTCAAATGAAATGACTCTATTTTGCCAAGAATATGGGGTTATAAACTTATGGGGGGAAGCTCTTTTAGCTGCATGCTATATCCTAAATAGGATACCCTTTAAAAATAATCCTAAAACACCTTTTGAGCTTTGGAAAGGTAGAACACCCAGATTAGATTACCTTAAAGTGTGGGGGTGCCTAGCTAAGGTAGGAATACCTAAACCCAAGAGAAGAAAGATAGGACCTAAAACCATAGATGCTATCTTTATAGGTTATTCTTTGGATAGCAATACCAATAGGTTCCTTGTGATAAACTCTGAAATAAGTGACATCTCAAATAATACTCTTATTGAATCAAGAGATGCTACTTATTTTGAAAATGTATTTCCTTTTAAGAACCAAGTTCCTAGTCAAGTCTCTTCTAATCCTTTCTTGGTTCATGATTCTTTTGAATCTAGGTCCTCCAATGAATCAAGGAAAAGGAAAAGATCCAACTCTGAAAGTGAACCTTCTGAACTTAGAAAAAGTTCAAGGACAAGAAAGGAAAAAGACCTTGGTGAAGGTTTCTTTACTTTCTTAGTCGAAGGTGAACCTTCCTCTTTTTCAGAGGCGATGTCTTCATCTGATGCTCCTTTTTGGAAGGAAGCCATTCATTCTGAATTTAATTCAATCTTACAAAATCAAACTTGGATCTTGTCTGATCTACCCTCTGGTAGCAAACCTTTAGGATGTAAGTGGATATTTAAGAAAAAATTTAGACCTGATGGTTCAATTGAAAAGTATAAGGCTAGATTAGTAGCCAAAAGGTATAACCAAAAGAAAGGGTTAGATTTCTTTGATACCTATTCTCCTATAGATAGAATAACAACCCTTAGATCTCTTCTTGCCATTGCATCCATACATAAGTTGATCATTCATCAAATGGATGTGAAGACTGTGCTCCTTAATGGAGATCTCGAGGAGGAGATCTATATGGAACAACCTGAAGGTTTTGTTATAAAGGGACAAGAAAATAAGGTTTGTAAACTTGTTAAGTCCCTATATGGTCTTAAACAGGCTTCAAAACAATGGCATGAAAAATTTGATCAAATCATTCTATCCTTTAGATTTCAGATCAATAATCATGACAAATGTATCTATTCTAAGATCATCAACGATGATTGTGTAATCCTTTGCTTATATGTCGATAGTATCTTAATTTTTGGAACATTTCTTAAAATTATTTTAAGTATTAAATCCTTCCTTTCTTCTAAGTTTGATATGAAAGATTTAGGTGAAGCAGATGTAATCCTAGGGATGAAGCTTATCAAATCCCATGAAGGGATAGCTCTTTCTCTTTCTCACTCTATTAAAAAAATGATCAAAAAATTTGGTTATTTTGATCTTAAATCAGTTTCTACTCCATATGATCCTAGCTTTTACCTAAAGAAAAATTTAGGTGACCCAATTGATCAATTAAAATATTCTCAAATCATAGGATCCCTCTTGTATGTGGCAAATAGGATAAGACCGGATATTGCCTAAGCTGTAGGAAGACTTAGCAGATATAATCAAAATCCTGATCAATCTCATTGGATAGGTTTAGAAAGAGTGTTCCGATATCTAAAGGGAACACTTAATCTCTCTTTGATGTTCACTGAATACCCTGAGGTGGTTGAGGGTTACAGTGATGCTAATTGGGTCACCGATTTTCATGATCTTAAATCGACCACTGGATATCTTTTTCTTCTTGGTGGTGCTGCTATTGCCTGGAGATCAACTAGGCAAACTATCATATCTAGAAGCACTATGGAGGTCGAGTTGATAGCTCTGGATACCACCTGTAATGAGGCAGAGTGGATTAAAAATCTAGTATCAGAGCTACCTTTGGTACCTAAGCCAGTTTCGGCTATATCAATCCATTGTGATAATAAGGCCATAATCGAACTGACTAATCAAAAGAGTACCAATAAAAAGATGAACCGTCATATACGGCTTCATCATAAGTTTATAAGACAACATAAGAAAAATAATGTTATCTCCTTGGAATTTGTCAAGTTTGAGAAGAATTTGGCAGATCAATTAACCAAGGGACTATTTAGGAGTGGAGTCCTAGAATCATCGAGGGGGATGGGGCTTAAGCCCATTATTTGGTCACTAGCAGTGGATACCCAACCTTTGTGATTGGAGATCCCATGAAAGAGGTTCAATGTGGTAGAAACGAAGCTGATTGAGTGACTGTGTTAGAGCATATTTTTTAAAGAAATTTCTTATCCCATTCCTATGATGAGTGCTCTTATAAAATGACAAAATAAATCCGTGTAAGGTTGAGTTATACTCTTAATGGATCCAAAGTAGGTTATCTACAGGGTATTAGTCACAAATACCCTTAGAGGATTCATCTATATGAGAATTGTCATATTAGGCCGTGACTAAAGGTTTGGGCTAACCTTAAGAAATTCTCATGAAAAATCAAGGTACAAAGCGCAAGGCCTTTAATATGCGTTGACCGCTTAAACCCAATTGATCCATACTGTGTGTGTGATTAGTGAAATCCGAGTCAAGGACCTAGTTCAAGGTCTAATCCACTATGGTTCCTTCAGATGTATACAATTAACACTAAGTGAGGTTCAAGTCCACAAGATACCTCACCTATTGTGCAGTATAAGATGCTCTAACATTTATATTATATTATTATTTTTAATTTAAAAACTTTTGTGGGGGATTGTTAACCTTTTTATTATTTTAAAAAAAAGAAAAAAAAAGTTTTAAATAAAAAAAAGGAACATCTGCGAGCGGACACTCGCGGACGTTTGCGTCATGTCACGCGAGCGTTTCATGAACGCTCGCTGAGGCGCGAGCGTTCCGTCAACGCTCGTGTGAGGCGCGAGCATTCGCGAACGTTGGGTGTGCATTCGCACGCCAACGTTCGTGAACGGCCAGAAACGGTCCAAATAATTTGATTTTTGGGCCGTTACTGACGTGATTTGGGGGTAACGATTATCAGTCCTTTAAAGTCATTATGGGCTCAACCGTTGGGGGTTACTTGGACCGAGTCTATAAATAGGCTCAAGAATCTAAGGTTTTGAGCATTCCAATCTAAAAAATTCTCTTTCTATCCTTTCAACTACCAAAACTTTTCTTGAGATTTTGCTGTAAGAAGCTTTTGCTGAGATTCTGTAAGCAGTGCTGCCTGGGTTTCGGAAGCCCTGCTAAGAATAAGAGCTCTCTCACCTCTTCTTTTAAATTATTTTTTATTCTTCTTATTATTATTTTATGCTGATTTTTTTTTGGGCATCTAAAGGAGTCGTTGGGTTGCACCTCTACGTGATCGTGCTCGTAGTAGGAGGTTCGGATCGAGTCGAATCGTTGTACCTTGGGGACAGATCGCTTACAACCTGCACGAAGGAGCAAAAACTAGTCTTTAGAGCAGTGTCTAACACGCCTTGGTTCAGGCACGATTCTTATCTTCTTTTGATTTTAATTTTTGTATTTAAACTTTTAAATTAGAATTTATAGCAATTTCTAAACAGCTTTTCGAAAGCAAAAGCAATTATTTTTCCAACAATACTAACGTATAATTCTCAATATATACAAGCATCATAATTATCGGCATATATCATTATCATCATCAAAAGCATGTATAGAGCTATACAGTATCAAAGTGAGATTAGACTATCTACTCTAAGTTTCCCTCTCCATCAACCCCCAAGTCAGCTCTGCATCAAAGTCCTCAGTCTCTATTAAAAAAAATGGTAACGTGTTATGAGCTAATAGCTCAGTAGGACTTCTTACACATACAAATATAGGTATGTAAATAAAATAAATATCTATAAAATATGAAGATGATATATCTAATAAAATAAATCATGTTACAAATACTATGCCAATAAAACCATGTGTCAATATAAGAGGGATCCATTATTAACTTTTATCTTTTCACAATGTTAAAGTACATCATTTCGATGCCATATCAAGAATCACCACAATAGTAATATTGGTGAATTAGCCATACCAATAATACCAATGCACTCCATATATACTTCACATACTGGTAAATCAAATGTACCGGTATCTAAAGGCATGCTAAAGATACATATTGCTATCTGTAATATCCTGAACCTGAAAATCTTGAAATGTAATTTTAAACATGTTTTTATTGTTAGTTTAGTCTTCTAATGTAAATGATTTGAGTAAAATTTTAAAAAGATGTGAAAGCACAAATTTAAGGTTATTTTGAGTTTCTCCCATGATCCTTCCAAAAAGCTAATAAAATCAATTATTTGGGCTTGTAATTGAAGTTTTTGTAATGATTTCAATGTCTACTAATTATTTTTGATCCTTGGGAGAGGTTGGAATAAAAATTTTGGAGGTTAGAATGCCCTAAAATGGAGTTGGGGAATGATTTTAGGAAGTTAGTTGGCTCTAGAGCCAGCTAACTTATGTTTTTAGAAAGTTAGCTGGTTCTAGAGCCAGCTAACTTAAGGATTTTGGGACATTAGCTGGCTCTAGAGCCAGCTAACGTATGGATTTTGGGACGTTAGCTGGCTCTAGAGCCAGCTAAGTATGGATTTTAGAATGTTAGCCGGCTCTAGAGCCGGCTAACGTGGGGTTTTGAAATATTTTCGTGAAAGTAGTCGACTCTAGAGTCAACTACTTAGCAAAAACTTTTTGTAAAACTGATTCGGAATAGTTTTTAGCCACAGTAGTCAACTCTAGAGTCGACTACTATGAAAAATTTTTTTGTAAAAAGAGCTGAGAATCAATTTTATCCAAAATAGTCGACTATTTAGTCGACTACTTTGGGAAATCTCTCTGTAAAAGTGGTTTGGGACCAATTTTAGCCACAGTGTGGTCGACTACTGTGGGAAATTTCTCTGTCGAATTGGTATGAGACCAATTTCCCTCTTGTTAGTCGGTATTTAAACCGACTAATGTATAAAAATCAAGGACTTCCCAGTGAGTCACCTATCGCTCTCACCTAAGCACGCTTAACTTTGAGTTTTGGTGGATAAAAATCTTCTATGGAATTAGTTTGAGACCCATATCACTCTCATTAGCTAGTATCCATGCTGTCTAATAGGTGGGTAACCCCTGTGGTTCATCTGATAACGGAAATTGGCCAGGGGCATAAGTGAAATTTGGTAAAAAGTCATTTGAGAGTTTGATTAAGGGCAAGATGGAAAAAAGAATTAAAGGGCAAAAATGCTTGGTAGAGAAGAAGCCATGTAGACTTTGAGAAGCGTGACTTAAGAATAGAGAAGGGCAAAATGAAAATTTTTAAGGACATTAAAAACTCATTTTCTTTCTTTAACCCTTAAGCCACCGTAAGAAAAGAGAAAGAAAAGAGGAAAAATAAGGAAGGAAGAGGAGGGGTTCAGCCAGCCGTGGGAAAGAAGAAGAGAAGAGGAAAAAGAAAAGAAAAAAAGAAGAAGAAGAGGAGAAGAAGAAGAGAAGGAAAAGAAGAAAACTTGGTGGTTTAGCCCATCTTTGCTAAAGTAAGTCCAAACCTTTCTAAGCTAGAAAATGATGTTAAAATCTCATGATTTAGAGGTAAATGAAGTGATAGCATGTGCATATTGTCAATCTTTGAGTATGTTAGGGATTGAGGAATATTATGCTAAGATGTTAAGGCATAAAGCATGCATGCATAGTTTCATGAAACCCTTAGTGCATGTGACCCTAATAATGCATGTATGATGACTTAGGTCAAGAAATTGGTACACGGGAGCCAGAACAAGAGAAATAGAAGCCATAGCAGTGTGTTAACAACTAAGGTGAGTGGGTTTCTCATCTAGCTTTGTGAAATATTTTATAGTAGTATAGTGATATTTTGCTACAAAATAGAGTGTAACATGCTAAGTATAGTAACTTCAGTAGTCAAATATGGAAAATGAGAATCCGATTATAATGTTATTATATTTTTACAGCATGTTCTAAAGCAAAGCATGAGTCTAAAGAATAAGTATGGATTTACAGCATGTTTTAAAGCAAAGCATGAGTTTTAGAACAAAAAGCATAAGTTTCAGTAAAGCATGAGTTTTAGAAAAGAAAAGGAAACATGGGCTATAGCGTGTTTCAGAGAAAAAATGTAAAGTTTCATGAAAAGTATTACCTGGACAAAGCATATGTTTCAGTAAAGATGGAATTTACTTTTCAGATTTGTGTTTCAAAGGGATACATGGGCATGCATGAAAATCAATGTTTTAAGGAAAGTATAGCTGATTGTAGATTGAATTATAAACTTATATTGGAGTATTTTTACTACATATAACATAAAGAGCATTGGGCCATCTATGGGACTAATCACCCTGTAGACTGTGCCATAGCATGAGTATTGCACACGCTATTATAGCCGGCACCTCCTTGCGACTCGATCGTGCTATGATCCCGAGGCCAGGGGGAGTACAAGCTAGATCAGCCCAGTGGGACAGATTGCAAGCAGCCCAGTGGGGCAAAAATCACAACTCGGTAATGAGCTAGATTACTATATAGCCCGAGGGGGCTCAGAGATATTGGCCCATGGAAGGGGCAAGCAGGTGGCCTAGGAAAAGGGGCAAGCTCACACCTGGGATGAACCGCACATGTGAGGGGTGCCATATGAAGCGGGGATCCTCGGCACTCAGTACACTCACCCACTGAGAGTACACCTGTAGGAGGGCGACTGTAGGGATGTACCTTAGTGGTAGCACACCCAGTCCATCATCATGAAATTTTGTAATTGTGATATTTCTTCATTTAAGTTATATTATTGGAAGCATAAGCTAACTTATACGTTAACTTATTTCATTTATAAAGATTCATATATCGATCGCAATATGTTATGTTGGTATTATTATGAGTTCTATAATGTGGTTCTCAGCCTTTCCCCATTGTTAGATGGTTATCCAGTCACTGGGACTTAGGTCTCACTCCTCTATCGTTGACATTTTTGGATTTCAGATCAGGAATAGCAGGTAGGCCTTAGAAAGCATGAAAGTGAATTCGGTTTGTTAATTATTGGATTATATATGTATTTGAAATGGATATGGATGGATTTGTATGACTGTAACCCTATGATGTAATTTGGACTTGGGAGGATATGAGAAATGACTCTCAGTGTAGAATAAATTTGTGAATATGATCTTGATAATAGTATTGAGATGAGACTATATTGCTTAGAATCATGTGATGAAAAGTATGGAAATCTATTTTTATCTGAGTAGGGTGAAATAAATTATGGATGTTATGTTATAAACAGTATGAATAAAATGAGCAGGTCAAAGTTTTTAACAGGTATAGTATTTTAGCGCATGTAACTTATGACAATTAGATAAGGATCACTAGGGCTTTATGGTGCTTAGCATAAAGACTAGCAGATCTTTACCTAATTTTTATAAGAAATCATGTCATCGGGAAGGGGGCCCGACAGTATTTTTGGTATCATAGCCTAGGTATTAGATCTTAGGGGCATAAGTATGAGTCTAGCATAGAGAGTATAGTTTTAAATGATGAATCTGATCAAATGAATTGTGTTTTGTAGAATGGTTAACACAAGGTCAAGCAAGGAAGGAGAGCAGTCCTCAGGGAGAGGCAGAGGTCAAGGTAGACCCAGATGGGTGAGTAGGGGAGCTCAGCCCAGTAGAGTATCTTCTAGTGATTCACCATCTGATGGTGCAGGGGTGAATATACCTCAGGAGCATCTGCATGAGTCTCCTTCACTATCCACTACCCCAGTGCCAGTGAACCCATCCCAGGCACAGACTCAGGGACCGAGTATGCCAGACTTAGTGGGGATGATCACTCAGGCAGTGGTAGCAGCAGTGACCTCTAGTTTCAATTTACAGTCTAGAAATCTTGAGGCAGAAAGAAATGTAGAGAGAGCTAGGAAGTTGGGGGCTCTAGAGTTTCAGGAGACCACTGACCCTATTCAGGCTGATTCATGGCTTCAGAAAACAGAAAGGGTCTTTGGAGTGATGAAGTGCTCTGAGGAGCAAAAGTTGAGTATAGCAACCTTCCTATTGGAAGGAAGAGCATAAAATTGGTGGAGATATGTTAGTAGTAGGCAGCCACAAGGAGTAGAGATGACTTGAGAGAGGTTTAAGAAGGAGTTCTATCAGCAATATTATTCAGAAGTGTATAGAGATCAGAAGAGAGGGGAATTCCTTAATTTAGCTCAGGGGAAGATGTCTGTAGCTGAGTATGAGGCTACCTTTATTGAGTTGTCCCGATTTGCTGAAGCCCTAGTAGTGGATGGAGGGAGAAATGTAGGCTATTTCAGGATGGATTAAACCTCCCAATCAAGGCTAAGACCAGCATGCAGTGTTATAGTAATTATTCTGAGCTGGTGCAAGGGGCTCTCAGGGCAGAGGAGATAGAGAAGGAGTTCCTTAGTAGAAGGCAGGAGAGCACAAAAAGGGGTGCACCTAGTTTCTCTTCAGGTGCAGAAGGAATTCAGCAGTTTAAGAAGCCCCAGAGGGCGGGACAGTTTAGTTCCAGTTACAGAGTTCCTGTAGATGTTGGCAGAGGAGCAGCATCTGTGTCAGTATCTAGTCCTGCCCAGAGGAAGTCAGTATATGGAGGGGTACCTCAGGCTGCTAGTAGTAGGGTGGCAGGAGAGATAAGAGATCAGAGCCGCTTCTTTGGTAGTGGGAAAACTCTACCCCAGTGCAATGTCTATGGGAAGATGCACTTTGGGGAATGTAAAAGAGGTGTTAGGGGATGTTATATCTGTGGCCAGATGGATCACTTGAAGAGAGATTGTCCCAAGAGGGTGCAAGGCGGCGATCATCTTCAAGGATCAGCTGCACCTAGGGGACAGCCTATTCGAAGAGGAGATAGTAGTATCCCAGCTTCAGCCAGTCAGATGACGTCTAGTGCTAATTAGCAAGGGATGATTCCTAATGTTCCAAGGGCTGAAGCTAGAGTTTTTGCAATGCCAGGCAAGAGGCTCAGTTTAACCCAGATGTGGTGACAAGTATATTACCCATTTGTAATTCTAATGCTTATGTTTTAATTGATTTTGGATCCACGCATTCATTCATAGCAGTAGATTTCATCAAGCATCTAAATAAAGCTTGAGTTTATTGGGTAATTTGTTGATAATATCTATGCCAGTAGGAAAGCCTTTCATTGCAGACCAGGTGTATAAAGACTGTGCCATTTTAGTAGAGGGCCAAGAATTGTTAGCAAATCTGATTCCATTAAATCTAAAAGAATTTGATGCCATCTTGGGGATGGATTGGTTATCAATGCATAGGGCCAAAGTAGACTGTTCAAAAATGGAAGCAGTATTTTATGCCTCCGATGATAGAAAGATTTGTTTAGTAGGAGAAAGGAGAGTGTTGCCCTCAAGTATGATGTCAGCTTTGACAGCTAACAGAATGTTGAGAAAGAGGTATGAAGCCTATTTAGCTTGTATGGTAAATTTAGAGGATAGTGGTCCAGAGCTATCTGATATTTTAGTGGTATGTGAATTTTCAGATTTATTTCCTGAGGAGTTGCCAGGATTGCCATCAGACAGAGAAATAGAGTTCAGTATAGACTTGACCCCAGATACTAGATCTATAGCCAGGGCACCCTATAGAATGGCTCCAGCAGAATTAAAAGAATTAAAAGTCCAGCTTCAGGAATTGCTTGATAAAGGGTTCATTAGACCTAGTGTTTCACCTTGGGATGCATCTGTGTTGTTTGTAAAGAAAAAAGATGGTACCTTGAGGTTATGTATAGACTATAGATAGCTCAACAAGGTGACCATTAGAAATAATTATCCCTTGCCAAGGATAGATGATTTGTTTGATCAGCTTCAGGGGGCAGTAGTGTTTTCAAAGATTGACCTTAGATCTAGGTATCAGCAGTTAAAAATAAAGAAAGAGGATGTACCAAAGACTGCTTTCAGAACCAGATATGATCATTATAAGTTTTTAGTGATGCCTTTTGGCTTGACCAATGCCCCAGCTGCTTTTATGGGACTAATGAATCAGGTGTTCCAGGAATTCTTAGATAAATTTGTGATAATGTTCATTGATGATATTCTGATCTATTCTAAAAGCAGAGAGGAGCATGAATAGCATTTGAGGATAGTGTTGCAAGTCTTAAGGGAGAAACAGTTATATGCCAAGCTGAGTAAAAGTGAGTTTTGGTTAGATAAAGTTAAATTCTTGGGACATGTGATATCAGCTAAGGGTATTATGGTAGACCCCCAGAAAATAGAGGCAATAGTGAATTGGGAAGCACCTACGAATTTGACTGAGGTGAGAAGTTTCTTGGGCTTGGTAGGATACTATAGAAGATTTATAGAAAACTTCTCTATCATAGCTTCACCCATGACTAAACTGCTAAGAAAGAATACCAAATTTGAATAGTTTAGAGAATGTCAGGAATGTATGGATGAGTTGAAGAGGAGATTGACTTCAGCTCCAGTGCTCACACTCTCAGATAGTAGCAGTGATTATGTGATATACAGTGATGCATCTTTCAAAGGTTTGGGGTGTGTATTGATGCAAAATGGGAAGGTGATTGCCTACATCTCTAGACAGTTAAGGTCCCATGAAAAGAATTACCCTACCCATGATTTAGAACTAGCAGCAGTAGTATTTGCATTAAAAGTATGGAGACACTATTTGTATGAGATGAAGTGTCGGATATTTACAGATCATAAAAGCCTAAAGTATATCCTAACACAAAAAGAATTGAATCTCAGACAAAGGAGATGGATAGAGTTGATAAAAGACTATGACTGCACTATAGAGTATCACCCAGGGAAAGCTAATGTAGTGGCTGATGCATTGAGTCGGAAGTCTACAGCAACCTTAGCTTCCATTAGAGCAGTGCAGTTACCCCTGATGTTAGAATTAAGAGAGTTAGATGCAAAGCTGGCAGTAGATAATTCAGGAGCCTTACTAGTAAATTTCAGAGTCAGACCAATGTTGCTTGAGGAAATAAGAGAGGCTCAGGTGAGGGATCCGCAGTTATAGAAAGCTAAGGAACTAGTTCAGAGTGGATCCCAGATAGAATTTTCAGTTAGAGATGATGGTATGATATTATTTAAGGGCCGAATATGTGTGCCAGCAGTAGAATCATTAAAGGAGCAAATTTTAGAGGAAGCCCATAGTTCAGCCTATGCTATGCACCCAGGAAGTACTAAGATGTATAGAACTATTAAGCAAAGTTATTGGTGGCATGGGATGAAAAGGGAGATAGCTGAATTTGTCTCTAAATGCTTAGTATGCCAGCAGATTAAAGCAGAACATCAGAGTCTAGCTGGCAAAATGCAGCCCCTATTTGTACCTGAATAGAAATGGGAGCACATCACCATGGATTTTGTTGTAGGTCTCCCAAAGACAAGGAGAAGTAATGATTCTATTCGGGTGATAGTAGATAGATTGACAAAATCTGCCCACTTTTTGCCTATCCAGATTTCATTTACCTTGGACCGATTAGTAAAATTATATGTGAATAAAATTGTAAGTAGACATGGGATACCAGTATCAGTTGTATCAGATAGAGATCCAAGGTTCACTTCTCATTTTTGGGCAGAGTTGCAAAAAGCTTTAGGCACTAAGTTGAGATTTAGTATAGCATTTCATCCTCAAACTGATGGGCAGTCTGAGAGGACTATCCAGACACTAGAAGATATGCTAAGAGCATGTGTCATTGAATTCTCAGGTAGCTGGGATGAGTACTCGCCATTGATTGAGTTTGCATATAATAACAGTTATCATTCTAGCATTGATATGGCACTTTATGAAGCTTTATATGGAAGAAAATGTAGAACTCCAGTGTGCTGGGATGAGGAAGATGAAAGGAGGTTGCTAGGCCCAGAGTTGGCACAGCTCACAGCATATCAGGTTAAAATTATTAGAGCAAAGTTAAAGGTAGCCCAAGATAGACAGAAAAGCTATGCAGATAAGAAGCATAGAGATGTTAAATTTGAAGTAGGAGATAAGGTATTCTTGAAGGTATCTTCTTGAAAGGGTATCATGAGATTTAGGAAAAAAGAAAAATTAAGTCCCCGATACATTGAACCTTATGAGATTATTGAGAAGGTTGGAATACTTGCATATAGATTGGCCTTGCCACCAGAACTTTCTCAAATTCATAGTGTTCCATGTATTAATGCTTAGGAAGTATGTGCCGGATTCCTCTCATGTGTTTCAGTCAGAGCCAATAGAGTTACAAAAAGATTTATCTTATGTAATAAAGCCAGTGCAAATTTTGAGGAGGAAGGTTAAATAGCTTCGTAGTAAAAGAATTCTTCTAGTTAAAGTGCAGTGGTAGAATCATCAGAGAGAGGAAGCTACATGAAAGAGAGAGGATGAGATGAGATTGAAGTACCCTTATCTGTTCCAAGTTGAAGGTAGCTAAATTTTGGGGACAAAATTTCCTAAAGGGGGGAATATTTGTAATATCCTGAACCTGGAAGTCTTGAAATGTCATTTTAAACATGTTTTTATTGTTAGTTTAGTCTTCTAATGTAAATGATTTGAGTAAAATTTTGAAAAGATATGAAAGCAGAAATTTGAGGTTATTTTGAGTTTCTCCCATGATCCTTCCAAAAAGCTAATAAAATCAATTATTTGGACTTGTAATTGAAGTTTTTGTAATGATTTCAATGTCTACTAATTATTTTTGATCCTTGGGAGAGGTTGGAATAAAAATTTTGGAGGTTAGAATGCCCTAAAATGGAGTTGGGGAATGATTTTAGGAAGTTAGCTGGCTCTAGAGCTAGCTAACTTATGTTTTTAGAAAGTTAGCTGGCTCTAGAGCCAGCTAACGTAAGGATTTTGGGACGTTAGCTGGCTCTAGAGCCAGCTAACGTATGGATTTTGGGACGTTAGCTGGCTCTAGAGCCAGCTAACATATGGATTTTAGAATGTTAGCCAGCTCTAGAGCCGGCTAACGTGGGGTTTTAAAATGTTTTCATGAAAGTAGTCGACTCTAGAGTCAACTACTTAGCAAAAACTTTCTGTAAAACTGATCCAGAATAGTTTTTAGCCACAGTAGTCGACTCTAGAGCCGACTACTGTAAAAAAATTTTCTGTAAAAAGAGCTGGGAATCAATTTTATTCAAAATAGTCGACTATTTAGTCGACTATTTTGGGAAATTTCTCTGTAAAAGTGGTTTGGGACCAATTTTAGACACAGTGTGGTCGACTACTGTGAGAAATTTCTCTGTGGAATTGGTATGAGACCAATTTTCCTCTTGTTAGTCGGCATTTAAACCGACTAATGAATAAAAATCAAGGACTTCCTAGTGGGTCATCCATCGCTCTCACCCAAGCACACTTAACTTTGAGTTTTGGTGGATAAAAATCTTCTGTGGAATTGGTTTGAGACCCATATCACTCTCATTAGCTAGTATCCATGCTGTCTAATAGATGGGTAACCCCTTGTTCATCTGATAACGAAAATTGGCCAGGAGCATAAGTGAAATTTGGTAAAAAGTCATTTGAGAGTTTGATTAAGGGCAAGATGGAAAAAGAATTAAAGGGCAAAAATGCTTGGCAGAGAAGAAGCTATGTGGACTTTGAAAAGCGTGACTTAAGAATAGAGAAGGGCAAAATGAAAATTTTTAAGGGTATTAAAAACTCATTTTCTTTCTTTAGCCCTTAAGCCACCGTAAGAAAAGAGAAAGAAAAGAGGAAAAATAAGGAAGGAAGAGGAGGGGTTCAGCCGGCCGTGGGAAAGAAGAAGAGAAGAGGAAAAAGAAAAGAAAAAGAGAAGAAGAAGAGAAGAAGAAGAAGAGAGGGAAAAGAAGAAAACCTGGTGGTTTAGCCCATCTTTGCTAAGGTAAGTCCAAACCTTTCTAAGTTAGAAAATGATGTTAAAATCTCGTGATTTAGAGGTAAATGAAGTGATAGCATGTGCATATTGTCAATCTTTAAGTATGTTAGGGATTGAGGAATATTATGCTAAGATGTTAAGGCATAAAGCATGCATGCATAGTTTCATGAAACCCTTAGTGCATATGACCCTAATAATGCATGTATGATGACTTAGGCCAAGAAATTGATACACGGGAGCCAAAGCAAGAGAAATAGAAGCCATATCAGTGTGTTAACAACTAAGGTAAGTGGGTTTCTCATCTAACTTTGTGAAATATTTTATAGTAGTATAGTGATATTTTGCTACAAAATAGAGTGTAACATGCTAAGTATAGTATCTTCAGTAGTCAAATCTGGGAAATGAGAACCCGGTTATAATGTTATTATATTTTTACAGCATGTTCTAAAGCAAAGCATGAGTCTAAAGAATAAGTATGGATTTATAGTATATTTTAAAGCAAAGCATGAGTTTTAGAACAAAAAGCATAAGTTTCAGTAAAGCATAAGTTTTAGAAAAGAAAAGGAAACATGGGCTATAGCATGTTTCAGAGCAAAAATGTAAAGTTTCATGAAAAGTATTACCTGGACAAAGCATATGTTTCAGTAAAGATGGAATTTACTTTTTATATTTGTGTTTCAAAGGGATACATGGGCATGCATGAAAATCAATGTTTCAAGGAAAGTATAGCTGATTGTAGATTGAATTATAAACTTATATTGGAGTATTTTTACTGCATACAGCATAAAGAGCATTGAGCCATCTATGGGGCTGATCATCCTGTAAACTGTAACATAGCATGAGCATTGCACACACTATTATAGCCGGCACCTCCTTGCGACTCGATCGTGCTATGATCCCGAGGCCAGTGGGAGTATAAGCTAGATCAGCCCAGTGGAGCAGATTGCAAGCAGCCCAATGGGGCAAGAATCACAGCTCGGTAATGAGCTAGGTTACTATATAGCCCAAGGGGGCTCAGAGATATTGGCCCATGGAAGGGGCAAGCAGGAGGCCCAGGAAAAAGGAGCAAGCTCACACCTGGGGTGAACCGCACATGTGAGGGGTGCCATATGGAGCGGGGATCCTCGGCGCTCAGTACACTCATTCACTGAGAGTACACCTGCAGAAGGGCAACTGTAGGGATGTACTTTAGTGGTAGCACACCCAGCCCATCATCATGAAATTTTGTAATTGTGATATTTCTTCATTTAAGTTATATTATTGGAAGCATAAGCTAACTTATACATTAACTTATTTCATTTATAAAGATTCATGTATCGATCGCAATATGTTATGTTGGTATTATTATGAGTTCTATAATGTGGTTCTCAGCTTTTCCCCATTGTTAGATGGTTATCCAGTCACTGGGACTTAGGTCTCACCCCTCTATCGTTGATATTTTTGGATTTCAGATAAGGGATAATAGGTGGGCCCTGGAAAGCATGAAAGTGAATTCGGGTTGTTAATTATTGGATTGTATATGTATTTGAAATGGATATGGATGGATTTGTATGACTGTAACCCTATAATGTAATTTGGACTTGGTAGGATATGAGAAATGACTCTTAGTGTAGAATAAATTTGTGAATATGATCTTGATAATAGTATTGAGATGAGACTATATTACTTAGAATCATGTGATGAAAAGTGTGGAAATCTATTTTTATCTGAGTAGGGTGAAATAAATTGTGGATGTTATGTTATAAACAGTATGAATGAAATGAGCAGGTCAAAGTTTTTAACAGGTACAGTATTTTAGTGCATGTAACTTATGACAATTAGATAAGGATTGCTGGGGCTTTATGGTGCTTAGCATAAAGACTAGCAGATCTTTACCTAATTTTCATAAGAAATCATGCCGTCGGAAAGGGAGCCCGACACTATCACTTTAACCAGTATTCAATGCATATAAACTTAATTTGGCTATCACCTTATGCTTAAATTGGTTCTCATACTAGTGTTATTTGTCCTAAACCAAATCCGATTATCACTTGCAAGCAAGAGTGGTTTTATATTGGGCTTCAACTAGCCCTAGGCCATGCCCTTGATACAACGTGTCTAAGCTAAATTGGACCCCAACCTAGTCGACTCAAACTAGTACCATATATCAATAACCTATTTGTACTAGGTGTCAAATCAAATCAAGCTATCACATTAGACCAAACCAGTTTCATATTGGGCTTAAACTAGCCATTGGTCCTACCCCCAATGCCGCCTCATCACTTCTTAATGATTTGTCCATATATATTGCATCCACCCCATCACATCTCTTAATCATTGTAATATCTAAAATAGGTTCCATACCACATTATCAACATCATCAAAACTATACTATTGTAATATAAATATATGCCATAACTATACATGATCCCTAAATCATATATCTTAGCTAAACATATATCATAGAGTGCATTGTCAAAACATACTGATAAAGTAATGAGTATAAATTCATAATGCATGTTGTCAAAATATATGCATGAAAATCATTCATATCATATATAAATAGATGCAAGATCCTATCTTCCTCGTTAATCCATAATCCCAATGTAATCCATCATAATCCTTAAGTATGAATCTCGATGTATCAATCTGTGCTATCAATCCTACTCAATCACCATTATTAATTAATTAATACTCAATATTATTAGACTGTATGGCTAGAATTGAATCTAGATCCATCCTAGCTGAATTAGTTCAAATTAGGGTTGTGTTTGTACTAAGTTAACTTATCTAGGGTCTAATTAGATCAAGAACCTTTCTAAAGGTTCAACTAGACTAATTAGGATTGGGTCAAGCTCAATTTGGGTCAATTGACTCAATACGGTTCTCAATTGAGTCTGATTAGGCTCAATCTGATTTGATTTGGGTTTGGATTGGTTTGATTTGGTTTGAATCTAGATCAATTGATTCTAGTTAAGGTTGGTCCAAATGATCAGGGTTTGATTCGATAATTAGATTTAGTTCAATTCAGTAGACCTCAGGTTCAGAGCCAAACTTACATTGGTCAAATTAACTCAGATTATGTTTGCTCAAATCTAATAGGCTTAAATGGAACTAAATGGGCATGGCTAAGTTTGGATTTGGTTCAGAATCTAGTTCAAACCACGTTTGGTCCAATTATTGGTTAAAATCAATTTTGAGCCGGTTACTAGTTCAATCAAAACTAGTCATCTTCCCCAAGTCACATGAGGCTTTTCCCAAGTCACAAATATTAAATGAGAGCTAAAATGATCAACAATGCAAAGAAGGTCAGAGTTTGTAAACACAATCAAGTTGATTAGGGTCCACAAAACCAAAACGTTGAGTTATATAAAATAGGGCAATCACACATTTTTGACATTAAGTTGTCTAAGGAGCTAGCCTTTAATTGTAGCAAGAGATAAGGCAATCCGAATTGCACTATGTTTAATAATAAAAGAAAATTTCTTCCAAAAATCAACATCGGGTAATTGGTTAAAACCCTTAGTGACTACTTGAGCCTTAAGATGATATAGAGTGCCATTAGATTTAAGCTTAGTTTTGAAGGCCCATTTTGAGCCAACAACATTCATAGAGGAAGTACAAGAAGCAAGCTCCAAAGTTCGGTTAGCATGTAAGGAAGAAATTCTTCCATTACGACAGCAAGCCACCTAGGATGACGATGGCCTAAACGGATAGATTTCGGTTTTACAAGTAAATTTTCAACGACATGAATACGAGTAAACTTCAGGTTGGGCTTGATAATACCTGCCTTAGATCACATGATCTTAGGATGAGCTATTATGTGAAAACTAGTTGTTGGAGCATTTAATAGAGTATTGCTATAAGTTTGAACAGGTGGAGGACCTTGAAATGATTGATGGCGTTGATAAACTTGTAGTGTAGGGGCTGGATTAGCAAATGGAGATCCCCATTCAAGAGTAAAGTGCATGAGTATTTGCATTAGTGACTGTAGTGGAAAGAAGTGGCTCAACATTGGAAGGTGAAGAAGTCTAGGCACTCGAATGCATGGTTAAGATGGTATCTCAGAATCCTTTGACTTTAATCCTGGCTGCAAGGTCTGAATATGTAGTCCAATAGTTATCAGAGGGCGCTGGTGAGGAAATAGTCAGCTTGCATGAAACATTCGCCTCATTAAAAATAACATGCCGAGAAATATAGACTCTCCTAGTCGAACTATGAAGGCATTGATAGCCTTTATGCCGTTCACTATATTCCAAAAAGATACAAGGAAGAGATTTGGGATCAAATTTGTTGGTGCGAGAAGTCTAAAGATATAGAGAACACCAGCAACCGAATACGCAGAGGGAAGAATAGTCAGGATAATTTCCATATAATAAGAAAAAGGGTGATTGATTATCTAGGGCCTTGGAAGGAAAACAATTTATTAAGAAATTTGCTGTTTTGGCTTCCACCCAGTAGCCTTTTGAGACACCACTATGAAACAACATAGTCATCCCAAGTTCTTGAAAAGCAATGCCATTACGTTCTGAAGTACCGGGACATGATGTCTAAATTTTAGTCCCTTGTTATTCAAGATGAGAAATGAACTTTGTTTTGAAAAATTCCCCTCCCCCATCTGATTGGAAGATTTTAATTCTTTTATTGTATTGACGCTCAATAAATTTTTCAAATTGAAGGAAGCAGTTTTGCTTGTGCGGAAACAACCATCCAAATCTACTATAATCATCCACAAAATATGTATGATAATTGGAACCATGCACTGCCATAACAAGAGCTGGTCCCCAAAGATCCACATTGAGTTTATCAAAAATATCGAAGCTATGAGTTCTAGACAATGCGAAAGGTAGTTTACTGAGTTTTCCAAATTAACAACTATCACAAAAATGAGTCTTGTGACTCTAAACATGAATTAAACCATTCTTTAAAAGTAAAGAAAACAATATTAGAATGTGGATGACCAAGTCTTTGATGCTAAATAACTCCTGAAGTTGCTTTAAAACGAGTAGAGAAGTAAACTGCCTTATTTTGTTGCAATTTATAGAGCCCCTCTTCGAGCTATCTTTTTGTCAAAATTACTCCAGTTCTACCATCCTTGACCACAAAATCACCAACTGAAAATTCAAAAACATAGTGTAACATTTCAAAAATAGTCTCACATTGGATAGAAAAGAAAGTATTATGCGCTTTGAGAAAGTTTTGTATTCAATGTGGGACTTAGTTATGCGTTATAGATGATGTAAACATTGCCATGCCTCTTGGGAAGTTTTGTGACCAATAATTTGGGAAAGAACTTGTTTAGAGAGTGTACTAACAAGCTAACCATGGAGTAATGAGTCTGCTTCTAGTAAGCATAAAGAGGGTTGACAATTTTCTTTACTTCGTAACACCATCTGGACTAGCAACGGAGGAGGAGATTGTCAATAATGGTGGAGGAAGAATTCCATCCATAAAGCCAACCAGAATATGTACTTGAGCAAGGCGTTCAACCTGTGTCTCCCATGATGGAAATTTATGGGAGTGAGTTTGATTGTAACAAAGTCACTTGGTCTGAAGTTGTTTGAATAAGGATAGGGGTTGATTGGGTTAGGAGATAAAGCCATAGGTTAAATCAAGGAGGAAGACTGAACAAAGGATATGCCAAGAGAATAATGTTGCAGTCAAGGGAGGGCTACAAACAGAGCAGATTGATGTTTGAAGCTCTGATACCATGAAACAAGTTTGAACACAAAGAGTATGTGGTTTCTCCCTCTTCTATGTTCACAGAATATATCGATGTACATAATTTTAGAAGTTACAAAATCAAGTAATTAGAAAATATACAGCAAATCCCTTGAATGTTGCCTTAGATCAAGTAACCAGATTGGTATCTTTGATAACAATCTTATCTACAACAGATCCCTTGAATGTTGCCTTGGATCAAGTAATCAGATTGGTATCTTTGATATCAACCATGTCTTGGATGGCAGAACCGTCTCTATCAGACTGCTCACCTCTCCTTAATCCGTTCGTTTTTCCTTCCACACGAATGGTGCATTGCATGAGGACACAAGCTTCTTTCTTTCCAACCACAGCCAACATCAGATCCTCTTTTGTCCAAAATCGAGTCTTGATTTTACTTGAAAACCACGTTTGGATTGATATTTTGCTTAGAAGGACAGCAGAGGACGGATATCAATCTCTATATACATGGTACACAAGAGTACAGCTGAGCTAAGCGGTTGACCTTAATGCAACAGTGATCCAATATAACATTTTCATATCATGCGGGAAACGACTCTAAAACTCAGTGATCCAATATTAGATTTGTTTGTTTCTAAGTTTTCTAATCGAATCGGTTATTGAATTGTTCAATTTCAAATGATGATCCAATCCAAGATGTGGCGGTTCAGCTCAATCACTCAGGAGTTTTTTACTCGATAAAGTTTTCAGATTTACTTATATCTATATAATAATTATTAAATTTTTACAATATTTATTTTTTTTATATTGTTTAATTATTTTATGTTGACTTTTCGCTGGCCGCTCCGAGTCACATGGGTGGAAGATTCTGTCTATTTGCTCTTTCTAAATTAGCTGTAAAATGTTGATGTCATGGTGACCAAAAACTCACGACATAAACTTTATATAATATGTCATAAGGAGGTTGGATATGGGCTAAGAGTTTGCCTAGAAATTTTAATTATTTTTGGTCATCTTGAAGAGCCACGATAATTTCAAAGGCTTGGATTAGGTGATGAAATCATCTTGCCATAACCAATATGCTGGCACATCCGGAAGAAAAAAAATTTTAGGATCTTTTCTAATAGAACGGAAGCATCTAAGGTCATCCTAACAAAGATTCTGACTATCTTCTTCTTAGAAAATTTTAAACATTTTAAACGGCAAAGCACAGCTCAATCTTACGGTATCTTAGAAAAACTCTTCTTCTTATTTGTCTCTTGTGCATCCTTCTATTCTAATCCATTAATAAAAGCTTAGGGAAAGTTTTCCTTCGCTCCCAAATTTTAAGTCAGAAAAAAAGATATGGGCCTAGAGGCACAGGCCGCCTCCACCTGGCTGCCGGGAAACTTCGATCCGCTACGCCCTTCCGCTCCTTGCGCGACCGTGGCAAGCCTTGGCGGCGAAAATTGTGGAAGCCTTGCCACGGCGAATCCGTCATGAGCAAGGACCAATTTTTCCACGAGGTGACAACATCTAATATCATGCCGTAACAACATGTTTGAATCGGAACGCATTCATACTCATATTCTTTTATTGTTTTGAGCAAATCTTGCTCTATATATTCGTAAGCAAATTGATCCAAATCAAACCTTCCACGTATGGTTCCTCCTCTTCCCACTTGAGTTTCATCAAATCCAAAATTGTTCCTCTTTTTTTTTTTTCCCCCCTTAGTCACACATCTCTTAGCTTTCAACCATGGCGTCGCTCGAATTCACCCCTACATGGGCCGTCGCGACCGTTTGCTTCGCGCTCATCAGCGTCGGAATCCTCGCAGAGCATGGCTTCTGTCGTCTGGCCAAGGCATGACAACCAAATATAAACATGAATTTAGTTTGATCGCTTCTTTCTTTGCTTCGTTTAGTGATAACTGATGCCTAACCAGTGTCTCGAAAAGAGGAGGAGGAAGTCACTAACCCAAGCTCTTTCCCGGATAGAGTCAGGTAGACCAGTTTAAAGAGGAGATATTATTAATTCGTGGTTCTTCTTTACCTATTTCCTTTTGCTGGGTTCTTGATAAGCTTGTTGGTTTTAGAGCTCATGCAGTTCGGCTTTTTATCGCTGTTGCTGACCGTTGCGCGACAGCCAATCTCGAAGATTTGCGTACCGTCGAGCCTAGGCGACTCGTTTCTTCCATGCAAGGATGTCTCTTTGAGCAAAGCCACGACCACGGCCTCGGCCATGGGGGGATCCCCATGCCAAGCGAAGGTAAGAAGGATGCGAAAAATCCTATGAAATAACGAAATGTACTGCGAGGACTCTGGCTGGTCTTGAGTTTGTGATGTTCGTTGGCCAGGGGAAGGTATCGCTGGTCTCCAGTGGAGGCACCAACGAACTCCAGACGTTGATCTTTTCCTTGGCCCTCTCTCATGTCCTCTCTTGCCTCTTGACCATGGGCTTGGGTTCGGCCAAGGTGAGCCTATCGACCCGGTCTGGATTTAAAATTAAGAAAAAAAAAAAAAAAAAAAAAGTTGGCGGAGAGGAGATACCATTAACGATCATATTAAAAAAAAATGATATGAGAATTACTTCCAAGTTTTAAATCCGTAGAAGAAGAATACAAGCATTGGGTTCAATAGGAACCATGCCGCTTAATTCGCTCGTGGTACCATTAATTTCTCTCTCAACCAATCGCTGTACCGAAAGCCCAAGGAACTGCTGAGAAATAGCCTTTTGTTCTCCAGTTTGGAATACGGTTGTAAGATCAAAGGGGGAAGATGTGAAAGGAGTATCCCCCATTCCCATTGTTTCGTATTTCAAACGTCTAATTGAAAGCTGTTGCTGTTGCTGTTGCCAATTGTCCAGATGAAGAGATGGGAATCTTGGGAAAAAGAAACGCGAAGCCTGGAGTATCAAGTTTCTAATGGTAATTAAGTTTCCATTCTAGACTTTCTTTGAATCGTTGACGTGTACTACTATTTCATACTGTCATGGTTTTCATAGACAACCTAGAGATTATTATTGAAGATCTTTTACTAGAAAAACGTAGAGCCTCTTCCCCCTCCCACCCTCCGGGACCTCATGAAAATTTTGAGCTTGATTTTTATTATTAGAGTAAATGGCAAGAATAATACCTACCTCTCTTTTCCTCTCTCCATCTTTCGCTGGCATTATTTATAATCTCATTCCTTCCTGATGGATGAGGCTTGATGAAACTGCTACACTAGATTCACGGAGATTTAAGCTCAGGCGCCAAACAAGCTTCGGAAGGCGGCATTTGCGATTTTGGAGCAATCACAGCTGGCTTCGTTGGCCTGTAAGATTTCTTCTTCTTCTGTTTCTTCTTGGGTTGTCAAGCCATAGGCTACAAACTCTACTTGAGATTAACGAAGTTGTGCTGTTAATTTGCAGGTCTGCTTCCTTCGGCAGCTCATCAGATCAGTCTGCAAAGCCGACTATTTTGCACTCCGTCGTGGCTTTATTGCGGTAAACCATCAGAGCCTAATCTAAATGACTGGTTGGAGGTGAGCTCGGGTAAGGCTTACCGAGCGGCTTGACTTTGAATCGAGCCATAGATCGTATCCGAACTAATTTGGGTTGGATTTAAGCTTAAAATTAAAGTTCAAAAAAATTTCAAATCGAGCGTGAGTTATTATTTGATCCAGCCTGAAGTTCATGTCAGAAGTGTTGGCTCATAACCAAGCCTAAATATGGCCCGTAATTCTCAAATCTTAAATTATGATAGATTTTATAAATTTTATACTGAATTTTTTATCAATTGCTTAAGAATAGCTCTTAATATTATATTAAATTTTTTAGAGTAATTAGTTGTAATTATTTTAAATATTACTTATTTTTATATAAATATTTTAAAATTAAAAATCAACTTCACAGCTTAATTTTTATTTCAAATGAATTGTTGTTGGTCAGTCTGATTGAACTTTGCGTTAAACTTGGACCTAAGCCCAAGTACAAACCCAACTTGTTCCGAGGTTCTGAAAGAAATTTCAAACTTAAGCTCAGTCCAAGGCCCAAAAAAATTTTGGATTGAGCTTGACCTAAGATGTGACCCGACCTAGTCCGGTCCCAGCCCTAATGGCAATATTTTCATAACTCCTTACAATATTGTACCTGTCTTGTTCATCAGGCCCATTTCTCTAAAAACCGCAGATTTGATTTTAGTAAGCTTCTTAAGAGAGCAATGGATGAGGACCTTGTGATGGTGGTGGGAACTAGGTAACATTCCATTGTGTATTTCTGCCATGTTTGGTTGCAATGTTCGATACGTAGCAAGCTAATAAGTCTTACCATTCTATTTGCAGTGTTTGGGTCTGGACATTCGCATTTCTTTTCATCTTCTTCAATGCTCACCGTAATATTTCATCTTCTCATGGCGTCAAACCATGTCTATGAAAATAAATAGGCCGATTCATTATCTGGGTGGTCGCCAAATTATTTGACGACTGCTGCTATAAAGCTCCCCTTTCAAATTCTCACTCTTTTTTTTTTTGGGTACACAGGTTTCTACAACTATTTTTGGCTGCCCTTCATTCCCCTAGTGGTAAGTTCAGACTCCCTTCTCTGATAAGAAGCCATGGTGAAAGAAAGCATCCTTTCAACTCTTTATGCAGGTACTTCTGGCTGTGGGAACAAAGCTGGAAGATATCATCACTATAATGTGTGTGGAGAGCAGCGATCAGTCTGCTGTCGTGCTTGGATCATTGCTGGTGAAGCCCAGAAACGATCTCTTTTGGTTTGGCCGCCCTCAGTTGGTTCTCCATCTCATCCATTTCATCCTATTTCAGGTTACTCCTAGTTTACAATCTTGTTAAGCCATTTCATTTTGCACCGATAGTGATCTTCTCCTGTTTCCATGCTTACATAAAGAGTTTATTGAGCCTTGGCAGAATTCCTTTCAGCTGGCATTCTTTGCATGGGCATGGGTAAGGGTGCGTTCATTAATCCAACTGTTTGTTAAAAGCTTTAACCTAACTTGTTCCATTAAACAGTACAAGATTGGATGGAGATCTTGCTTTCATAGAGAGACGGCTGACATTGTCCTAACCATAATTATGGGGGTGCTTGTTCAATTCTTATGTGGCTATGTAACCCTACCTCTGTATGCATTAGTCTCACAGGTAAATTCCTACACATGTAAAGTTAACATAAATCATTCAACAGAGTCAATTCTTGTTCTTACTCCATCTATGTGCAACTGGCTATGTTTGGATTAGATGGGTTCGCTGATGAGGGAATCAGTATTCACTGAACGTGTCATCAGGGGTCTGAAGAACTGGCACAAGATCGCAAGCCAAAATTTGGCAATCCAAGCATCTGGTTCACCCAGTCCGACAGCTCGATCAACCTCTCACCCTACTGGCATCGCTTCCTCCGAGATGCCCTCATCATCTGGTGCAATCAACGCTTCCTCATCTGATTGCACACAAAGAGAGAAAGGGCTTGTTGTGGGGGAGATAGTGGAGGAAGAGCTCACACCTGGCACCAGCAACAGAGTAGCTTACGATGGTGAGGTCTCTTTCCAGTGGATGAGTGAGCGAAAGAATTAGCTTGGGAGGGCGTTTTTGTGGTTAAAGAGCTTCTTGAACTAAATAGAACTTCACCGATTAGACAGATGAAAGTTTGACATATGGCTTAACCTTTACATCATATCTGAAATTAGCCCTTTGTACATAAAGTATATTTGCAAAGACATTAATCCATACGGGTTGTAACTTATCAGTTGTGGTCATATACGTTACTGCTTATAGGTAACATATCTGCTAGGAAAGAAAGAATACTTCGATCAACATTTCAGGGACTTCAACCAGGACTGCCAGCCAACTAATCTATTGACTCAGGATTTTATCAAAATAAACATAAGAGAGTTTGCAGACTGAAAAAAAGCTCTCTTCTATCCCTGATGGCACTACCATGATGCAATTACCGATGCACACCATTCTTTCATGATCGATGAATCTTAGCAATATGATGCCATTTTGTCATTTCAATATTCTCATTTGAATTTTCAATGCTGACCCTTTTGTCACGGATATTTGTCAACCAAGAAACACAGAAATCTTGATTCTTCTATATGATTTGTAGCACCGGATAGCCAATTGCCCATTCTATTATCAAGAATAGAACAATCAAATGCTGGTTTACTTAATCTAAGAATGATGCAAGAACAAAGCCATGAAAAGAGAAAGCAAAAGCAGATCATAAGAATAGCTTGTCATGTTACCTCACGCCACCTTCATTTTTTTTATGATCTGGCTTTGATCACCAAGTGCAACCATACCAATGACTAGACCACATATAAGTTCCCAAAACATAGAAGCATCGAGTCTGGCTCAACCTACTCAGCCTTGGCCTGACGTATACGCTTTATTGCCAGAGCACCAACCTGAGCTCTCTACAACAAAGGTGCGAGCCAAACCAAGTACCAGCTGTGCTTCCTGACACATCTAATACAAGCATACCTCTTTCCCTTGTTGTTGAAGTAGAATGGGAGGACTTAAGAAAGCTAAGATAAATGTCATCCTCTAGCACCTCTGTTCAAGTGCAATAAATGAAGCCATCCATTCAGATATTAATAAAGAGTTAAATTTGGCAATCTTATCGGTTTGGAAGAAACAAAAAACCAAGTTTGGAGTTCATAATTACACCACCAACTCCAATATCCCTCAGTCATGGCCGATTCTCTGGAGTCAGCTCCATCATGGACTGTTGCCACAGTAACCGCCCGGTTAATCTTCATAGCTTTGCTCAGAGAACATGCCTTCCATCACTTGCCGCGGTGAGTTTTGTGCATTTGCTGATATTTTGGTGCTCAACAATGTGTGAGCTTCAGAAATGATTACATTGATCAATTATGATTGAAAAGTTGGTTCTTGTATCAGTTCCAGTGGAAAAGAAAGAGAAGAGTCCGTAGTAAGGCTCTAAACCAGGTGAAGGCAGGCAAGCACGAATCGTGGCTTTGGTTGTCATGGTTGTTCATATAGTTTTTTCTTCCTCCTCCCTGATATATTTTTGCAATAAAACAATAAAGCCACAACCATCAGAAATTTAATCTGAAGACACAACCATGGTGGGTATGAAAGTAGGACCTTGCCTTGGCAAGAAAATGAGTGGAGGCTAGAAGACCTGAGATCTGTTAGCACACTCATTATGGATATAATTTTTTCCTGTATATCTTTACTCTAAAAACACTAGGACAAGCACTGTGACTTCTCTAACATTACATGGCAATATACCCTACAAGAACTTGAAAACATCTAGTTATGTTCCTACAATCGAACTCCACTTCACATTGTTGATGCAACCTAAGGTAAACTGGGGCCTCTATGGGTCTCTCTCTACCGTGCCCTCTAAAGAGAATAAAAAGGGGGGTGAGATAATCTGATATGAAAATCAATGATTAATCCCCTAAAAATTGCTTTTTTTTTGATAGTCTTGGACTATCAAAACTCCACAGTTGACACAACTTCATGCATCTCTGCAATTATGGGTTTTTGGATAGTATTCATGTAGATTTTAACTTTAGATGCATGCAAAAAACCATTAATATTATATTCTAACCATCACATGCATACTCTTAATAATTATCCATCTTAAATGGAATGCTCGGAAAGCTATATATGCAACGGTCACAATGCCTGGTCCCATTCATCCGAATGAGTTTATGTATACAAGAAAGCAAATTCTAACTCTAGAGGGGTATATAGATTAAAAAAAAAAAAAAAAAAAGATTATCTTTTTTGGAATATGTACGCAAAATTTCTTTGAATGGTTAACAAAAACTTAATCTTTTCTCTTGATCACATGTCATGAGGGTAGAGCTGAGAAGTATGGGATTCATGTCCTTGCTGCTGACTTTGGCGGATCAATCTGTTTCAAAGATCTGCGTCAGCCCAAAAGACTCCATTGCTCTGAAGGAAGATCATTGTGGAAAGAAGGTAAGGACTAGGTCAAGATAGATGGTGTTTTATTGCTGCTGTCACTTGATTTTGGAGAAAGGAAGCAAAAGAGGTTTGAGGGGCACTGACATAAATGAGCAGGGGAAGGTACCTCTTGTGTCCAGTAAGAGTTTTGAACAGCTGCAAGTGGTCATGGTATGGTTGGCTGTTTTCCATATTGGTTCTTGCCTCCTCATCTTGAGTCTTGGTTTAGCGAAGGTATGTACATATGTAGTAGCTCTAAGGGAGGAAGTTGTGTTGCTTTTGGGATTATAAAGATAATACGGTTTAGCATCATGATGCTGCTTTCTTGGCCTTAACCATCATTGTAAACTCCTTCAGACGAAGAAATGGGAATCCTGGGAAGGAGAAACAAAGGCTACAGAGCATCAATTATCCAGCGGTAAGCATAAAGACAAAGGGATAATCTCTTGAGTTAAGAAGACATGAGAATAATGAAAGAATATTTTAATGGCTAGTGGAAGAAAAAGGTTGCTGAAACTTGAGTATGGCTTAAGTAGCCAATTGAGTAGTTTAGTTGATATCTGTACTGGGTATTCAAATACACCGTCTGAGACCTCATGATGGAGGATTTAACTCAGAACCTCTCCCTGATGCCTGGGTTGAGGAGAGGGGTGATAACCTCTATTCTATGGCTAATGTAGATCAACCAATGGGGGGAACTGGTCCTCTGCATTTCCTTTCCATACTTATTAGCTGGCTTGCTCGTTACATAAAGATCCAAGAAGATTCATGCTCATCCATCAAACCTCCTTTGTAAGGCGCCGTCTGAAGTGTTCGAGCAGCAATTGCCTGCTTCTGTGGCTTGTCAGTAACTTCTATACCCTACTATTTACCGCTGGACTCAATTCACTCAATAATTCTTAACACTGTTGTTGTCCACTGTCGCAGGCTGGTTTCCTCTAGCAGCTTATTAGTTCAGTGACCAAAGATGATTATTTTGCTCTTCGCCATGGCTTTATCATGCTATGCCCCCTTGTACGAACAACAGTAAGTGGCATATATCACCATCTGTTTTCAAGAATGGCTGATTGGTTTGCTCCAGGCTCATTTTGGTCATCATTTTGACTTGGACTTCATGAAGTATTTGTGCAAACTCTGGATCATGACTTCACCATCGTCATTGGAATAAGGTACCGATATGGACAACTTGTTCTTGATCAAAATTCCTGGTAAGTCTACTTCTGAACAGTTCTTTTATGCTTGATGCAGTCTTTGGAATTGGATGTTTGCAGTTCTTTTCATATCTCTCAGAATACACAGTAAAGATCAGACTAGCACCATCCAAGACCTAAAAGAGTGAAAAATTAGAAGTCAATTAGTTCTCTTTCAGCCAATATATTTGATCAAGTGACTTTACTGGGCAGATTTCTATTATCCTTTATGGATGCCTTTTATTCTCTTGACTCCGAGGATATCCATCTGAGCATCTCTTGTTTCACAACCAAGCAGTGGAGAAATAAAGTAAGAACAAGTGGTTTTGTTACAGATGCTTCTGATTGTGGGGAGCTGGAGGTCATTGTCACTATCATGTGCACTGAGAGCACAAATGAGACCACCATCATTCCTGGAGCAATTTGCGTTAAACCGGAGAACAGCTCGATTTGGTTTGGCCGTCATTCCAGGTAAAACCTTTGAATGTGTCTTCTATTGCCTGAGGTTCCATCCTCACACTCCAATTCTCAAACTCTTCATCAATTGTTCATCAATGCTGTAATGAAATGCATCAGTATAACCATTATTTCCAACTAGAGGCAAAGGTTATTGCATTTCTGGTGGCCTCAAAATAACTGTGTCCAAGTTTCAATTTTAAATTATTTTAAGCGAAAGGATGAATGTTCAACCAAATGAGTCGTCAGTCACCAAAATCCTTTAATCTTATGGTTCACGCACCTGCCACTTTCCTGAGCTTCCATCATAACCTGCTTTAAAAATAAGCCAAGCAGCTAATATCAATTACAGAAAATCATGCATTCGGGCTTAATAAGACGGACCCTCAGTTCTGAGGAACTCAATACTGCTTAGCCTAAATCGCCAACCACTACGCCACTTAGATTATTTAGAATAAACCAACCCTAAAGCATCGTTTTTCCCATCTCAAGCCACATTCTTTATTGGATCACTATTACTGAGGCGTTTCCCGATTCACATACCTGATCCAAGCAGAAGTTAATAAATCCAACTGAAACACAACGCTGGTCATATCTCACCATCCGTGTTTAAATAACTCAATGCAAGCCTTTTTTGTCTGTACGCAAGAACATATAATGCCTGAATGATAGTGACATGGTTGTCGGTGCTACAGAACTCATTCCTGCTGGCATTCTTCACATGGACCTGGGTGAGCATAAGATTCTTCTCTTCTAAGTTTAAATCTCTCATTGCAGTCACCAAATTTAACCTGTTAGAACAGTACAAGTTTGGGTTCAGATCCCGTTATCATCGAGCAGCCGTGGCTGATGCCTTTGGCCTTGGAATTGGAATGCTGATTCTGCTCCTGTGCGCATATATAATCCTACCCCTGTACTCATTGGTCACACTGGTAAACACACTGTTCACAGATACATTAAAAATTTAATGTATTTTTAAATGTTTGCTTACCCTCACATTAGTGGCTGGATTTGTTTGTATTAAGATGGGATCTTCAATGAAGGAGACAACATTCGCAGAGAGTGTTGCGTCAGGCCTGAGGAAATGGCGAAGAGTTGCGAAGAGAAGCCGAGCAACAAGGAACTCCAGTCCTGTGAGTCCTTTATTTGGAGCCTCACCTTCATTTATGACTGCAAATTCACCAACTCATCCAGAATTATCTAGGGCAACTTCACCATCTCAATCAGAAATATCCACTTAGATGAGCTTGAAGGAGTATCAGGAAACGTGGATCAAATGGAGATGGTATTAGCGGCTGAAGAACCAGCCTAGCACAAGCGACACACCAACATTCAACAGAGAAGTATCTTTAGCAGTGTGGAGCAGGCAGAGCAACAGATTCGTATTGGGCAGCCAACATCTGAGGGAAGATGCTACGTTTGAGCAACATAACAATAATAAGTTATATGGCATGGCAAGCTACCATGGTATTATGCATTGTTGCTTCTCTCTGGAAGTTCTCCGTGCGAACCTCTCGACTATCAAAGTAATGCATGAATAAAAGATGAGCGGAAATACAGTTTATAATAAGATGATTATTAATTGGATGCTCTTTACTAATGGTAAGAGGAAGAGACAAGACCACAACTCTGTTCATGTACTAGCGTACCTGACGTTGTACCATCTGGGCTCAAAAACTACTTCGATTCAACTTATCCTGCATACAAATTGTCAACATGTAAAGAAAATCTTTGGATCAGTAATTTGTAAATAAAATTGAGAAAAAAACTCTGTGAGAGTTGATGTAAAGATGCATATAAACCCCTGAAAGATATCCTAACCACATCAAGAAGACTATGATATGAGCCCAAGTCACATACTATCACTCAGACCCCGTGCCCTGACATCACCCTAGGTATCCCCTGGATATCATGGAAATTTTGAAGGACCTAAAAACAACAAGGATAATTCTATATGTTAAGGTCTGATATATATTAAGCCTTGGGAATCTAATGGTCAGTTATTAATATACAAAAGAAAATAATAAAATTGCAAACAAGATGAGTTAAACCAAAATCCATAAAATCGGTATCAAGATTCGTATCAATACATTACTAGTTTAATATGGCACAGATCATAATGGCATAGTGCACATTCTTTTCTCACTCTTAAATATAATACTATTTGGTATCATATGGCATGAGTTGATAACAGGTGATTCAACTCAATTCAAACTAATCCAATTAATACCGAATCAAAATTCGATATCATATCAATACCTTCCTGAGAGATATGTTTATACACTGTGCAAGAATCCTTTGTTTATACTTTAATGCAATATATGAGCATGCATCATGCTTTCATAATTATCATTCCATTAGCATGATTTTAGTTATGCATGGATGTATATTATTTTAAAGCTATGATAGCATGATTGTATCTTTGTATGGAAATTGGCCATTTTATAAGTTTTAATTTTGTTAGTGATATAGATTTAAAATATATTTTAATATTGAAAGATAGGTATACAAACTAATTACAAGGATGTTGGTATGGTGAATGGAGATTGCCTATTTTAGCCTATGGTGATGGTCAAACTCGGCTTATGATATATGGCACTAATAATAGTCCATTTCGGCATATGATAATAACTAGACTCTGGTTATAATATATGGCACTAATGATTGCTTATTTTGGCTTATGGCTAGACTGAGCTTAGATATATAGTGCTAGTGATAGTTTATCTTGACTTATGGTTGTAGCTAGACTCGTTAATATTGGTGTAAAAACCAATCTTGGCTTAAGATGATGGTCATACCAGATTTATAATATGTGGCACTGATATGAGAGTTACTCTTAACCTAAGGTGATGGTTGGACTCAGTTTATAACATATGGCACTAGTGTGAGAATCGATTCGGACTAAGATAATGGCCAAACTTGGTTTATAGCATGTGGTACTAATAATATGGAGTCAGTATTTGAGTATTTACTGGTATGGTGATCCGCAATGTGATATCAATGTAGTTAATTCAATGCCGTAAATAACAAAAGTGAAGTTGTTTTTAAAATCTTGCTTATGATAGATATATGATTTTGTAGCATAATATTTTGTAACATGATGTTAAAGTTATTTTAGCATATGTATTACTTGATTATTATTTAGATATTTTCTGCATATTCATACCTGTATGTATAAGGATTGTTGTTAAGCTCTAAGCTTAATCATGTTTATCATATTTACTATGAAACTTAGATTGAGAGAGTAGATGAATAGATTAGAAAGTTGATAGTACCTATAAGATATAGGATAAATATTTTTTAATAATAATATAATATACATTTTATTTTAATTAAGTCTTGTTTATTTAGAGGTGATGATTTATCAGCCACAAGTCTGGATATAGCAAGTTCAGATTTCAGAGCATGACATTTTTAATGGTGATTGGTATTATAATAGTGTTGCACAAGTATTATGATACCTCAAATTTAGTTCCACATTAGATAGGAAAGAAATGTGTTATGTGCTTATAACTCAAGTTCATTTATTACCCATTAGCTTCTACTCGAGTTTTTGAACCACGTGGTTTCGATCCACTAACAAAGTTATTGGGTTATAGGTGGACGGGGCTTGGGGCATTACAAATGGTATCAGAGCCGACCCAAGTATGCGAAAGTTGGTGGCATAAGGAAAGGACTATCCATGGGACGATGGTAGAGTCTTGCCATGGCATGGAGCCACCCTTGCAGCACCAACGATCCGGATTAGGGGTAGATCTGGCTGGCTTGTGGCATGCGACATAAGGATGGGAGATTGTGAGACCTCAAATTTAGTCCCATATTGGATGGGAAAGAAATATGTTATGTGCTTATAACTCAAGTCTACTTGGTACCCATTAACTTTTACTCGAGTTTTTGGGACACGTGGTTTTGGCCCATTAACGAAGTTTATTGGGTTGTAGGTGGGCTTGTGGCGTTACAAATGGTATCAGAGCCGATCCAAGTATGCGAAAGTTGATGGGTATGAGGAAATGGCTAGTTGGTGGGTATCAGGAAAGTCTACTCATGGAATGGTGGTAGAGTTTTTCTTCTAATTTAGTCCCACATTGGATGTGGAAAAAAGTCATTCTCATTCCACGCGAAAGTTGATGGATATGAGGAAATGGCTAGTTGGTGGATATCAGGAATGGTGGTAGAGTTTTTCTTCTAATTTAGTTCCACATTGGATGTGGAAAAAAGTCATTCTCATTCCACTGCTCTAATTGCAATCCAGTTCAGAAAAGGAATAAAAAGAATTTTAATGAGAATAGAAAATTTTAATAGATCTTATTCGCATCATCTCCTGTAACACGGATGGATCTTTTGCAGTTAATGATCAGGTTGCCAGTGTTCATTTTGTTTCAAGGGAGTCTCAGGCTAACCTCGTGAGCGGTTCGAGAGGCGTTATTAGCCGCTGGCTTGGTTTCCAAAAATTCTATAGAAAAGTAAATACACCAATAAAAAGCAAAGCCATGAGTTTGACGAGCCAATAATGATACAAGCCTGATTTCATATGGACGGAGGGGAGTAGTTGTTAGCATTCTTTGAGAATGATTCTTAATTAAAAAAGAAGAGGAAATGATTTTTAATTAAAAAAGAAGAGGAAAGAGGAAAGAGGAAAACGGTTACCGCTCCTCTCTAGCCCACCACCGGCCGCAAAGGCCGTGTGGTGACAGGCTGCCAGCCACGACGCGCACAGCGCACCTGCCATCCAACCATGGAGCTCTTCGCGAGTCAACTTGCACCAACTTTTAAATGGTCATATTTAAAGCATGTTGAATTCTAACCAGATCTTCTCACCGGCAAATGACGCAATTTAGATTGTTCTAGGCGTCTAATAATTCACAGTTGGATGTAGAGATGACAACAATACTACCCTTCGGTGGTTGGAAGGAGCTTCCAAAAAGGATTATAATAATTTTTTAAAAAAATAAAAGTAAGGAAAAAAAAAAATAAATAGAGGCTATGTTTGCCAGAAAGAAGAGATGAAGATGCTTGAAAGTTTTAACCCTTAATAAATCAATCTTTTCAATCTTTGCTTGCAATAAGAAGTATTTATTCAACACAGCAGCAGCATAGTGAAAAAAAAAAAAAAGACCAGTAACCTTCATCCATGGAAATGAAAGACAACGATGCCAGCCATTCAAACTCTACATTTATTTTTAGATATAGAGGTTCCGTACTTATACTTCTCATGATTCAAATAGAGATAATAGTATACTCCCAGAAGAAAAACAGAGAGAACTTTAAAAAAAAAAGTGTGTGTGTGTGTGTGTGAACTAGCTTCAAGTTAGGTGATGAGAAGCTTGTCTGCTCTTACTAAGATTGTTGGACAGGTGGCATTTATCTGAAAGACACCTGAAATTTCTGCTGCAATGAGGATAACAGAGACATTGAACTCGAGTAATGGAATCATGTGGACATCTAACGAAGAAGATACATGATTTTAGTGCGAAACATCTTGCCCAATTTCTCTGTCATAAATCTTGCTTGTCCAGCAGGTATTTGATTCCTTGGAGGTTACAAAACCTACATTTCCGTGTGGATATATTTGGTTGACTGAGACATCCATTACTCGTTTGCCCTTTGTATGCAATGCCTTGCTGTGTGAAATGCTGATGACGATTGCATAACATGCAAGGTAGGTGAGCCTTTCTCATTTTTTAGGGGAAAAAAGAAAGAATGAATTGATTGGATCCCATACACATTTTTATTGCTAATAAGAAGAAAAATACATTAAATTTATGGCATTGAAAGGAAATCAAAAGAGCAGTTCCATGATTTAGCTAAGACTCTTGCTACATGTAGATGAGACTAATCACTCTAGGTGTAGACAAAAGCAGTGCTTCTGGTACTGGCAGGTGGACCTAAATATAATGAATTCGTAGTCTACAAACTCAACAAAAGATCACTTTGTTGCTGTGCACGATTGCTTCATGTGGCACAACTCACAGTGCCGATTCAAATGGTGTAATAAAGAATGCAGCAGGTCCCGATGACAGACCTTTTGACTTGCATGGTTTCTGAGTTACTAAAGACATTGCATACGAAAGTACAAAAAGAGTGAAAATTTTAGTGCAAATTGATAGCCAGCTTGTCAATGGATTAAGATATAAGATCGAGCCGTTGTTGAGCAACCATATAACATTTTGGCCTATCATATCAAATCTTTTAATTTTGATTCTTTTTGCCGTTTAATAATTGTAGGGACTGAAAAGATATTATATTAAAAATATAATTATGTGCATATTTATTTTTATTATGTATAGTAAAAAATTAATTATATGTATTATAAAGATAACAATGTGCGTAATAAAAATTATATATTAGAAAAATTTTGTAAGATAAACCATCTTAATCCTTTAATGATTTTTTTTTAAATTTTTTATCAAAGTATGAGCCTTCATCCATTCCCTTCCCCACCTAATGTATAGGATAATCCTTAACAATCCATGGACAATTTTCATATGCTTGGTAACTACCTATTTATAAATATTCTATTGAAAATGTACCAGAAAAATTATTATTAAAAAAATGAGAAAAAGGCCCAAACCATCCTCCCCTCTACTCAACCTGATCATATCCAGCTCATTCCAGCGGACTCACAAACCTACTCTCCCCATATATCCCACGTTCACTTCCCCAATCTCCTCGCAGTCCAGCCTCCTCCTCTTCCTCCTCCTCCTCCACAACCACCGCCACCACCATGGCCTCCGCTATGACCACCACCACTGCCCTCATCCTAGCCACATTCCTCGCCCTCTCCGCCCCCAGCGCTCGAGCCCAGCCCGTGGCCCCTGGCCCGACCCCGGCCCCTCTGAACATCACCGCCGTCCTCGAGAAGGGCGGGCAGTACAACACCTTCATCCGCCTCATGAGGGAAACCCAGGTGGAGCAGCAGATCAACAGCCAGCTCAACAACTCCTACAACGGCCTCACCGTCTTCGCCCCGACCGACAACGCCTTCAACAACCTCAAGGCCGGAACGCTCAACAGCCTCAGCCAGCAAGAGCAAGTTGCACTGGTCCTCTACCACGTCCTCCCCAGCTACTACACCCCGACCTTGTTCCAGACCACCAGCAACCCCGTTCGAACCCAGGCATCGGACAGCAACGGCGTTTACACGCTCAACGTGACGACCACGACGAACCAGGTGAACATTTCGACCGGCGTCGTCGACACGCCCATCACCAACACTCTGACATCCAGCTTCCCGCTCGCCGTTTACTCGGTCGAGAAAGTCCTGCTGCCTTATGCTCTCTTTGGGGCCAAGCCGCCGGCGCCGGCGCCAGCACCGGCGAAGTCTGGGAACAGCGACAAGACCCCGACAGCAACGAAGGCCGACGGGCCTTCGGCGGGGGCGCAGACCAGCCCTTCGGCGGCCGTCAGTTTGAAGGGGAGGGGAGTGGCGTGGAGTTTTGTTGCGGGGGCGGGGGTGATGGGGGTCATTGGGAGTCTTTTGTGATGAGCGAAGGAGTCCTGTTCCATTGGATTGTGCTGCATCGTTTTGCATTGATGGTTTGGTTGTGCTACCGTGTTCATTAGTTGTGGCGTTTTTGCTAGTGTACCTATCTATATTTATGTCCTTTTGGATATTTTTTTTCATTTAGTTTCCTCTGGATTTGAGGTTTTATCACGCCCACTTGATGCTTTTTTTTTTTTTTCCTCTCTTTTAATTTTATAAAATCATGAAAGATACCAGCATATTTATTGATTGGTTTGATTTATGAGTTATAAAGTAATCAAAGAATCGCTCATAGCATGAAGAGATATATATCATCTCCTACATTGAAATTGTTAGACATAAAAGAAAATCAAATTATTTCATAATTTTTTAAAATTATTTTGAACATGTAATTACATATGAAGTTGCTCCAGCTAAAAGATTATAATTTTGAAAATACTTGCGTGTGGAATATTTCAAATACCTTTTTTGGTACTAGAAAATTATTATCAAGAAAAATCACATTAGATTTGAAGTTAAAAATTTTTATGATTATTAGTGAGCTCTCCGTTTGTGAAGCTACTCCATAATTTTATACATCCATTGTCGCTTTGCATGGAAAGCAATTGGAACATGCTTAGAGCTACTTCTCTCACACCGGTCCCTCATGATAGTCAAAGATTGGCGACATAAGGAGATTACTTGGCTAACAAGCACACTACATTCATTGATCTATCAATCGCTGCATATGGGGGTTAGAATAGAGATAGGAATGATGTGGTGAAGTTCTAAGTTAAAAAATAAAAAATAAAAAAAAATTAAAAAAAAATGAAGAAGAAGAAACAAGGTGTCATTAACAAATAAGGAGTTGAACTCCAGTAAACGATGCTCTCTCGTGAGTCCTTACTTCAAACATATTGCTGCTGTAAACCTCCCGACAGGCAATTTTTTTTATAATTTACGCGGCGTGGGTGCGCGACACGCGGCGCGCTGCATTCGCGCCAGGATTTTATTTTTATTTCCCCATTTGGGCTTCTATATTTGGAGATATTCAAGCTCCAAGTTGGGCCAGGATTAGATTTGGTTAAGTGTAGGAGTCAGTTTGACATCCTAAAATTAAAATTTAAAAATCTAAAAAATTATGTTGTAGGTACCCAGAGATCCCTACAGCTGATTTACGCTTTTGGATTAGCGTTGTGAGGTAAGTAAGCCAGTTATAATGATTTTTCTTAAATCATTATTAAATTATGCCATTATTGAAATAATGAATTGATTTATAGTATTATTTGAAAAATGATAGTTGTGGTACCACATTTTTGTAAATGAATATTTGACTTGATTATTGTTAATTTTGGTAAATTAAATTGGCATTTGATACATGCATCCGGTTATTACATGATTATGGAAAATTACCAAATTTTGGTAAAATATGAAAAGTAAATTGATATATGTTTGCTATTATGCGAATAAATGCTATTTGTGATTGTGATATTATATGTCGTCACGGTCCACACTACATGTTACATGACTCCGGGACCTACCTCCACAGGGGGAATATGTGGAGAACATACATCCTAGGGATGTCTTTGGCCATTGACAGGATATAGCATTAGATGCTAATTGACTCGCACCCTTCCTCCACTGGGGGCGTACAGGGAGGTTACATCCTTGGGATGTTATTACGTGGACGTGGGACATTAGTATGAAATGAGATTTACAGTGATTTGAAATTGAAATGGTATTTTGAAATATTATTTCATATTAATTGCTTCCAATTTATTCGAATATGAGATTTGTACAATTCTATAATATGATGAAATGTTTTTAAATTTGGAAGCATGACATGTATTTGACTTGATAAAAATTCTTATTTGGCTATATTATGTAATAGTAGGCTTACTTACTGAGTGTAAACTCATTAAATCTTACAATATTTTTCCAGAGCCACAGAATTATCAGGGGCAATAACAGGGGTAATTGGGAGTTTATTGATGTAAATTGATTTTATTGTTGTTATATGTAACCCCATTTGGAATTATTTTGGAACTTTGGTTTGTTACCCAACATTACATAAATTGTATACGAAGGATTAAACTTTGTATGTTATATAGTTGTTAACCCTCCTTGTTTATAATTGATATTGTACTGGATGCCTTGCATGCCTGGCATGCGGCGGGCTGTCACCCCTGGGCCACCACCAGCTGGGTCCGGGGCGTGACAGCTGCCCATCTTTATAATATAAAATTATTGAAAAAATTAGTTGCATTGGGCTTGAAAAAATTTGAATCTTAATCAAACTAGCAGATCTGGTCAACATCTCGAATGGTAGATGACTTGAAGGTATTATTTTGAGGTGGAGTAAAGGCAATGCCTTGGCGCAAGGTACGACAAATGGCGTTCTCCTTTGATCTGCATTTTGTTAAATGTTAACACACTGCATCAAATCTTCTAGTACTCGGATATGTTTAATTTGACCCAGATGAATCTTTCTTAATTTTTTCATGGCCAAAATCGAATGCTACGTTTATAGAGTTAGTCACTAGGAGGAGAGTTGACTTGCTAGCTATTTGTCTTATTTGGGGAAGGGTTGTCCAATGGACAAGGAAAGAAGTATGTGATCTAGCTATTGGCTTTTATTAAGTTCGTTAGGATTCCTTGTGTCAACCTACGATAAATGCTTGCTTAAATATCCGTTGGGTGCCGTGTCAGTGCCATGTGCAGTGCGGTTGGGTCTATTCCTTGGGTTAGGCGAGACAATTCACATGAAATATTTAACGCAAAGTCCTACCGTCCAATCAAAATCTTAAGGGGTGGGTAGAGCAACGTGGTTATATTTAATCTCGATGGTCTTTCTCTTCAAAGACGCATCTCTTCGATCAAAATTCATCGTCTAGCAACTTGCGAGCTACCTACCTCCATCCATTTGCTTTTCCGAACAGGGAATAACTCAATAGCTTAAGGTTGCGTTGGTATAACCATGGGAGCTCGGTCGATGACTACTGACCTCCTCAATAGGGGTTTAACTTCTTATACTAGCTGTTGGTTATCAATTAGCTCCTGAGAGCTGTATCAAATAAGTCCTAATTTCATATTAATTTCAAAACTATAAAACAAGTATAAACAATAGGTTGAATAAGTTACTAGATTGGGTTTGAATCTTGAAGTTAAATCTGCAATATTCTAGATTTTGGTTTAGATATAGGCTGAAACATGCTTGGAACCGACTCTATTATATATATATATATATATATATATATATATATATATATAATATTAGATAGATCTCACAGCAATTCAAACCTTAGACCTCCTCCACGAGGAGGGAAACAAAAAGTCCAGCCTAAGCCCAGGTCAATTTAAACGCAGGCACTTGATCAATATTGGACATGAGCCAACCGTGATCACTCCAAATTAAAAGCCCACAGTGGACCCTTTACGTTGGACGAACAAACCTTTACAAATTCATGCCGATAGGATAAGTAAAATAACCATTCAATTAAACCCGGTACAATTGATGGCTATGGCCACTTGTTTCAGCATGAAAACATCTTAGTCATAACAGAGTTTATTCTGTGGATCAGAGAGTCGATAGTCATGTGGATGCTCATCAACAATGCATCACTAATGGGCTTGGTATACAGCCCGGTCCCAAATTTTTATTTGTTGCTGGAATTTGCCGTCCAGAGGTTGGGACACAAACGTGGACCGTATATGTGCCTAACTCGGAGATGTTAGATCCCATCACAACTCGCTTGAATTTTTAATGAAAGAAGACGATGATTCCATGGCCGTAGCTGCTGGATTCTCTCAACCAAACCTAATTTCTAAGGCACAGCACCAGCCAACACTCTTTTGCTTTAGTTTCATGGCTTGGTAGTTTTAGAAAAACCATCCTACTTAATTCTACATTTGATTTTAAATTTTTGTGCTTTTTAGTTTGATCAAAGATTAAATACCAACAGGTGCCAAAATTAACATGGAAAACAACTAACAGCAAACCAAATAGACCTTAAGAACATGTAACTTTTTTTTTTTATTATTATTTTGTTTTGTTTCATCATTTTTGTCTTACAGAATTTTAGAAACAAACTAAGTGATTTTTTATGTTGAGGTATCTTGTAATATAATGTGTAAAACAAGTGATCTCACTGGCCTAAAGGTATAGAAAAGCATGCAACAATAACAATAAAAAAAATAAAAAAAATCAATAAAAAGCACTTGGCAAGTTGAAATCAGCAAGCACCTCCATGAAAACTATAATAAAACTCCATGGGGTTCATGTAAGTAGTTTTAACAAGCCGAGATGGTCGCCATCTTACACACAAAGCTTATTGCACATGAGTGTCATTTTCTCATCAACATGAGGGAATGCCACAAGTGGATTTTTAGAGTGTGGCCACATTGCCAATGATCACCAACAAGTCCTTCACTGCATACTTTATTTTTTTTGTTTTTAATTGTTGGGAATTTCGTTGCGTTTAGAATAATAATCCTGTCGCTTTATCTTTCTTGGTTGATTAGGAGACAAAAGCAACTTGAGCTAGTGAAATTTTCGCCATGGAAAGGTACTCGCTCGAGGCTTTTTGCACCAACATTACTTTGCGTGAGTGCTTTAGCCTCCCCAGGGAATCAAAGGGAAAGATATAGGCTAAACAAAGGAAAGCAAACTTCTGTCTTCTAGCCCATACCTCGAAGTTACAAGATGGCGAAAGAGATCAGGTGGCTTTAGGGAGTAGTGCCGCCGGTGGGATTAAATGATTCCTCGACTTGCAAAGTAGCACCCTACGCTGGTAATTCTCTCCAAAAATTTTTGATGTAGGGCTTGGAGCCCCTTCCCTCCGCCCATTGATTGCCACTCCTAAACAGTGGTCTCAGAGCTGAGACCACAGCTTGCTCACCCACAGATTTTCCCTCTTTCTTCATCGCTTCGTTTTATATTTTTTTTTTTGGATGAAAATGGAGGTTTGACCCATCCGCTTTTGATGAAAGAGAAACAAGAACGGCGAATATGACACGAAGAAGTTCTGAACTAAAAGACCATAAGCAATCAGAGCAGATTAAAAGGATCGAGTTTTCAGAGAAGGCCCTGTCGGCATTCCTTTCTTCCCGCCATGGCAACCGTGAGCTGATCAAAGTCAGGTCAAAGTTTTTGTTGGGGATGGTTGTTGATCTCTATAACAATGTGACAAATAATATTAATAAATGGATCCAATATATATCTCATGTGAATCAAAAGTCATTGCAAATGAACTCAATGTTTTCGGGCATAGATTTAAATGTAGATCTTAAACCCAACAAGAATGTTAGGACTTAACTTAAGAAAATATATAAGAGCTCGAGTTGATAAATATTCAGTCTCATATCGATTATGTACTTAAAAAAATTTAAAAAAATTATATAAAATTAAAAAATTAAATAAGATCAGTAAATTTAAATAATTATAATTATAATATTTTTTAAGTAATACTAATTTAATTAAAATCGGTCTCGTGAAAATCTTCATCAGTGGCCTAATCCGATCATCTTATACATCTAAATTTTTGGGCCAAAGAGAAGTATTTTCTTTGTTTTTGCTTAATGTGGAAAGCAGGAAAGCTTTAACATCACACAAGCAACACAGTCCGCATGTGATGTGCAAGTTTTATCGAAGTGACGCAATTGTTTTAGAAGGAAGAAAAATGCTTGACGCACCCACTTCACCAGAACTCCCAATTGCAATGCATAGCATTGGAGGGCTCCATCTTTGGTGCATCTCCACATGCCAATCAAAACGGTGTGGGTTCGAGTGTTGCCAAAATCGAGCGAGCGCAATCTGCGATCATGCTGACAAGAAAATCCATGCGACGTGCCCACTTCTCAACCGATGGCACTCGGTCAATGGAGGCCCCGTGCCACCCAATTCCTTGGCCCCCACGAAGCATTTGAAATCAAATAAAGGGGGAGCCCCACCGAGAGGTGCCTCAACCGCTGTCATCCTTCTGCTGAAGCCAACGGAAAGCGTGGTCTAATCTTTGGTTGGAGAACATCTTGGGTAATTGAAATGAGGTCATCGAACGCCCTAGGGTTAGGTGGGGCTGTTGGGATCTTTGATTCTTTGCTTCTCGCCAACGCACGCAAGGCCAACGCTGGTTACACAATCGGTGACGCCACGATCTTGATAGCGTTCGCACGGACCAAATGCAAGGTAATGAATGAAATTGTCAACAAGGACGTAACCTTGTCCCTAGGAGACGCTACTTTACGCATTTTATTATTCTAAAATTCTGGCGTTTGTGCCAGCCATTATAGTTGATCAAGTTTAAAAAAAAGATTTCTTTAGTTAGTTGATATTATTCATTGATATTAATAATGATAAAAGAAATACGTTCATGCTTTCTTTTTTTTTTAATGGATTTTTAGGAGCATTGACTGCCTAATGAATTAGGGTAATCCAAGAATTGCTCAAAGAATTGGTTTTGATAATACCAATTTGATTTAATAAAATTAAATTGATTCGATTTGGAGTGCTTATAGAATTGATTCTAAGCCTAAAATTTTATAACCGATCTCTTTATCAATTTTTCGATTGTTAGATATATCTCATAACTCATCTACCATAATTATAAAAGATATTTAGTACTAGGTTAGTCAACAAACTTTTATTTGTGATTGAATTATTAGTTAGATTGTAGATATTTTTATATTTTTTTTGATATTTTAATTTAATATTAATATTTATACTTGTTGTGTGCTGAAAATTAATTTGATTTGATTTGATTTGATTTCATTCGTGTTGATATTTAAATTTTTAATTTATATTTATGACTTTATAAGTATTTACTATGATCGTTAGAAATATATATCTTTTGATATTTTACTTATGATAGCATAGATGATTATATTTATTAAAAGATGATAAATTAATTATTTCAAGTATATTTTAAATAACAAATATTTTTTCTTTTTAATAATCTTTAATTATTATCAAAAGTAGGAGGTTCCTTAAATCAAGTTAATTCAGTTACTTCTGTGGACTTTTGATATGATTTATTAGATATACTATATATATCATCAAATATTCATAGAAAGAAAAAATAAATAAATAATATTTATTAATATTATGATTTTTTTGAGTATTTTTATAATGATTTTTAGTCTCTCATCTAACTTCTATAATTAAAAAAAAAACTTTTAGTGAATTAATAATATTATAAAAAGTAAAAAAATGATGCAAAACCGACCTGATTTGATTGATTGGCTTTGAATTAGTTTTAGGATCAAGTCAATTCTGAACCAAAAATTCTAAAATTGATTTCAATTAGATTAGTTATAAGTTTTGACCTAAAATTGATCCAATTTAATCTATGCTCAGTCTTAAGTACGTATAAATAATCGATACAAGGCATTTTGTTATCTTTGTTATTGACTTGATTGGGGACGCTGGCTAATAGCCCAAGAGACAGCAGTCATGCACTGCTCCATTCAGAGGATTCAGATTTGAGATGTATCTTTCCAAGTCTATGCAGTGCTAAAATCTAAAGAATGTAGTTGACAATTATATTGTTGCGTACTAAAGATTGTTCATTGAAAAGCCTTCGTGTGATAAACTGCAGATATTGGGATTGTCTGCAGTCTACAAGGTAGATAAAGCCTATCAATTAACTAATCTGGGGTAATATATATATACAATTATATTTACAATTTGTCTAGCCAAAATACTAAAATTTGATCATCCTTTATATTTTTTTTGTAGTATATAAGTAAATAAAAGAGGAACATATCTTTTTAAATTTCATCCGTCAAATTTTGTATCAAGAATAATCTTAGAAATAAGATTATGCCTTTATCTATTTTTCAGTGGCCATTGCTTATTTACCCATTTTCGTTTGCTTCTCTTTTTTTTTTTTTTTTTTTTTAATACTCTATCCACCTCTCATCCATGTTTTTAGTTAATTGGATGATTTTTTAAGTTTAAAAATAAAAATTATTTTTTATATAATCTAATGTTTAATCTATTTTATTCTAAATTTTTAATTTTTTTATTAATTTAGTTTATGCATATAATGTATATATTTGTATGTGAGTGTGTGTATAGAGAAAGGCTTGGCTACTTTCAAATGTAATAAATCTTAGATTTAATCACATTCTTCATCCTTGATCTACAAGTTCATAAATCCTTAAGATGAAAAAAGTGAAAGAGATAGGGTGGTTTCAAAATTCGTATGAATCTAAGGATGGAAAAAATGATTGAATCTTAAATTTGGTTATATTTGAATGTAGCCAAATCTACCTTTCTCTCTTTATATATATATATATATATATATATATATATATACCCAATTATATTCGAATGTAGCTAAGCTTGTATTAAATTACCCTTTTTATCCTTGAATTCATTTATAAATTCCAAAGATGAAAAAAGTTAAAAAAGATAGAGTGGCTTCGAGATCCATGTAGATTTAAAAATAAAAAAAAGGATTGGATTCTAAACTTTACTACATTTGAATATAATCAAGTTTACCTTTTTCTCTCTCTCTCTCTATATATATATAAGCAGATGAATAACATATTGAGTTAGATTGAAGATTCTGGCTTCAATTCAGTCTTAGATGAAAAGTAAAAAAATAAAGGATGTGTCCTTAGGTAAAAGATTGGGGCCAGACTCATTGATAGAACTCCACTCAAACATCAGAATGAGGATGGAATAGACACCTTAGCAACTTGCCCTCTAATCTACTATTTATTCAATGTTGCAAAATATACCTATAATTCTATTTTAGGAGTGAATCAACTTGTTAATCATATGATTTGAATATATAAGATGTTCAAAAGAAGTATATCCAAAGAGAACTAGAGCAATTAATCAGACAAACTAAAGAAAAACCCACCACTTGCTTTCAATTAACCATATATGCTTCCATAAATAATTTATTTATTTATATAAAAAATTTTAAGAAATCATCTAATATTCTTGGATCATCCAAAGTAACAGCACCATAAGAGCTACATGTAATTGCAAAAATAATGCAAACCCCCCCTTAATTCTGTCTTGGCAAAAGTATCCTTTTGACGCTCAAATTTTGCTTTAAAATTCATTTTAATCCTTAAACTTTAAGTTATTACAGTTTATTTCTTCATATTTTACGAATTTATATTTCCAATATTTCTTGATATTAGATGATTAAAATTGATAAAATAATTAACCTATAGGTAAGAGCCTTCATATATTCACATCAGGATAACATGTAAGCTATTTTATCAATTTCAACTAATTTTAACTTTATATAATAAAACAATGTAATATTTTTAAAATATAATAGGTTAAACCGTAATAAATAAAAAGTTGAGGTTCAAAATGATTTTTGAGTGAGTTGAAGATGAAAATGTAAATTTTAGCCTTCCCTCGTCTGTGATTGACATTATAGATATTATCAAATTAATCTATATTAATCCTATCAAAAAAAATTAATCAAAAAATGTACGGTGGTTGATGGAGTGGTATATAATTATGAGACAGTGCCATTTTAGATGATTCGTGCAAGAGAACTGGAACATCGTTTACGGATCTGAGACTCGAGGGCATGGACTTGCCCACTTGTCGTCTTGACGTGCATTTCTTTTAGATTTTTTCCCCCGATCATCTACGTTCGTCGGCCTAATAATGGTGATGTCTCATCCTTGCGGCCCAAGTTAAGACACCATGCCACGGTACGGATGCCATCCTCAATTAAAAATAATAATCCCAGTCGTCATCAACGTTGGCTGCCATCTATCAAGCCAGTTGGACGGCCATCGATGTCGGCATGCAGCAGCTCCGCTGACGTCACCCCTGATATCCTATCCCCAGATGGGTCCGATAAGCTGTGACGTCGCTGTCGCGTGTGTCACGCGAATCTAAGAAACATGGCTCCATTAAGATTCGTGGCGAGAGCTGGGCCGTTCGATTGGGTCCCAGACTTAACGGGCCGGGAGTGGATGGTTGGTCACACGTGTGGGGCCCAAGGTTGGCGGTGGTGACGTGACGAGCACGTGGAATCAACGCGGATGCGCGCGCGCGCGAGTTAACGTGGGTGCATCAAAGAGCCGGCTCTAGAAGGAGTCGGGTGAAGCCGGGGGTTGACCCGCCGACTTCAGACAGAGTTAAGAGTTAGTGACCGGGTCTTCTCGCCTGTCTTATTACACCCTTTTCCACGGTCCAAATCGATGACTTGGAAAACGCTGCCTCGTCCACCATCTTGGTCGTGTAATAGAGATAAAAATTTTAGGACCACTGTATTCCTAATTTATAACATCAATTTTCCTGGTGGGAGATTGATGCAGCACATAGAATCGCATGACAGGTTTCATGCACCATTCCACAAACCACCATGCGACCAAGATGGTAGTGGAAGAGGAGGGGTGCAGCGAAGCTTTGTTTTGATTTTATCATTGACTAGCAAAACCAATCATAAAATTATAAAGCATTTGCCATCCTGTGATAAAGTTTAAATTGATTTTGAGTTATTGTCGCATCCCTAGAAGTGTACATACTTTGTTTCCTTTTGTAGTCTTGCAAGTTTTCCAAGGAGATTAAGCAAATTATCTAGTAGAACTTGATTCATCAATAGAATATTACTTTTCTCTTGCATATGGTTCTTGTATGAATATTATTACAGTGGTTAGCATATAAAAGCAAATAATAATATGTGGATCTTAAATTTTATAAATAAGCTCTTAAGTCTCTTTCCAAGAAATACCTGTAATTTGGACTAAGATGAGGTATTTGCTCTATTATTTTGTTTGAACAAACTTCCTATAAACTAGAATAACAATGCCCCAATTATAATAGTTATAATTATAATCTTTCAAATAAATTGACCAACAATTTGATTTTCTATCCTCATCATTGTCAACTATGAAAGTGTTATAGATCTAGCTAATTCTATACTTAGTTTTTTAATAGTGCTACTCAATGAAGTAGTTGCAGGTATATCCGTGAATGATCTTGAGGTTATCTGTTGCCCTTTTCTATTGAACAAGATCAATTGTCTCAATCGAATATTTTAATATTTGCTGAAGATTTAATTGGCTTCAATTAATACCCCAGCTGCATTGTTTGATGATCTCATGGGAAGCCATTTTCTAAATGCTATTGGATTTTTTTATTTTTTTATTTTTGGTACCTGCTTTACAATGCAAGCACTAAACGGAGCAAGTTCTTAAACTATCGGAAAACGCCGTGACAACAATACAAAACTCCAAAACATTGTCTCACTACTGCAAGAAACATCAAATAATTAACCTTATAAACGAAGGGCTTGCCAAACCTTTGACCAGTATAGCCCCTTGGCTCTTTTGCGTCCCAAGGATCAACATGCGGCGCCTAACATTATTCAAACTCAAATGTAACGTGTCCTTGTATACTCGGTTGAAATTTTTAATGAAGCACTATGCAGATATAATGATATACAGTGCATAAATTGTTGTTTGGTGGTTATAAAATCCGGAACATTATCAATACTTGCTTAGGATATAATAGCTACCTGGTTTCAATCATTTCTGTCCAAGTTCAATAGTTAGATTAACAATATCAGGGGCCCCTTGTCATGTTATATATATTTATGTTAGAAAACTAAGTAACAAGAACAAATAATACCATTTTACATCCCTTATGGTCCATTATAAGGACAGATGAGGACCACAATATGATGACCAATAAACGATGGGGAAGACATGGTTTCCATTATTTCTATTACAGCAACAGATAGCAATTTGGCAAGGGTTCAATTTTTTGGGGATATTACGTTTTGTGAAATCTTGGTCAAGATGGAATAAAAATATAGCATGTTATTAGGCGGCCTCTGGAGCCCTACGGGTTGGCAAGTCTTTCACGTGGTTAAAAGGGACGGGTCGGGATTGGCCGACGTCATTCCGATGCATTCAGCTCGAGCCTTCACCCTTCCCAAGTCGGTGGGCTCCCCCTCCCCGCGAACAGCAACCAGAGCGTTAGGCGTGTAATGAACCAGAGCACGCCACTTCAGCGCATAACCCCTACTTGCTGTATGTAAAGGGATAGCGAAGCCTTCAGCCAATCCGCATAATCCCTGACGTCAGCGAGGCGGACGGGGTCCAGGCGACCGAGAGGCTGACGCGCTTCCACGTCATGCCCTCTCGACCGCGACGTCCGCATAGTTGGAGAGTGTGGGCGCCGATGGGCAACTCCCGTGGCCGTCGTGCGTGGGGCCGCATGACGTCACTCATGCGGTGATTTAGTAGTTATATACCCTCGCTCCCTCCCCGCAACCCCAACCCACCGCTCTCTCTCTCTCTCTCTCTCTCTCTCTCTCTCTAAAATGCAACAAGCGATCCCGTACAGCAGCGGTCCGACGGGGTTTCCTCCGACGGCGGCGAGCGACGCTGTCGTCCACGTGACGGCCAACGACCGTCCGTCCCTCGACGAGCCGTCGACGTCGTCCTCGTCGTCGGACGGCGGCAGCGGAGGACGCGGCGGGGGAATGAGGAGGCTGGTGGCGGAGAACCCGGTGGTGGTGGTGGGGCGGCGGGGGTGCTGCATGTGTCACGTGGTGAAAAGGCTGCTTTTCGGACTGGGAGTCAACCCGGCGGTGTGCGAGGTTGCGGAGGATGCCGAGGCGGCGATGGTGGAGGAGCTGGCGGAAATCGCCGGCGGCGGAGGTGCTGGCCGAATTCAACAGCAGCTGCTGTTCCCAGCGGTGTTCATCGGTGGGAGGTTGGTGGGGGGGCTTGATCGCCTCATGGCCGTCCACATCTCCGGCGATCTCGTGCCAAGCTTGAAGGAAGCCGGAGCTCTCTGGCTATAAAATTTCTCCCTTTAATAGTACTTCAAATTTTATCCCTTTTCCTTTAATTTCATTTTTGGTTTTACTTTTGGAGTGGAGTGTAATTTTATTTTTAGTATGGTTTGAAGAGTGGATGGTAGGGTGTCAGCTGGGATTGTATCAAGTTGCGACCAAAAACTTAGCCTTATAGTTTTTTATTAAAAAAAAAAAAATTAATTTTTAAGAACTTCATCTTATCTTTTTTTTCTTTTTTTGATTTTAATTTTAGGGTGGAGTATAATTTTACCTTGGTCATGGTTTGAAGAATGGATGGGTTTGTTGGGGAGGACACAACAATGAGTCAAGCTTAGGTGTGCTCTGTATCTTGCACATGAAGGGATAATAATCACTGAAATAAATTAATATTTTCAAATTACTAATATTCTGTGTGACACATTATATGGAATAATATCGGTACTTGTTCTTGCACACGTGACAACATGTTTGTGGCGCACGTGGACCGGCCGGTCCAGGGCTAGAGGGACGAATGCTTGGCACGTGTGAGAGCTCTTTGGCGCGTGCCATACTTATATATATATATATAAACCGAGGAGCGATATTAAGAAACCGACAGCATTCCCAAGTTTTTAATCTCCGGTCTCCAGGCTATCTCACAATTTCACTCATGCGGCGAGATTCAAACTTACATCAGGTGAGATGAAGGCCAGGAAAATAGAAAAGAAAAGGAGGAAATTTCAACATCCTGTCCATCGCCTTCTGATTAATAATGTCACTGTCACCATAATAAGGTTGTCAAAAATAACTTACAAATTTTTACCATACCTTATAAAAAAAAAAGTTCGGTACACTTTTTCTACGTGCTTTTAGCTGGATTATGCCGCAAATAATGAAAAATTTAAAGAAATAATGACGATGAGTAAAAATCCAAACGTATTAAATAATGATCTTGAACAAAAGTTTTATACATCTTTTTCTATATGCTTATGATTGCATGTGAATTGCATCATAAATGATGAAAAAGTTTAGAGGCATAACGATAATGAGTAAAAGTGACATTGAATGATGATCTAAATGGATAAGGATGAACGTTAACCTTTAAAAAATTAATAAAAAAATATAGTAATTAAAATAAAATATATAATTAATTGGTAGACGGTAAACTTACGTTATAAACATATAATACTTCTTTTTTTCATCCAACGTTGAACTAAATTTGAGGTATTACAATCTTCACTAGTTAATCAGAATCTACTTCCGAATTGGATCATTGGTGCTGTAAAGGTGGGATTCTATCATCATCCCATGGGTAGCATTTTCTTCATGCCCATCCCATCTACTAGCCCAATTAGTGATTTAAAAGCTTGAGGAAAAATTTATTTGATAGCAGGTGAACTTGAGTCATAAACATATAATATATATTTTTTTATTTGATATGAGACTATTTTTAAGGTATTATAAGAAGACTGGTACCAAATGTATCGGAGTGATGTTGTAAACTTTTTTTTTAATCAATCAGATATCTCTAAAGAAATGTCATGGTGATGCGGATCACAATCACCATAAACATGGTGATAGACTATTTTTTTTTTCCCTCTGATGGTAATAGGGTTAGGCTTAAGTTTTCCTCACAAAGCTAAATATTCTATATTTACTTTTCCACACATAATTAGGCTTGTTTCTATGCATCCAGCAAGATTTGTTTTATAAACATACTAAGGACTAAATATAAAAATAACCATCAAAATAAACGTCAAGAATAAAAGTTTCTAGTAAACAATGATATATGTAGAACATCAGTTAATCTATCAATGTACCTTGATTTTTTTTTTCATAAAAAAGATTGATATATTGTGATATGTACTACGATTATCAAAATCATAGCTGTGTATTTATTAATCATCATTCCATTGAGCATTCCTATTTAGAGCCATTGTACATATTAGGCAATTAAGGCATAATGATCATAAAATAAAAATATCTTTGTGCATGGGAGGGAAGATTCGCTTGTGTAATTACTTGGATCCAAATTAGTATTTCTAACAAATGAAATTGCCTAGTTCACTTAAAAATCAAAATAACGATAGAGAAAATATACCAATTTATGCATTAATTATAATTTCATACCTAGCAGCCAATGAAGCCAAAAAAAAGTATCAATTTGGTATATTAATAACTTAAAATATTGTATTATATATAAAAAGAGATTTAGCTATAATTGCATGTAGCGAAGTTCAAATCTAGTCGTTACTTTCATCATTAGATATGTATAGATCTCAAAAATAAAAAACCATTTATTAACCACCGTTAGCTATCTAAAAAAAAAAAATGATGAAATAAATAGAAATAAGTAAAAAATAAATACAAATATAATGGAACTAAACATTTTTTTTTTTTTCAGATGAGGGGGGGTGATGAAAGATACTCATCCTACAAAATAAATACTAGCATGTCCAGTGACAAAATAAACATTAATATACTTAAAACAAATAGCTAGCTTGAATCGATAAACATTTAGTCTATAGTATAAATAGAAACATCATAAAAATAAGTAGAAATTGGTAGACACATGGTGTGTTTCAAGATACGAGGCACATTTATGGAGATGAAATAGATGGAACAAACAGCGATTTCCTATGCATTACGTCTTCATCCTCCATATGCCTCATTTTTCGGGGTCCATAATATGTCACATCCCTGATCAAATAGTTTCAGTTTATCTCTACAGCGTTTCTATTTATTACCATCTATTAGGTGTTTATCAATTCAAGCTATCTATTTATTTTAAATATGTTAGTATTCATTCTGTAGGATATATATTTATTGTCGCCTACAAAGTTAGTGTTTACTTTCAATATATTTGTTTTTATATTTTACTCACTTCTATTTATTCTATCGAATTTTTTTTTAAATAGCTAACAATAGCTAATGGGTGACCTTTTAGCTTTAAGATATGTACAAATCTAATGATAGAGATAGCGTTTGGATATGGGTTGACTACATGTGACTATAGTTAAGCCCAACTCTCTCTCTATAATATGTAGAGCTTGACTTAACTATACTCAAAAAAAATCTTTACTCATATTTGATTATGTCCATATTTGGATGATAGTGATTCATTGATAATGCAAGTTATTGGATATAATTTAATATCTTTAAAATGCTCACATATAAAAAATTATATGATTTAAAGAAGTTTAGCTTATGTATTAAGAGGTTAAAAATATGTATTATTTCATACTATTTAAATTGTATAATATTTTGATCACTTAATGTATTATATAATTTTTTGTATGCAACTATTTTAAAGATAGTAGATTATATTTAACAATTCAAATCATTATATGTAACCTTCACCATAAAATTTAAACTTGATTAAATTTGAATAGAGGTCCAAGTGTGGTCTGCTTTGTCGTTCTCTCTCTCTATATATGTATATGTATATATATATATATATATATATATGTATGTGCATATGTATATATGCATACACACACATATATCTATATATATATAGAGAGAGAGAAAGAGAGAGAGAGCGAGTGAGTGCTGAACTTGGTTATATTCGTGTATACTCAAGATCTAAATCCAATCGTCCTTTTCATCCTTAAATCCATATAAATCTCGAAGCGATTCTATTTTTTTCACATTTTTCATCTTTGAGATTCATAATCCGTGTGGATTTAATGATAGAAAGGATGGTTAGATCTGGGTGCATGTAGTAAAATCCAACTTTCTCTATATGTATGTTTGTATATATATGTGTATATATATACATACATATATATCTCTACCAAAGCATGTGGTTGTTGATTCTAAAAATATTAGAGAGCCTGTTCATGAGATTCAACAAATATTATTATCATTATTTTTTTCAAAGAAAAAGAGGTTCTATGGTCACTAAATACTATTTAGTTTAGGTTGATAGTCTTCTAAAGAGGACTTCCAACGTTGACTCAAACATGCCCTTACCTACTGAATTAGTTGGCACTCTCCACTCTAATGCAACATTATATAGAAAGGTTTAATTTATTAGCGAAAAGAAAGAGATATTATTGATTACATAGAAATATGGAATCCGTGAGGTCTTCTGGTTGAGAGAGACATATGAACCGTGGAGATGCCATAGTTTGTAGGTCACTCATGTTGCAGAGTGGGTCATAGTTGTGAATGATTAGACTCTATTTATATGGGAGGAGGTTCTAGCTTCAAATTTTGATAATCTTATGTCGGAAGCATGTGGCCAAAATGATTAATTTTGATAGACGGTGCTTCTACTTTTTTTTTTTTTTTGTTTTCCAGCAAGATCACTCATGATCAAGATAGTATGTCAAGTTGTCATTGGAGGAAGGTGGAGGCATGCAACATCATAGGAGGGAGCATGGGCCATGTGCTTTTAATTTGTTTTCGACGTGGCCAATGCTCATCAAGTCTCAGCCATGCTTCCATATGAAAGCCAACTACGACCTCATCATTTTCTTTTTTTATTCCGACGAACACGGATACGCTTTCATCACCAGGATTTAACAAACCAGAGCAGAAGGAAGCCAAAGCAAGAACAGATTTAGGGAACCTCAATTGAATGCTACCGACCAGAGCTCAAGTTTAGTGGTTGCTACTCTCCTTTTCCTATAATTACTCGATCTAATTAACCTATTGTGGAGCTGCTCTTGATGCATATGGAACTAATTATCTACGAGAGGCAGTGGGTCTTTGCACTCAATCCTCAAGATTTGATTGCTTTGAAGCAGCAAGAAAAAAAAAAAAAAACTCTTGAAAGGAAAATATCAGAAATCAGAACATAAAATTTTTGATCCAAAATTTCAAGGCACCATAATTCTCAAACAAAACAAAACATAAAAATAATAAAAATAAAAAATAAAAAGGAAAAAAGGGATTGTGGTTTTTGAGCGAAAACATACATGCTGTTCAGCAAATGCATGTGGTTGTCATTTGTCAATTCCCTTGAAAACAGAGCACCAGAATCCAAAAGCTCATTTGTCTCCAAGAGAAGGCTGGGCACCGAAAGATATCGAAATTTGATTGCAGGTAGAAACCCATTAAGATACGGCGAGGGGCGACCACAACTATCACGGCACACCCAGACGCATTAGTGTAAAGAATAAACGCGTTAAACGAGAGTCAACCGCAACTATCACACCAGATGCAGACGCACAGAAGCATTATTTAAAGAATAAACGCGTTAAACGAACTGGAGCCAAGCGTGCGAGGCACGAAAAAAAGAGGACCAGTTCACACCTTAAGTCTCGGGTCAAATTGCTCAAATAATCTTTGTGGAAAACTCGTCTGGCCGAAGAAAAACTGGATCAAAACGGGACAACGAAGACACGTTTTAAACAAAGCCAACAGGAAAGAAGCCCTGTCAACTGTTGCTTGGAGCTGCTCAGAGTGCGACCATTGATTGCTGTTTGGAATTTAATCTTGCAACCTTCGTCAAGAGGATCAGATCGGAGATATATTAAACTAGAACTTCCAGTTAGCTGCATGGTAAAATATGTGGGACTTAAGATTCGGACGGCCAAATAGTGGATTGGGAACAACCCCCGTGAAAGTGGGAATTGACTAACATGAGATCACGAGACAGCAGGAAAGTAGAAGAAATTGGAAAGCACATGAACCGTCCAATCCGAAAGTTTAGGGAGGGCAGTTCACCTTGAAGTCCAAACCAGAGGTCACAAACAGGAATCTTGGGAATTTGATAAAGCAATCCAAGACGGAGACAGAAACCATTAGATTCATGCCATGGAGAGCTGGTAATGGTCTGTGGAAATCCTGTGATTACGATGAAATGAGCACTGAAATTTAATCGGCACCAGCATCCACAAATCATGCAACTAGACGAGACAAAATGCCAAAGTAAAGTTGCAGGATTAGCTCAGTCAATAAGAGAATCTGCAGATTAGAATCCATTTAGACATCATCTCTCAATTTCTTTACAATATTCCTCAAAGTATTTAGAATAATTTCAGATACCAAAGGCTCCAGAAATACAAGCAAGAGTAGGACAACATTTTGACCATGGAATAGCCACCAGTATGGATGTTGCACGGCACAGAAGCTGGACAGCTAAGGTAAAGAGACTCACATTTCTCTTAGCTTGAGAAATCCAGAAAACTTGTTTTCCTCATGAATAATATGCAAAAACTCATCGTCATTGTTATGAGAGACCACAGAAGTTGTCAGGTTGAAATTCCCCTAACACACCAGATGAGCCAGAAATCAAGAATGAGCCGAAATCCAGAAAACTTGTCTTCCTCATGAACAACATGCAAAAACTCATCCTCATTGTTCTGAGAGACCACAGAAGTTGTCAGGTTGAAATTCCCCTAACACACTAGATAAGCCAGAAATCCATCATGAGCCATATACACTGGAAGCATGTGACATCCCATGCCAGAACATTTTGGAGAGCTTGAGAGCCACCAATTACCTGAAGAGGAGCAACATCAGGATATGAAGGCTGCGCATCCCGTCACCTTTGGTGTTTCACCAGTTCAGTGGTCTAGGCACCCCACTGCTTCGAAAGATTGTGATTTGAGAATATCGCATTTTCCTTAGGTCAGTTCTGCCTGGACCACTTTGAAGCAGAGGCTGGCAACCATAATAAAGATAGAATGCTAGATAATGTTAGGATTTCTTGTGCATGCCTAAGAGTGCAGTGGAAGTGCATAGATTTCATAAATTTCTTAATGATATCTATTTACATGAAACCCTTAATAGTCAAAATCTCCTTAATGATAACAATCAAATGAATAAATAGTAAATGTAGGATAAGAAAAGTACCTGTAACGCTAAATCCAATATGTTAGAATATCCATAAGCTGCCCAGGTATTCACCCTCCAATATTGATCCACACAGAAATTATGTTCAAGACTCTAGCTCCTTTAAAACTTTGATCCTTAATTCTTAATCCTTCCAAAGGATTTGATTGGCTTGTTTTCTTTCCCTTCTAATTTTCTTTCTCTTACAAGAAAACCCTTCGAAGCCTCTTGTCCTAAGGAAGTCTTTGTTTAGATCTTGTCCTAAAAAAGACATCCTTGTCTTAATTTAGGACAAGACAGCCTCTTGTCCTGAAGAAAACCTTCTTGTCTTGGTTTAGGATAAGACATATAAGAGAAATAAAATAAGAAAGAGAGGGAATTGATTTTTCTTCGAATGGATTTTATTTCATCTGAATCTCGAGATGCACTCCTATTTATAAGAGGCCGAAGGATGCATCCCTTCCTATTTATAAGAGGCGGAGGGATGCATCGCCAAGGGATGCATCCCATCTACGTGCCTTATCATAATGAAGCGTATCTCCCAAGGGTAGCGCCTTATCATGATGAGGCGCTAAGGAGAGGAGCGCATCTAAGAAAGAGCGAAAAGACGTATCCGCTCAAAAATTTATCCGATACGCCTTATTCATGCGCTATCAGCCTTTTCCCGCTAATAACCCCACCTCACACTTATTTCATGATAATTCAATGGTCCACATTAAGACACCATCTAATGGTCTAAAAACAAAACGCCATCACCAATGGTCCAGATTTAGATGCCAACCAATGGTTCAGATTCAGGCAACAACCAATGGTATAGGTCTTTCATCCAGGGAGCCATCCAATGGTTCAAATAAAGCCAATTGGGTTCCAACTCTTGACCATTCTACATTAGGTCATGATCTAATCATATTAGATTAACCTAATATAAGAATCAGATTCGAATCCAATTCGAATCAGGAGCTAGGGTTTGCAACACATGCTAGCATGTCTATCCTGCAAACATGATCTAATCCAATTAGACCCTTGATCAGTTCCTTTTGTGTGTGACTCATTGGGTTCCACATCCAGCCAGCAATAGGTGTGGGTACAGGTTGACCTATCATGATTAGAACATTTCTAATTCTTATAGGTCCAATCAGTGTGATCCCGAACTTAACAATTAGAACCCTTTCTAATTGTTGATCAAATTAAACTCTTTAATTCAATCATACCTACAAGACAAGATTGATGTCTAGCAACGTATCATGTCTAACCGAAAGATATGGAATTTGGTGAATATACCAAACATACCCTTCAATGGAAAGTTACCGTGCAATTTAATTCTTCAATCATACTGCATTCTGAATAAGTATATGAGTATGGATCAATGTCAAACTCAATTACTTATTCATGTCTCTCTTAATCTTCTAATGATAATTCAATTAATGAAACATTAGAAACTTTTTCTAATTTTTCATTCTGCTTTGATCAAAGACTTCCTGAATCATCATAAGATTAGAGCAAGTAGAATGTGGTCTTCTCTTACTAAAAGTGATTGATTCCTTGTTGATATACTCACAATCTTCATACACAATCCACCATATCCATAATACCTCGTACATAACTTAATGTCGTGAATGAATGTAAACCAAAACATGAATTCATATGCATAACATACTATGGTGATCTCAGGTTTAAGGATTACTTGCACAACTCTCACTTAGAGAATCATCTTTTGACAAATAAGTAAGCATCCATAAGATGTTCTCTTGGTAGGTCAATTCAGTGAACTCATTCCTCTAATGAGTACCCACATCTTTGTATTAGTGTCTCACACAAGTGATTGTGAGATCAATCATCCTCTGCTTTAAGCATACATAAGATGTGCCAGTCTTTTCGATAACATTGATTCTCGACTCAATATACCAACGACTGAGAATGTTTTAGATTAGGATTCTAGAGTTTTAGATCTCACTGGCTTGATCTCATCATAGCCCTAAAACCATTGCCCATAGCCTTAAAACCATTGCCCTAATATATGGAGTTCATCATAATTATAAAAAGCAGCAAATAATGAAATATAATGCCTTTTATTTATAACCAAAATGTCATATATATGATTTGAAAGAACAAAAAAAACCCTATCGCAATACAAATTGCGATTGGCTTTTAAGGCACAACTCTTTCAGATGATTCGATCATATCATGATCGTCAGATCCCAAATGATTCCTATAGTGTGTCAAATTATGAAACAAAGTCATCCACAGCTTTCAAGCCTGAGGGAGAATGGAAAGGAATATTCATCGATGATGTTCTTCCCTGCTTTTCTGGGCATGCCAAGCTCTCCTGTTCCTTAAGGCAAAAGGAGGTTTCTGCAAGCAAGTCATCGATTGCAGTTTCAAGAGTTGCATATCTAGCTACTTGTCATGAGGAATCAGAGTTGCCTGGGGGTTCTGAACCCAAAAGTGACTGAAAAGAAAGGTTTGTTGGGGATGGTGCTCCCTCCTTTGGTGGGCACACTGCATCCTTCTGGCCATTCAGGGATGGAGGTTTCTGCAAGCAAATCATCGATTGCATCAGCAGGAGATGTAGCAGCATTGCCAGAGGAACTAGTATCTTGACCAACAGATTGCGGGCTCATATGGATTAATGAATTAAATGTTGCACTACAAGAAGTTGATGCATCATTGATGATTCCTTCTGAATGGGAGCTAGAAAGAATAGTTTCACTAAATGAGTTGAGAAGCATGTCGAGCTCTTCTTCTGCTGCTGCAACTTCAAACCTGGAGGCTCCGTTCTGTTTCAAGTCAGGAACAGTTTGCATGCTAAGCTGCAACTTGGATCCCTGAACTTCTCTGCTGCCAGACCGATCCACAAGTATTTTTGAATCATTAGTTGGACCGAACTTGGTAGCCTGTCCGATCCACAAGTATTTTTGAATCATTAGTTGGACCGAACTTGGTAGCCTGTCCTGTAGAAGATTGGGTTTGACATTTCTCCATCACTGCTTCTCGCACAATTCCATGAACATTACAAGAGTTGCAATGATCATATTGGCCATCTGCAAACTTTTCTAACTCTGCATCACTGCAAAATCTTGCTGGAGACAAACCATACCTACGTTCACTCACTATTGGGTTTTCTGATTGCTCAGATATCTGGTTCACTTTCAACTCAGCAATATGCTGCAGCAACAAAAAATAAGGTTCGCATAGCATGACCTAAAAAGACCATTTTCTTGGAAAGGGAAAAAGTACATATTCATTTTCTTGGAAAGGGAAAAAGTACATATTACATAATATGTAGTCACTAATGACAGATGTTTCCAATAACACTGAACCATAAACGGATAAAAACCATATAACCTGCCACTGATGTTTGTCCATTTTCAGATGATTGAAAGGCATTGGTGAAAAATTAGTCATTCAAGGATTTTAGATGTTGCAAATCATAGCTTAATAACGAACTACAATGTTACTTCCCTAGTATGGTGCAGCTCCTGTAAGAGTGCATCAGTGTATATACATCATGCATTGAAAAGTTGGATTATATCAGCTGACTGACTTACCGAACCATGATTACTATCAAAAAAATGATGCCAATCAATATTTCAAATTTCAAAACCTTCTACCGTGCATGCTACGCATGTCAGCAAATCACAAATCACTCCTGGATGTTAAGTTAAGAAGCTGATTAGATATATAGTTGTGGCAAGCTTTTAATCTGGTATCCACAAAATATCACTAGCATGCTAATGTTGGAAAAAAGGGGGTTTCTGAAATGTCAAAACTAATCACCAACACATTTTTTGAAAAGAAATAATCATGGCTAAATTGCTTTGTCTCAAGTGTTGCCATGCAATATATGCGTTTTCCATAAGAGGCACTCATCATAGTCTTTAACCATCCAAGAAAATACAGCACATAGTGGTTATTAGATCGATATGTTACTCTATATAAAAGAAACCTGATGGATTACTTTATGTTCATTGAAATTAACTCATTTATTTGTTTAAAGTACAACACCTATTGATTATTATATTAAAAAAAGCACATGATTAATCAACCTTAAATTGACACAATAACACAGCAATTACTCAGAGAATACCTTTTGCACATCTTTCAGAAAATCATAAATCAAACTACAAGAAACTTGAAGAATATTTGAAAAGAAGTGGTTCCAGATAGTAGGTGATAGAGTAGGGGGTCCAAACTAATTACTGTAAGAAAACTGTAGCAATGTGACAAGAGGTTGGCCGGTGCAATGAAAGATGGTGATTGAAAAGTTTGGGCAAAAAAGAGGCAAGGAGATTTGAGGAATTAACAATATTTGGGATAATCAGAAGGTATACACTTCCTGCTCAAATCTTGGCATTTCCTTTGTCCCCTAATGGAGTGCACAAGAAAACTTTAGAACATCAAATGGATGGAGCCATTGATCATTCCAAGTATATATTTTTGTGGCAATTCCCTCATGCTGATTTATTTATGTAACATCAAAACACTATTTCATGTTCCCAAACTCAAGTTAACAAACTTTGGATATATGACAGATTGGCTTATCCTTTTGAAGTTATCCTGTTGGAAGAGAGAGTAGTCAAAAATAGTACTTCCTCGTAGTGTTTTTGTCAAGTTTTTTGTCATAATGTGTGGCTCCTGAACATCAGTCACCAAAACAGTTGCTTTATTCTACGTTTATGACCAACCATCAGTGTTTAGAACAAAGTTTTTCAAGAACTCCAAACTCAATTTCTAGTTCTGAATTTTCTACCATGGCTAATGTATTTATATCTTCCTTTGAGATTACAGTATTCATTGTATAGTCAAACCTGACTTTCAGCAGATTGTTTGACCAATAACTTCAAATTCACATCTTCAAAGCCTTTTTCACATTCTCAATCACAAGCCATAAATTACCTACCAAAACTATAAACTAATCTACTACTCTCATCACACACTATTTCCGTATGATTTCTTTTTTCCTTTTTTGCTAATATTCTCAAAGAAGACTGCAGTATAAATGGCTTGCCAAGGGATTGCATAGTGCATTTGTGGTATACATGATGCATTTAATATCTTTATATATTTAAAAATAATAAAATACAATAAAAACAATAATCAGAATGGTAGTATTATTTGACAAACAAATATGTTATTAATAATAACCACAATCAACACCGAGTCCTTCCTACTTAGTACTTCATACCTGATAACAATAATAATATCATATTGATATTACCAATAATATGTGTATCCAGCCAGCTTGAAACCCATATCCACCCTATCCATCAACTTGAACCCACATATTTGCACGGACCCAAATAAAAGCAAGCCATATATGTGGCCACACAATGCTAAGTGGCTGCACAATCCTAAGCAGGCCATGTATGTGGCTGTACAATGCAAAACTGGCTGCATATGAGGCTGCACAATGCTATGTTGATCATCTTTTCAGCTCACATGTGGCCTGAGCACATATGACAATGTCATATAGAAAATGTGGTGTGGTTAACAGGTTGCGTCTCCATATGCAACTGCAGAGACTGCAGTCTAAAACACATCTTACTTTAAATGACTGATGCAATCATATATTCTTTTAGCTAAAGCATTCTCTTTATATTTGAACTTGTTACTATCATTAAATATAACAACTCTGGCTGGAGTTATGATATCAAGTTAATACCAAGAATGTAAATTGGGTTGTGTCTCTTTTGATACCTTTCCTTTCTTAAACTAGACCTCTTTCCGAATTAGCTAGTTCAAGTATCAGGGAAGATGATCATCCAATATAACCATCCATATGAACCTTGGTGAAAAGTTGTGTTAGACATACAAACAGCTGTGATAAATGAAATAAATTTCCCTCATCTTCCTTGCAATCTGCTATCTTCTTTGTAAATAATCTTGATTTTAATAATTATTTTGTGCGGGGGCTTCCCCTTGCTTATCCCTCAAAAAAGAAAAAAAAGGATAAATGAAATAAACTGTGTTTTCTTTAAGAATAAGCTGTCCATGGATGCTGATATGGGAAAATTAGTGGCTGAAACAGAGTGATGCGAGGATATGTAAATGCCTGGGATTTAATCAAGCCCAATTATTTTGCACCACACCATGGGTGGCAGAGGAAAGCTGAGAATCTTATAGGAATCTAGTTTGACAAGTTTTACATGGTATTTGAATAAAATTAAATCTAAACAGAATTGATTTGATTTCTTAGCCACACCTAACAGGGTTTTAATTACCGTTTCAGTTTCAACAAGGGAAAAATGAAGAAAGTCAAAATCATTTAAAGGACTACCCTGTGGGCAGTTGCTATCACAATCCACAAAATTCTTACTTGAATTGGTTTTCAATTCTTCTCATAAAAAAAAATCAAAAAAAAAAAAAAAAATCTATGACAGCAGTGAAAGATCTATAAAAACACAGATGAATGTGTGATACATGAAGCTCAACCCAACTACTCAACAACCGGATAAGAATATGGAAAAGAAGAAACGTGAGAATAAAGGGGTGAAAAGAAACTCTTTGTACAACAGTCGCCCTCCAAACAAAAGGTAGAAGCATCCTGACAATAGGAATGAAAAGGAAGGCAACAGTTAACCCAACTTACAGTCATGATAAGGGCTTTCATCTGAAACACTACCATCAAACTCATTCCACATTTTTGACCTGAAGGAGTAAGAACCTTATCAAAGTCACGATTCTTGTCAAGAAAGGGCAAAGAGAATTAGCCACTTATGACAAATTGTCCAGGATCCAATTATCCTTAAATATAGGAAAAATTAGTTAATCTTTTTGGCAATTAAGACCTACCTTTTGAGAATACGATAATACGATCTTCTAGATATATGGCCAATTTGTGTGGTAGCTCATAACTACAAAATTTTCTTATGCGGTCTAATTCCGATCCAACCAAAGTGCGAAAACTCATAGAAGACATAATGGAAAGACTTGACTTCCATTCCATCGCCTCAACTTGATTAACAACATAAACATCTTGATCAAGAGGAACATGCAAAGAAAGCTTCTTTTTCCCCTCACAATGCAGACAAATTTCCAAATCCATTCCAACTATCCATATCCGACCCAACCCAAAAAAATAAAGAGAAAGAAAGAAAGAAAATTATTGCTGAAAATTATGGACTACCTTTCTTTTCATCTCATATTTACAACGTGGGATCAAGCCTATCCATTTTCACTTTAGCTACAAGAGGAATGACGCATAAGACCAAAAAGTTTTCAATTTTGATGCAAAGGGAATGATGCCTTTCCCAATTCTTGGTATCAAACTCGTTTGGAATTCAAATTTTTTTTGGGCTAGTTATTCGCAGAATTTATAAACATTTGAATAAGTAAGACATATCTAAGAAACAATAATTTGGAAATCAAGAGCAGAATGTGAAGAATTCTAAAACTTGTTTCTTGCCAAGGCACGACCCTCATATAGGACTTCATTTTCTATACCAAATTCCCTTCTTTATTTCTTTTTTTTTTACTATGCCATAAAATCTCCATTACAAATTGAGAAGAAAGATGGTTACCGAACGCCGAACGGACGCTCGTCCAACAAAGAGGCGGACTGGGACGTCCCAAGATCACGATGATCCTTTGTCCCGGAACGAGCTTGGTCGACCAAGTACAGGAACTCCGCGCCCTTACTCTTGGGTCTGATCTCGCCGTCAGCCAGCTTAGTTCCAGCAGAGCTCTCGGCTTCATCGCCACTGTCGTCGCCGTCATCGTCGTAGCGATCCGAGTTGCAAGGGAGGTCGCGGGAGCTGGCGTGGGCTCGCCGGGGTTTCGCCTCTCCTCCTACTCCGGCGGCCGCGAGCGGGGCGGGTGGTTCTTCCGGCTCCGCTAGGAGTGCTTTCGCTTGGACTCGGCAGAGGCTTTTGGATCCATTTTCGTTTGATTTCTTCTTTGTTTCTCTCTCCATCCGGCGGGGCCGGCCGAATAGCGGCCTAGCATTGCCACCCAAGCCCGACTTGCGAGAAATCTCTTATAAATTATATATATATATATTTCCTCCTAAGCTCGGGCCCAGCCTTGAAATTGAATGGGCTTTAAAAAAAGCCTGATCCAGTTCTATGGATTAAAATTCTAGGCCTAAAAGCTGAGCCTATTTTTTCTACGCCCAAATTCAACTTTAAATTTGAATGGGCATTAAAAAAAAAAAAAAACAATTCAGAGGCTGAAAATTTGGCCACCTCTAATTTCTTTCCTCTCCTCTGCTCGTTCTTCAAACTGTTGTCTCTGTAGCAAGGAAAAGAATCCACACTTGCTACTAAGGCCACAATTGGGATGGAAATTTTTTAAACTCATCAAATTATCTAAATTTAAAGAATTAGAAATCTGAGAATGTGAAAGTCAAAGATTTCTGATACACAATTCCATATAAATTTTCAACATGAATTTCCACTACAGGTTTAATTAGATTAAAAAGTAATTTTAGAATAAAATAAGTCTAGTAAAAAATTTAATATTTATTTTTCATATGAGTTTTCAAAGCTACCGTTAGATTTCAATATCTTAAGGAATGAGCAAATGCCTCTATTTTCCTTTGACTTATAATACTGAAGATGGAATTTGATAAAATTTTAGAAATCCTTATCCAAAACGTGACCTAAACCTGTCTCTCTCTGGAGGATGGGAGTTGACATTAATCAGGTTTTCCCCCAGGAAAGTCGACGGGTGCATCTCATGGAGGGGAGAGGGATTTTACCCAACGGTGCTCGTTTCCTCCACGTTGCAGCGCGTACGTGCGAGGGCTGCTCCAATATTTTTTTTTTTTCCCATTAATTGTGGACTGAATGCATTCTCTTAAAAAATATATTTTCTATTTGATAAATGCACTCTTGATTGTTCAGAGATGCACCTATATTGCTTCACCTGTTAAAGCATGGGGTATAGTTAACCATAGATTGGGGTACATACACACGGTTTGCACAATTTAATTTGGAGTCCGAAATATATGAACATGGCAATGGCGATTCTGCCGATTTTAGTTGAAGTCGGCAAGAGCTGTGGACTTTACGTGGAGTCAGGTGCATTTCTCCTGATCTTAAGTGTGGATGGCTGTGATTGATCGATTCCACTTAAATAAAATTTCTTTAACAATATATTTCACTTGATAAATGCACCGTTATTTTATTTTATTTTATTTTATTTTGAGGGATTTTCATTCTTTTCTCTTAAAAATATCTATGATAAAATGTAGAAAGGTCAAGTTGGGCCAACTATAGCACCAAGATTTGCTTGTAGATAGGCGGAGAAGGCCTTTCTTTGGCCCGTGCAAAGTGCCGGAATGAAATTCTGGCTCATGCGATGAGGCAAATCTCAATCTTTTGACATATGGCTTTTTACCTTAGCTGAACTTATTAGTGTCACATCAATGCCCAATCAGCGCTAAATGAAAGTGGCTTTAAGAAAACTAAGGTGGAAAAGAGCTCCAGCGGCCATGAATTCTAAGTCAGAAATCTTGTATCCATTTGTAAAGAACGGAGGTTTGATTTGACAGCGGCTATGAAATTCTAAGCTAAAAATTTTGTATAAGGAAGGAGGTTTGATTCGATTTGATATCTTTTTCATATTCAATCTTTATTTTTTTAAAAACTCTTAGGCCTCAGAGATTCCATTTAAGCAGTCATCATCAATGATTTCATACTAGAACATTAAAAGATCTTTATTAGGATGGACCATAGAAGCCTTCTACCACTCTCTTTTCTTTGTGCAGCTCGATAAATATTGTCATTGATGTTTGAAGTCTTTTTCACAAAAGAAAAAAAAAACTTTAAAGTCTCTAAGAATATTTCAACCATTAGCTACATTGATTTTACTATTTTCAAATCCTATTTTCCTCTTCCTAATGCCGCTTGGAGATGCCTCCAAATTCAGGCTGCATCAATTTCAAATTGGATGGCTGGTGCTGCTGTACTGAAAAGATTTTTTTTTTTTCTCAAGGGATTTATTCTTTCTTGTTGGCTATCCAAGTTAGAAAAGAATAATTATTATATGGCAAATAATAACATAATTTACTAATGTAGTTGTTCTCTTGTTATTGTTCATCAGCTCAAAATAAATGTGCTAAGTGCTAAGTCCTCCATTCAATTATTCTTTTCATCTTTAAATCTATATAAATCTCGAAGCCATTTCATTTTTTTTATTTTTGAAATTTATGATCATATGAATCTAAAGGTAGAAAAAGAGACTAAATTTGAGCTTAGTTACACGTGAGTATAACCAAATCCAGCTCTCTCTTTCTATATATATATATATATATATATGGTCCACACATTTAACTTGGTAAACAATTATTATATTTTTTTAAAGGAAATGATAAATAATTATTGATATTTTTATTAAAATAAAACATCATGTGTCAGAAGAATTCATCATTTTAGAACTAGACATCAATGAAACTTAACTAAATAAAATCCTCGGTCTTAATACCAAAGTTATTGGTTTCATTATGATTCATAATTATTTCAAGATAAATTTTATTATAATTTTTATTTTTGATATAAAATAAAAAATAATTTTGAGTCCTAACCATAGAATTAGACAGTCCTAACCGATTAAACCCGTACATGATGCGAGATGAAGAATGAGTTGCCGTAATTTGAACTTAAAGTTTAGGATCAAAACAGAAAAAGGATAAAATTTGATTGAACTTTCAATTGAATTCCGACAAAGTGTCCGCTCCCTAGCTTTTATCCCTGTCAACAGTAGAGCTTTCACTCTCTACCCCTCCCTTCTCCATCCACTGTGTCTCCCCCTTCTACCTCTGTGGCCTTGCATGGCCTCCACCGTGGCCGCATCATCCACCATCTTCAGCGCACCGTGCACCGCCAGCTCTGTCCCTTCTTCGCCCACTCTCTCTTCCTGCTCGACCTCTCCAGCACTCTCAACTCTCCGTTGGCGTTGCATCATCCACCGTCTTTCGTAATCAACCAGCACTGATACAGCGTCCACCGCCAGCTCATCCACCATCTTCCTTAGGCGATTGGCATCGGCACATCGTCCCCAGCCAGCTCTCTATTGCAACCGATCAATCGGTTGTAAATAATTCAAATGAACAGTCCAAATTTTAGCACAAATTCTGAGGTTTTAAATTAAAAAGCACCGTAGCGGCCCTTGAAATGGTGGCCCTTCTCATTTCAAAGCTTGGCCATTATCGTCACCTGTGCATAAACTTGATTCCATGTCTTGAAATTGTATTATCTGTGCAAAAAATTGATCCTAGTGTATGGCTGATGGAGAACCAATCCCAGTAAAATTCAAACGTCGATGCCTCGGTTTAGCTTCTGGTAGACTGATTGTCACGATAAATCGAGTCCCAAGAATAAATCTCACACAGATGTTTGGTAGATACAGAAACGTTGGTGAGTGAGGCACCCTCCCCTTGACAGCCAGCTCAATGTTATCCCCAGAAGAGCAGAAGAAGACGATTGCATCACTTGGATCATTTTTCACTGAAATCAACCGTTTAGTTCAGCATTATCCTATAAAAATACAAGGTGTAGAAACAGTAAACGTATCATAAATATTCCATTAATTTTTTTCCCTTGGCACACATTATATCTTAAGGGACCATGCTTTAATAAAAAACCCAACTCCTGGTAAGTGCACATAATAGATGGATAAGGATAATTGTATGTAAAAATGAATAAATATGAATAATAATAAAATATATTTATACAGTGGATGAATAAATATATATATTGAGAATATAAATATGTACAAAGAATGAATAAGCATGTATAATGGGTGAATAAATTTATACAGAAATCATAAGTTAAATAATTAGTTAATAAGAACTAAAAAATATACTTCTTTCTTTTCAGGGCTATTTATTAAATACCTATTTATCTTAATGCATTAAAAGTTTTCATGTAAGAAAGACACGTGAAGACCTCTAATCTCTCTGATGTTTAAGAAAGAGCAACGCCTGTTATCTCTCCTTTTTTTATAATAATAAAAAAAAAAAAAAAAAAAGATCTTTCTTTATTTCTCATCCTGTGTTTGCTCTTCCTTTCAAGTAAATGTTGTGATGCATTAACTTGTCCGGTTTTCATGCTTTGAACTTAGCCATCGTTTTAGACATGTAGAAATCGTCTAAAATAGATCAGTCCAAGTATGAGAGTAGTCCTACTTGAGTCCATATGTATAGTTTTGTTTCTGTAAACATTAGTCTTACAGCCTAACATCAGTTCAGGCAATCATTTGAGTATTAAAATGCATTAGCTGACAGGCTTCTCTTAGAAAAGCTCATTTATGACAGGAAAAAGTTTACACCGTAATAATATTGCATGCATATGAAAACTATTTGCAGTGGCTGCCGACATATATATCCTCTTACTTGACATAAGTTCTTAGTATAGACCCAGTTTAAACATAAAATATTATTTTGTGAGAGCCTGCCTGAGAGGACCCATGTTAGCTTGTTGATTTCAGGCATATTTTGATCCAAAACTGATATCTTGGGCACAAATTATCGTATGAGTAATCTAAGGGGGGTGTTTGATTTGAGAATGTTAAGACCATACTAGTGGGATCAAGTGGAGTAAATTGCAGGAAGAAATCATGAGTTAAAAAACACCATCCTTTCTGCAAAGCAAAATAATCAGAGGTTAAGTAGAGCAAGTAGGACATAAGGAGAAAACATGAAGAATTTAGACAGTAGCAAATTTTGAAAAATGGCTATTCTGCCTTTAAGGAAAAAAAATTATGGTTTCGAATAAGTACTTGGCTTAATAAACAGAGTAAATAGGTAAAAGATCTTGTTCCACATCATCCTAAAACCTCTCTCTATATAATAAGGGGTTGATTAGTGTCACTCAGGATACTTAGTGCAATACGTGGGGATTGGTTAAACCATGAGATTAACCATGGCAACATCTCAGGCCCCCCAAAGAGTCCTGCCTGACTTAGGAGCTTCAAAAGTATTTTTCTTATCATGTTTTATAAATATGTGTAAATTATATATTGTAAAAGCTAAAAAGAGGATGTATTTGTCAACGAATTCAAATTCAAGCAGATAAATCTGTATATGGGTATTGTCTTCACTATAACGTCGAGCCTAATTTTAGCCCAATAAGTACCATTCAAACTGAAGTTAAATTTATAGCTGGTGAATGTTTGTAGGATCCAGATGCGTATAATTATATCATTTCTTATTTCTCCCACCAACATGCATTTAGATTAACTAGTTATAATATGTGTGGTTGCATATGCTTGCTCAACATTTTAAACTTAGGGTATTTAATTAAAATTTAAATTATATTAAAAGACTAAAAGTATTTAATCTATAATTAACCATTTTATAGTCCACATCTAACTTGTTTTAGTATAAGTAGGTTTTTTCCTATATAATGTCTTGGTTATACCTTTCTTATTCTTAAAAGTGTGCAACACCAAAATCCCTCTATCTACATAAATCTAGCACAATTTAAATATTTTTAAAAAATTAATTAGATATCGTAGAATATTTTAAATATTTAATGGAACAATTTGATGAGGATTATTTTTAGGAATTGAAAATTAGAAACTCAATCCAATATTAATTGTATATTTTTTTGGTAAGATTTTAATTATATGGTTAAGAAAAAGATTTGAGAATAATTTTAATTTAAAAAAACCTAAGGCAATGATTGTTAAAGAAAATACAATGAATTATAGATCTTGTTTGAATTAATTATTGGACACCTTCAAATAATTATTAACCAATAGCTCATCCGAACTTGCTCTCAGATTAAAATGAGATTTATCTTGGATAGCACCATCATAATGCCACCTTCTGTGTATAGCATTCATTTGGAGCTACGGCAACTTCAATGTTCGATATGTACTTTTTAAACTATAGATTGATAATTATTAATTTATTTTTTAAATTTTGATGAGGATATATCAATAATTGAAGTAACATCATGTTCAGTTAACAGTATTTACGTGGCAGTAGCATCATCAAATCATACTACCCAGATAGCGTGTAACCATGCTCTTTTTCTGATTAGTCCTAGCCATACGCTCAATGCGGCCAAGGAAGCAAGAAACGGAGCAAAGAGATCCTTCCTCTAGGAAAGTGGATTTCAAGGGACACACGCGTTCAAGCTTGGGCCTTTTGAAAAGATTTTTAAAAAATCTTTTAGGGCTCTTTCCTCGTTTCCTTCCCAAAATTTAACAGCTAAAATAGCCAACATCTTCTCCACCACCCAACGCAAACGGGCCAAAAGAAACAAACGTACTCTTGGTGATGGCAGAGGTTCTCCTTTTCCCAAGCCCTCATGTTTCGAGACTTGTATGCTCTTTTAAATTGCTCACGACCTTCAGACAAAGATTCGGGATCAATGAACCTTTCGTGGTGACCAGTAATTCTGGAGGTTTGGAAAGGAATCTGGCGTCGGGAAAGACGTGGGTACCGGAGCTCGCAACCTCGGGAGAGGACAAGAGTATTCTAGGGGCTGACGAAGTTGAACGGCTACGCTCCAAAAAAAAAAAAAAAAAAAAACACGGGTTAAAGAGCTCTCGAAGCTAAGTTGACACGCAAAGCACCATTAAATTATGATTAAGCCCGGTAGAAAAGTCAGCTCCAAAGACGACAACTTCCCGCACCTCCAAAAATTCACTGTTGTTCTGTTTTCTCTGCCAACCTTCTCCACTCCCAACTATTTCACCAACTAATGGTTCTCCCTTTGAGGAGAATCAAAGTCTACTTAAGTTGAACTCGTGGCTTTTGGTGTGATTGGTGAACAAAGATGAAAAGTAAAAGATTTCTCAGGAAAAAAAAAAAAAAGGAAAAGTACGTGGTAACCATCAGGTGTCCAACTCCTCTTTTTTTATATATTTGTTTTTATTTTTTACTTATTAAAACTTAGAATGGACGGCAGTTTTTGAGAAGAATTTTGACTGTATTCATTCATGTGGAGAGTTGGCTCAATCTTCAATTCATGTACAGTTGGTTTTCATTGGAAGAAAGTTTCATCTCTTCTCTTTTAATGCGTTCATAGTTGTGCCTGAATCTTATGAGGACATTGAGAAAATTAAGTCTACCACCAATCCACTCCTCCATGGAGTTTACTTTGAATTTTTCCTATGGTGCTTCACTGCTCCACAATCCATGCATGCACGGTTGGCGCCGGATCGTACCTATTCAAACATATCGATATTTTATCTGCAACGAGACTTTGGAAGCCATGCTACATGGTTTTGTAAGTCTTTTTTTGCCTGTCGCTGTACTGAAAATTAATGCAACTATGGGGAAAAAATAAGGCCAGAAATTTGGAGATCGATGGATTCATAGATCTCGGTCAAGGAGAGAAAGGAAGCATCCGTAGACGATCATGCTCTATTTGTCTCATCCAGCGTCGTGTAGCCTCGTATTTGACAGTCTCCATGTTGGAAGCACGTGCATGCCTTGTAGCGTGGAATCAGAGGACTGTAACTCCCTCCCTGCCTTAAACTAGCCAACTGATAAGTGAGCCTTTTTTCTAAAGAATAAAGAAATAATCTGATACGGTGCAATTTGTTCCTTAATTCCACGCCTTGGGCCTCCCAAAATATGAGTTAATGAGGAGTTTGATCGGATTCACATGTCATTTAATCATAAAATTTGATGAGATAAGAGAAGTTGGCATTGAACGTCTGAGTAAGAAGCCTTAGTTACATAATAATTTTGGTCAAGTCCCAACTAACATTTTCCACTTGGTTGTCATAGGCTCAGGAGGGTCATTTCTCCGGGTGAAATGCTACTTCCACGCAACGCAAGGCCTTAGTTATCTTTAAAGATTTATTTTTTGAATGGCCTGGGGCCCAAAATATTCCTGACAATCTTGGACAGCAATCTTTGAGTGGACTTTTGTGTATCGGCAACTTAGCATAAGAAATCCACTCTCTGAACTTTGAAGCTTGGGTTGTGTTGTTGATCAACAAATTAAGATTACACAAAAAAGCCAAACAAAACAAATAAGGGGATAATCACTCCAAATGGGAGAGGCACCGAGGCACAGCTTTTGCTCCCACCTCATCATATGTGTCATCATGCACCTTTGTTTCCCGCTCCTTTCCCTAGCTGATAAAACCAAAATCTTCAGATAGCCTTCACTTTTCACCGCCTCTCCTTGCAACCAAGACTATTCTTCTATTCATCTCAGAAGCCCTTCCTTCAAGAATCCCAGAGAGAGAGAGAGAGAGAGAGACATTTCTCTTCTTTCCATGTGAGGACAAGCCTCATCCGTGGTTCTCAACAATAAAACATCGCCGTAGATTTCCTAGTGTTTCTATACCTCGAGCTAGAAAAGGTGGTGTTCTGTTCTCAAGGAAGGAGGAAAGAGAGAAATGGCAGGAGAAGCCATCTCAAAGTCCTTCCCACATAACCCAACTCAGGAATCCAATTCTCCTATCACAAAGAAGAAGAGAAACCAACCAGGAAATCCAGGCATTGAAACTGCTCTTTATACTTTCCTTCACACCTTTCTCTCTTCTATCTATAGTTCTTATTGGTGACTTTATGTGTTAATGAGCAGATCCTGAGGCAGAAGTCATTGCCTTGTCTCCAAAGACCCTCTTGGCCACAAACCGGTTTGTGTGTGATGTATGTGGCAAAGGCTTCCAGAGAGATCAAAATCTCCAGCTCCACCGCCGTGGCCACAACATTCCATGGAAGCTGAGGCAGAGAAGCAGAAAAGAGCCAAGGAAGAGGGTGTACGTGTGCCCAGAGAAGACCTGCATCCACCACCATCCATCGAGGGCCCTTGGCGACCTCACTGGCATAAAGAAGCACTTCTGCCGCAAGCACGGTGAGAAGAAGTGGAAGTGCGAGAAGTGCGAGAAGCGGTACGCAGTGCAGTGCGACTGGAAGGCCCACTCCAAGACTTGCGGCACGAGGGAGTACCGCTGCAGCTGTGGCACTCTCTTCCCCAGGTATAACAATCAGTCTTCTTATAGCCATCTGCTTAATTTGCTCAATACCTTGGTCTCAAGATTAATTACAAGCTACGATGGCCTTCAAGCTAGGATACCACGGGCTGATAAAGTCCAACAACATCTCCTTCCGTATCTCTGTTTCATCAGTGTTTGGTCCATAAAGTAAAATTTGCAACAATGTTATCATGATAGTTGATCTCCTCTCTTGTGTCTCTCCACCAATACCAATCAGCTATGCATCTCCTCCTTTTGTCTTCATATTTATTAGATACTAATGAAGTGTTCGTGATTAATTCACTCAAAAACAGGAGGGACAGCTTCATAACCCACAGGGCCTTCTGTGACGCCTTGGCCGAGGAGACCGCACGAGTTTCTGCTGCATCAAACATCAGTAGCTTGACATCGTTCAGCAATGCCAATTATCATTTCACTGGTGGTTTGATGAGACCTAACATGGTGCAGCATTTCCCTGCTATATTTAGGCCTGCAGCCACCGAAGGTCGAGCGGGTGATCATGCTATGCCTGGACTTCCACTCTGGATGGGCCATGGTGAGTCCTTGAGCACTGATAGCAGTCTCTCCAGTATCCATCAAATTGGACCAGAAAGTGTTGCAAGCCTTTACACCGATCCCTTCGGCTCTTGCTCCAGTGTCCAGCAACTCGACTGCCAATTAAGTTGGATGTATAGTAACAAGCTGAACTCTTCCAGCTTTGGAGAGCTAACAAGCACCTCGATACCTACTAGTTTGAAGGAAGCCGACCTTGCGAGTGCTCCTTCCTTGTATAGCTCTCGGCATCATCAACACTCCACGCCGGCATCACATATGCCAGCAACTGCATTGCTGCAAAAGGTTGCTCAAATTGGCGTGACTTCCTCCTCCGGTCCATCTTTCTTTGGTACCGTTGAGATGACGTGCCACGACACTCAAGTCCAACATGGTAGCAGGTATGATGACTTGCTCGATCCAAACCATCCGAGTGTAGCCGCTAACATGGAAAGTAGTCTGGAGAACGTTGCCAATCCATACATTGATTTGTACTCACCAACGCATCACATGGCCCAAAAAGATGGCGTGGGAGAAGGAGCAACCAGGGATTTCTTGGGTGTTGGAGTCCAAACCCTCTGCCCATCGTCAGTCAATGGATGGATTTGAGCCTATTAACGTTTACAATTCACGTATGTATCCATTGAAAGAGAGTTGATGAGTTAAAGAAAAAGGAAATGGAAGTAGAGGTGTGGAGAGATTATTTTAAGAGCAAACTTTGCAGGGGAGGAAAGGTAGTATGAGTGCTTGATAGAAGCCAGGAGACGTACTTGGAGAGCTCGATTTTATTCAGCAAAGAACGCTCCTTTTAGGATGCTACTTTTGTCTTCTGGAGAAAAGAAGGGGGAAAAAAAAGGGGAGGGTGATGGTGGCGGGGGGAAGCAAAGAGCACCCTCCTTTTTAGCTCCATTATTGCTTAGTTTCTTGGCGATATTGGTTGTCTGTTCAAACTGAACTTTGGCAATTTAAAGTGGTAAAAAGCTGGTTCTTTTGCTTCCATAAAACCATAGCCTTCAGTGCTATGCTTGACTAGGTGTATGCCAGTGTGCCTGCGATTCCCTTGTGCCTAAACAATGGTGTCCATTAGCCACTCCATGATAGAGGAGGGTCCATCATGAATGGGAGTACATCATCTCTCCATTATGAACGTAATAGTAGGCTTTTTCATGGAAGGGCCATGACATGCATGGGCCCTCTGCTATTATGAGTTCGTTGGCAAGGGGTTGGGCTCTTTGCCATCGAATCACATATTTTAGATCTAGTGGAGCATATGTATGCTAACTTTGTTGACTGTCCAAAGGAAAAGCAATTGACCCGACTGTCAAGATCTTCTGCACGGAGCGGGTCATGTGATGGCAACGATCCACCAAGGCTGGGCCAAAGAATCGGCTTGGTCAAGGCATGAACGTTTGTCTTTGTAGCTGTGTTTTCCTTTTCCTTTCTTTCCTCCTCTGTTCACTGCTCTTTTACTGTGGAAACATGGAGCGTGATGCAGTCCACTACGATGCTATCGTGAAAACGATGCCCGGCCCCAGCATTTGTGGGAGTGGGAAACGATATGCTACCTTTGTCTTTCATGCGTTCGGTTGAACGTCCGCTGCTTCTCCATCATCCCTCCCTTTCACCTACTTATGTTTCTTGTCTAACCTCTGGCGAGGGCCAACCATACGGTAGTGAAAGGCGACACTCTGATCTCTAAAATGATTTTTTTTAGAAGGCAAATTTTGTACTATGCATCAAACCTAAAATGTGTCCCTCCGTGTTTGGGGTGTAAAATAGCATCTTGCATTCTTTTCTTTTAACCTTCATGGAAATTCGTCTCAAATATAAATTTCTTTACTTCTATTCCTAAAAAGATCTTAATTTTATGGCTTTGAAGTGCTCAATAATTGGAGATGATTTCACTGCTTAAACATATGCTAAAATGCCATTGGTCCAGTATTCTTAAAAGTGTGTGCTGGCAATGTATTAGAATGCATAAGCCCTATTAGAAATTAAGGTTGCAGCTGGCAAGCTAAATCTTTTAGACCGGGATTCTTTGCCATGCACCGCAAAGTGTGGTACATATTTCAGTCCCTCATTTATCCATGAGTAGTTGAATTTTTTTTTTTTTTTTAATTGATGATGGGGGCAAGTGAAAGACAATCATTCATAGATAGATAAGGTTGAAATATTTATTGCACTCTATAATGCACCATAAAATAATCCAGTCAACTGTAGAATAATCCAACCTAAATCTATTGCTAGGGTTTTAAATGGACACCAATCAACATATAACATGATGGAGCATGCATTGAATATACCACTCCGGCATCCCACAAAATGCACCTAAATCTTCATATAAATTTGTGCAATTGAGAATCGCTGCCCATATACGATAGTTATGATCAAAGAACTATTGTGCCTAAACTTTTTCTTCTCATATGAAAAGCACGCCAACTTCATAGAATAATGCTTAAATTTGTTAAGATAACTTCAACATCAAAAACACACCAACCCTCCTGCTGCACCTCTACTAGCCTTTATCACTTAAATTAATCATCGGCACAAACAAGGAAGGACTTCATCATAGTTAGCACCCTCAAGCCAATTCAACCAGTTCGGCTGATGAACCAATGAATTGGACTCTTGATCGATCTGATTTTTTAATCAAATTAATTATATAATTAATCTGATAAAAATAAGATGAATCAATTGGATTTTTTTATGGATCCAGTAACCTAGAATGAGCAACTAAGACACCTTTTACAATTATTTTTAATTAATATAATTTAAATGTCAATACTACTTTTTAAAGATTTTTTCATCTTTTAGGTCTATTTCTTTATTTATTTCTTTTTTAATTGATTTAACTCCCTCCCCCCCCCCCCCCCCCAAAATAATATATATATATATATATCTTTCTCTTTCTCTAATCATTATAGAAATTTCAAGTATTATTTTTTCAGAAACTTAAAAGATCAATTTCTAGCATCAATGTGGATATTATATTCTGTTGTAATTTAAATAGCTTAATTTTAAGGATTTAAATTTTAAAGCTACCAAATTGGTTGAATTTTATGAAAAAATTTTCCTTTATCTATCATTATGGATCATAGTTTTAATTTTAGTGGTACCTTAATTATTCATGCAGTTCATTAATCTATTGGTTGGACCATTGAATCATTGATCCAATCACTTGATCGGGTTAATGTCCGGCCCATTCTTAACTATGGGCCCTCATTTCTCAGCCCCACATTGTTGATTTTCTCCTCCCATTAACTCAGCCTTGCATTGCCAAAACAAATGAATGGAACATTACTTATTATCAAGATGAATATTTCAAATACCACACCACAATCAACTTGATTACATGGTTAATATCCCATAGGTTAAATGACCGGCTCCCCTCGACAATGCAGACTCTCGGTCGGCCCAGTTGAGATCCATCTATAAGGAGGGCCGGTGGGTTTCCGTAAGATGCCTCTCAGCCCAATTAGTAAGCGTACGAGCAACGCAGGCCAGACGGCACGCCAAAATTGAAACCAAGAAAGCTAGAACCTCCGAGCCGGCCAGGCACGAATAAACGATGAAGTTCACCGACTCGCCGGTGATCGAGCTCGCCGTGGGCGGCGCCGCCCTCTCCTTCGAGCAGGACAACGGCTCGATCCACGTCGGCACCTCCGTCTGGCCCTGCTCCCTCGTCCTCGTTAAATTCGTCGACCGCTGGCTCCCCCGTCTCCCGTCCTCCACCACCGACCCTGCCCCCGCCCCCAACCCCTACGACCAAATCCTCCGCTTCGCCGGAAAGCGCGCGGTCGAGCTCGGCTCCGGGTGCGGCCCCGCCGGCCTCGGCCTCACCGTCCTAGGCGTCGATGTCGTCCTTACCGACATCGCCCCCGTCCTCCCCGCTCTCCGCCGCAACGTCAAGCGCAACCGCTCCGCCCTCCCCAAAACCCCCAAGATCGCCCAGCTCTACTGGAACAACCCTGCACAGATCCAATCCCTCAAGCCACCTTTCGATATCGTCGTGGCCGCCGACGTCGTGTACATGGAGGACTCCGCCGCCCACCTCGTCACTGCCATGGACGCCCTCCTCGCGCCCGACGGCGTGGTCTTGCTTGGGTACCAGCTCCGGTCGCCCGAAGCCCACCAAGTGTTCTGGGAGCGATGTCGGCAGGTGTTTCCGTTTATAGAGAAGGTGCCCCACGAGGATCTTCACCCGGATTATGCCTATGAGGAGACCGATGTGTACCTCCTCAGGAAGAGGAACTGAGATCGGGCCAGGGATGAAAGAGGAGTGTCGGGAACATTTTGATACACGTTCATCAGGTATTTGATTATATGCCACTGTGAAGTCTCAGCTTTTTTCCTCCTTTAATTATACCATGATTTCTTGTGATGTGAGGAGAAGGATGGATTTTTTTAAAAGTTAGTAATTTTTTTTTTCTCGTTTTTGAATAATTATCTTGATGACTTTGTTTGGTAATTAGTTCAATATTTGTGAATTATTCTTGGATTTTGATTATGTGGAAGGCTTAATGATGATAAGTCATGATAGCCCAGTAAGAGAGTTTCTTCTGTCAAATGATGAGAATGAAGCCCATGCTTATAGACACACCGGGATTGTTCATGATATGAGTTTATGTTAGCTTAGAAAAATAGTTAAGAAAGGAGTGTTGGGGGTATGTAGAGTAGTATTCTAGTTCCCACTTGACCATAAGGGATTGTATTTGTTACTTCAAAGTTCCTAGGCACTATACCTATCCCCAAATTCTTGTGATCTCTAAGATAAAAACAAAAATAAAAAAAAAAAAAGTGGCTTAGTATCATACCTGGCCATTGAGAGAGATGTTTCCATCAAAGATGTAGGAAAAATGAAGTGAGAAAAAGAGGTGGTCAGATGTTAGTGATCAGATTCTAACAATTATATCTAGGAAATTCTTGTTCGTGCAGTGCTTCCTCCTCATCTTCCATTTGTTTTAGTCGATGAATCCATGACTCATTTCTTACACACGTGACAAAGGGCAGGAAAGCATCTGGCTCTCCTCCAAGAAGGCTAGAGAATAGAATTTTAGTTTACATAGTTGAAATTTGGGAAGTGTTGGGTTATGATGATTGCTTGACAGGTAGAAATTCTTACTAGGTGAAGGGTCTTGAAGGTGAATAATGTGGGGAGCTTTTCTCTTAATATACTCCCTATGTAGCTTTAAATTCTCTTAAAATTGTCCTCCTTTCACCCCCCATGAGAAAACATAATTATTTATGCCTCTGGAAGTGGTCTAGTAGGGTTAGATTTTAAGTCCAAGCATAGCTTGATGGTGGCATGCCTATGATATAATAATATAGGATTTAACTGGTCACCTGTTTGATAGGAGAGCTGGCTTGAGAGACTAGAATTCACTCATACCGTGCGTTTGGTATAGATTGACAGATAATGCATATCCTTAGAAATTAGTTGTCTGCTCAGAGATGGTGGTAATTTGATAGGCAGATCGGGTTAAAGGCAGAGCTTTGGGCATTTGGGGTATGTTGGACCATGTTTGCTAGTCATGGTGGCTTTTGTTTGACTATAAATGATGAGGCTAAAGGGTGGTGTTCTTCTAGTGGGCATAACAGAATAGAATGTGGTGTAATTGTTCTATTGTCATACCAAAATAGGGTATTTTGGATATATAGTTTTAGGTTGTTTGATGGATTGTGAAGTTGAATGGTTTGATGTAAGTGGAAGAACTGGGAATCACAACTTTATATGCTATGCTAACTGAATTAGATTTCTCATAAATGTATCCCCTTTTCTCTGAGGTTAACAAAAATAGAAGTTAATCACGTTAAGTTTCAAACTCTTATTTTGATCAATAATCAATTTTATCTTTTTTCCCACCTTCAGATGAATGAAGCATACATATTAGAACTATAAAGATTATTTCCTAATAATTTGGCCTCCATCACCAAAAATTTTATTTCATTTGGACTTTATTTTTTTTTTAAAAAAATATTTTTAATCTAGAGTTTCAAATTAACTAAACTTTTTAAAATTTAAAAATATTTTTAATCATATATATATATATATATATTATTTTTTTAATTTAAAAAAGATTTTCAAATCTAAATTTCATAATATAAAATTAAAAATATATGTGAGTTTTTTTTTGTTGTTTACCTACTATCAATCACATTAGTCATATACCTACTTTTATATTTGATATTTAATAACCAATATTTAGCCTGTGTGCACATCTGCTAATGTTTTGAACAAGGATTTTTTTTGCACTTGTCTCTATACATGTTCACATATATTCGGCACACGGTTAGACATAAGCGTATGCAGATAAACAACTTTTTAATCCACAGAAATGAAGATCAAACAAAGGGCTGGTTATCGATTACCTCTCCTTTCCTACAATGCACAGATCCGCAAACTTTAGCTTTAGCCTATTAAAGTTTGAGATTTAGCTTTAGCCTATTAAAGTTTGAGAGAAGTTGTTTTTTTTTTTTTTTCATTAGTGATTTAGTTTCAAACTTAAGGTGAAAGTAGGATAGAGGCAACTATTCCCTGTTTTCAAAATAGGATAGATCATATTGGAATTATCTCTAAAAGATAAGGATTATTTGTCGTCTCGACTGCACTTGTTTCTATAAATTACTCATTCCACAATTCTTTTAGAATTAAAGAGTCGTAAGACATATCAGATTAGAAAAAAAATTAAGATAGAGTTGACTATGCCTTTTTTTTTTTTTTTTTTTTTTTCTTTTTCCCCTCATATTGCTCAACTTCCAACGCATCTTTAAAGGACATAAGAGACTGTTAGGGCCTATGTACGGTTGATCCCTTCGTTAATAATTTAAGCATCCAGGTCTAACGGTATATTAACATATTATTAAAATCGAAAGTCATGAATTCTCAAATATTTATTCTGAGCGATCTTATCCGTTTGAATCGTCTTTAACTATCACTTTTTAATCTTTTTTAAATCATTTTTGACTCGTTTATGCCTTCACGTGCATTATTTAGACGTGCATTGTTTAGACTGCATGTAAGATAGGAGGGGTAGCCTTAGAGGTTTAGTGGTAAGCTAACAGGAAGAATAAATTGAATCAATAAGATCTTTAAGCATCTAAAATAGGATAAGCCTGCACTAAATACTGGACTAAGAGTAGTATAAGACACTTATCCTTCCTTATCCTTGAGATAAATGCCAGATAAATCAACCACTAATGCTTGACTTTTCAATTAAAACTAGAATTGCCATCACGAACGATGGTAGTCGCCTATTTTGGTCCCCCACCTATGTTATTAAAATAATCAAAAAAAACCATTAATTACCTATTAACTTAATAAAAAATAATCGCTTAATAGTAATCATACCATGATAAATATAATCATGAGATGAGGATAAAAATGATTATCTGAGCATAAAAATTAGCTTTTTTTTTTATAATAATTCTAGTTATCCATTTATTCTTTTAGTAACATGACGGTAATATGCGATTGCAAGGATATATTTAAAATCTTGAATCTATTCATCGATAATATATATCTAGAATAGTGATAATAATAATTTTTTTTTTTTAAATGAGGTTTAGTATCAGCATCAATACCTTTGCAATTTTTTTTTTTTTTTTTTTTCATATGATGATACAACATCTAATACTGCTGTGTTGTTTGCCAGCAAGGTGAAAAAACCAAAGTAAAAAGTCTACTTACAAATCCGCGTAAATTTTTCCTTGAGGTCAGTCATGTGCTCGCTGTTCGTTATTTTGAAGTAGTAGTCTGGGAAGGTGCTCTGCTCCACCACATGGGGCGGGTTGGCAGAGCCGATCCCCAGCACCACTGCCCTTCCCATCGACCTTTCAAGGAAGGGGGTCATGTCGCTGCCCAATCCACCCATGGGTTTTTCTTGGATTTGATTGAGGCAATGGCCAAAGTCGTGGCTCCAAAATGGATGGGGCTTGCAGCAAAATGGGATGCAAGCCACCCCCTCTTATAGCCCCAGGAATTTCTGGGTCTCTCCTTTTTTTTCAATTGAGTGCTGGTTGAAACGTTCCTTTCTCACTTGTCGGCCCAAAGTTGAGACGAGAGAGATTCGATTCATCGGTCGTTCCTTTGCTGTAGATGCAAATAGTTTCTTAGAGTTCTGCTATCTGTAGTATTAAAATGTATGAATGATAAGTATTGATTATTGTTTTAAAAAAATGATCATTAAGAAGCATGATTTAGGTATTCCTTATTAAATTATGGTGACGCGAAGTGCGGATCCTATTTTAATAATGAAATATTTTGTATATTGACTCTGAAGTTTTGGCCCACGCTACCGGCTTCAGTCATCTGGCAAAACCTTGAAAGATAAAAAATTTAGATCCTATGCATCCGGCTACCTTATGAGATGCAATTGTTTAGCGAGTGTGATGGAGCATGGGGGTGTAGTCAACTCGAACTACAATGCAGTTTAAAATTAATTTTAAGTTTGAGTGCTATCGATTTGAGCTTAATTTCAAAATGAGACAAACCCTATTGATCATCCAGTGGCCAAGCCATTGAAGCTTGAATTAAATCTTGATTCCTGGAAGTATGGTAATTAAATGATTATTTCTGGATTCAGAACGGCTCATATTGGGTCACTTGCTTCGCTTGAAGGAAGCCGTTAAATGGTGTCGCTGGCTTTTCCTCTCCCCTTAAATTCATTCACCTTGCTCCCCTTGAAGCAAGTCGTTAATGGTGTCGCTAGCATTTCCTCCCTCTCTCTCTCTCTCTCTCTCTCTCTCTCTCTCTCTCTCTCTCTCTTTAAATTGTAACTGTAATCAAGTTGATGCAGAGTCTTTGCATTTTAGATTAATTTCTACGCATTATCATAAAGCATCATATTTTCAACAGGTTGTTTTAAGTTGGATCCATCCAACCGGAAACATGGCGAGCGATCACTTGAGAAATCCATCCAAGGGAGGTGGATCCAAGCTAATTAATGATAGTGACGATACGATGAGGGAAAGGCATAACGATCACGAAAGCTTTGGAGATATCCGATAAATATTGAAACTATAATCGGATAACCATAACGTTTTAAGTTTACGTACAATTCAATTATCTTTGATAGTGGATCAAAATCATATAATTTAAAAACTAATTAATAGATAGTAAATGAACTTGAGTTATAAGCCTATAACATTTTTTTTTAATCTAATATACGGCTAAATTTAAAGTATCATATATTTAAACCCAAAATATGTGTGCTATTAAGTGGTATTGAAGTAGGTAGCCTATACGAGGCAATCGCTTGGTTATTTTCTTCTCTTTATATTCTAAAACTTTAATCAAACCAGTGCGCATTGCGGATAAATTCTATACATTTTAATTTAATGTTTCACAACAACATACTAATGCACAACGTTCGAAAATATACGGCTTCTTCTCGCGAGCGCAAATATAAGAGAATATATCCCAAGGGAATTTAGAGTCATACTAATAGAATCATTATATTTAATTCCTAATACCAACATGAGGTTGGTGCATTAATGCCCGTTGAATTCAATCCCGTTGAGGGGGCGACTCGTTGGAAGTTGGGAACAGTTTTTGCTTTTTTTTGCGCGGTTTCAAAATTGTTTAAAGGTTCGAATGCGTTGCATAAGAATAGAAAAAGGATTAGGGTATCCCATGCTCAACCTCTCATATTTCAAAAACTATAGGATCATTACATTTAATTTCCAATACCAACATCAAGTGAAGGTACCAACGATAAATCTTCATCGATTATGCTTAAAAAAAGATCCAATCAAGGCCTATTATTACTATTTTATATATATTTTAATATTTTAATTATTATTAAATTTATAATCTTAATAAATAATAATGCCATTGATGTATCAATACATTATTTTCTTTGATATAATATTTATCGATCAAATAATTAAAAAAATAAAATTTTTAAATAATTCACTTAATTCCCATGCAATTTTTATCTTAAAAATTATTAAGTTAAATTGTTATTTTTCCATTAAAAATTATTCCTAACTAAATATAGAAAAATATTTTTAAAACTATTTTTTCATACAAATTTTTTATCAATCAATATGGTAAATTTTATTTTTCTACAAAATTTTTTCTTAAAAAATGAATTTTAGGAAAACTTTTCTACACGTTAAAGTGTTTTTTTTTTTTCCCCTCCACTTCCTCTCATGAACTTTGTTTATTCATTCTTAATCTCAGACACTTTTTTTATTATTTTTTTTGCTTAAGAGTTCTACGCAAATCTTAATATGGGAGAGAGATTCAATTTTATAATAGGCCTGTTGCCGATATATATATAGACAAGTCTTTTGCATGCAACCAACTAGTTTCTAGGTATTATCCAGGGAGAATAAACTCTTTCTCTACCTTGTTAATGTATTATCCAGTCAAATACCTACATTTGCTTCTAAAAATATATAAATATTTTAGGAGGGTTATGACAAAAATTTCACGAAATGTGACATTACTTAGCTCTCGCTGACTGAGTTAAACGTCTTAAAACCAGTGAATCCCTCTATTTTTTTATGAAAGAAAAAAGACATTTAATGTATTTAAACTCAATTTGTATATCTTAACAAAGCAAGCTCTTTCAAACAGCGATAGCTCGAAGAAGAGAATATGGGCTTATGTCAAGAGTTTTTAGAAGCTTACGCAAGATGAGTATTTTTTATTTTTATATTTATATATATCTCCTTTTTTTTTCATTGCATAATGTATTTGTAACGTTAATTAATTTTGTTAGCGGATAAAAAATATAAGTAAAAGTTAATGAATAAAAAAATGAGCTTAAGTTATAAAATGTAAGATTATTTTATTTAATATGAAATTATTTTTTAAAGTTAATGAATAAACTCAAACCAACAGAAACCTGGGCATCAAAATTAAGCACCCTCTGACCACGTCTACGATAGAATTATGTGACGTCTTCCCCTACCAACGAAGCGTACGCTTCAACTACAATGGTAGTTAGCCGAATATGATATGCACCGGATTGCATCTCAGGTCAAACTGTTTACCGTTTGGATGACGTTGCCATGCGTCTGGTAGATAATATGGCACCATACAAATCTTGTTCGATTTAAATAGAACATTCACATCGCGTACAATATTTATATTTTCCTGTTAGATGGTGCATCCACATCACGCAAGGCATGGAGAGAAGACTTAGAAATTTTAAAACCAAATCCAACTGTCACATCTCACCTACATGGAAGGTGGAGGCAGTTGCAGTCCAATTTCCAGGTGGAGTTTGCTCCTCGTAATATTCTCGGAGACGAAACGCCAATCACAATGTTACACCTCTCCGTGACTGGTTCTTCTTCAGGCACGTTATGCATATATTCAATTTCTATATATGATCTATATCATGTGCATCATCTTTTTTATAATCTATATCACATGTGCCATTTTTTCTTCTTGAGAGTGCTTTTTTGTCAAATTAGAATTTTGTATTTGGAGTCCTTGGGAGTTTTGTTGGGCATGTTGAGATTAAAAAAAGAAAACTGTATTTGATAAGCATGTTGTTTGGTCTTATGCTTATTAGGTTTTATTTGTCCCGATGTTTGCTCTTATAATGTTTTTTCACCTTATTTTGCTTCAAGATTTACATGGTTAAAGTTCATGCTGCATTAAGATTCACACAACCTCAAGATTCATGCAGCTCTGCTACACTACATCTCTCTCTTAGGAATCAAGACCCAGCATACCACTGAGAATCAGACTCTCATACCATACCAGATGTGGGCAACAAACTGAGCACAATAACTTTTATTATTAAACTTTTATTATTAAACTGAAACTTATCAAATTATCTCACAAAAGACCAAACACATAAAACCATAACCCGACAACCCGACGAAAACCATGCTCTCCCACATAAAACCATAACCCGGCGACACATAGACTAAAGATAATAAAACCATAACCCGGCGGCGACACAGACTAAAGCTAATAACAAAAGTAAAATCTGATAGAAAGTTTATTCCCATGCCAACGCCAACGAGAACTCCACGCTCGGTTTACTTCTCAACAAGCTAGCTAAGAAGACGGACACGGGCCTTAATTCATTGGCTCCTGCACTTCAAGGTCCAGATTAACGATGGTTGTTCGGCACGCAGAAAGGTTTGAGCTAAGCACACCGAAGGACAACAGTCTCCATCGTGAGGCCAGGTCCAAACCCAAGGAGCACTCCCCACTCCAGCCCTTCTCCGGCCGTAGCCAGTCCTCGCTCCTCCGACCGCCTCCTCATCACCTCCATCACAAATAGCACGCTGGTGCTCGACATGTTGCCATATTCTCTCAGCACCTCCCTGGTCGCCTCCAGCTTCTCCTTCCTCAGTCCCAGTTTTTTCTCTAGTTGGTCCAGAATTGCCCTCCCCCCTGGATGCACCACCCAGAAAGCCTCATTCCAATCAGTGATCCCCACAGGATTCAAAGCCTCTGCCGCCAGCTTCTCAATGTTGCCTGATATATGCATGGGGATCTCTGGCGTTAATCTTCCCACGAGACCCACCTCCCTTAGCTTCGCAATGAGCGCGCCCTCCGACCCTTCAATGATATTCTGTGACGTCCTGACGATCTCGAAGATTGGCCGCTCAACGCCGGCCCGTGGGTCCGCTCCTACGATGAGAGCGCCGGCGCCGTCGCCGAACAGGGCCTGGCACATGAGGTCGTCGAGGTGGTTCTTGCATGGGCCTCGAACGCCCACGGTGTTGAGCTCGCAGCAGACGACCAGGACCCGGGCATTGCGGTTGTTCTCGGCCAGGTCCTTGGCAAGGCGAATGACGGTGCCCCCGGCGTAGCAGCACTGCTGGTAGAGCATGACGCGTTTGGTGGAGAGTGGGAGGCCGAGGAGTTTGATGAGGTCGTAGTCAGCTCCAGGTATGGAGGCGCCGTAGCTGTTGCAGAAGATGAGGTGGGTGAGTTCGGACATTGGCCGGCCCCAATCTTTGATGGCTTTGGTCGCGGCTTCAGCACCCAGTCTTGGGACCTCGACATCCAGCAGCTGTTGGCGGATATCTAATGAAGGAGCGCTGAAGGATGTGATGGCAGGATTTCTTTCTAGGAGTTCGTCTGTCAGCACTGTGTATCGTTTCTTAATCTTCGACTTTTCACCTGTCGAACCAAAAAAAAAAAAAAAAATTCTAAAGAAACCTTCACGACCGAAAGTTTTGGAGGTTTTATGACGAAGAGAAGTTGAACTAAAATGGACGCAGGTCGATGGCCATGAAGAAGAACCACTCTGGCCTACGGAGGCACCAGCCCCCTCAGCACGTGGCCCCTTAATCTTCTATGCAAGAAAGTAATGGGTTCGTCGGAGTTCATTTACTCTTTTGTTAGCGTCCCTCTCCTTTTTTTTTTTTTTTTTTTTTCTTTTTCTCCTTGCCTTCTTCAAAGAAGTCTCCACCCTATGTTTTCGAAGAATTTGTACAGTAACATTATATCTGCTTTTTTTTTTATAGATATTTTATTATATATATATATATATATATATTCCTCTCTCTTTGGTATTTTTCTTAAGAAGAGCAAATAAAGCACCAAAATTATTTTAAAAAATAATAAAAAAATAGATAACTCCTATTTCCTCTTGTGCCTGGATATACTGCGCACCTGATCTGTTGCAAAATTTCAGTGCAATGTTAATCGAATAGAGGTTGTGATTCAAAATCTAAAATAATACAAAAAATTTTTCTAATGCTTACAAACAAAAATAAATTAAGTATAATAAATATAAAAATTAATAATATAAATTTAATACTAAATAAAAAATAATTATAATAATATATAAATATTGATCTATATTTAGTTATGAGAAAATAAAATTGATAGTATAGGAAAATATGATATATAAAAATTATAGAAAATAAAATAATTCTGGTTAAAAAATCATTTTATTTATGCTATGCATAAAGCTAAATTAAATATCTCTTAGTTAGTTTTTAACTATAAAAATAAGACATTAGTTGAGGGGAACACCATTATTAGAACTATAAAGATTATTTCCTAATAATTTGGCCTCCATCACCAAAAATTTTATTTCATTTGGACTTTATTTTTTTTAAAAAAAATATTTTTAATCTAGAGTTTCAAATTAACTAAACTTTTTAAAATTTAAAAATATCTTTAATCATATATATATATATATATATATATATATATATATTATTTTTTTAATTTAAAAAAGATTTTCAAATCTAAATTTCATAATATAAAATTAAAAATATATGTGAGTTTTTTTTTGTTGTTTACCTACTATCAATCACATTAGTCATATACCTACTTTTATATTTGATATTTAATAACCAATATTTAGCCTGTGTGCACATCTGCTAATGTTTTGAACAAGGATTTTTTTTGCACTTGTCTCTATACATGTTCACATATATTCGGCACACGGTTAGACATAAGCGTATGCAGATTAAGAACTAAACATTAACGGCCATAGAAATCAAATGGTGGGGAAAAAGAAAAACAACTTTTTAATCCACAGAAATGGAGATCAAACAAAGGGCTGGTTATCGATTACCTCTCCTTTCCTACAATGCACAGACCTGCAAACTTTAGCTTTAGCCTATTAAAGTTTGAGACAAGATTTTTTTTTTTTTTTTTTGCATTAGTGATTTAGTTTCAAACTTAAGGTGAAAGTAGGATAGAGGCAACTATTCCCTGTTTTCAAAATAGGATAGATAATATGGGAGTTGTCTCTAAGAGATAAGGATTATTTGTTGCCTCGACTGCACTTGTTTCTATAAATTACCCATTCCACAATTCTTGTAGAATTAAAGAGTCGTAAGACATATCAGATTAGAAAAAATTGAGATCCCCAAAACTAAGTATAGAGTTGACTATGCCTTTTTTTTTTTTTTCCCCCTCATATTGCTCAACTTCCAACGCATCTTTAAAGGACATAAGAGACTGTTTGGGCCTATGTACGGTTGATCCCTTCGTTAATAATTTAAGCATCCAGGTCTAACGGTATATTAACATATTATTAAAATCGAAAGTCATGAATTCTCAAATATTTAGTCCGAGCGATCTTAACCGTTTGAATCGTCTTTAACTATCACTTTTTAATATTTTTAAAATCATTTTTGACTCGTTTATGCCTTCACGTGCATTATTTAGACGTGCATTGTTTAGACTGCATGTAAGCTAGGAGGGGTAGCCTTAGAGGTTTAGTGGTAACAGGAAGAATAAATTGAATCAATAAGATCTTTAAGCATCTAAAATAGGATAAGCCTGCACTAAATACTGGACTAAGAGTAGGATAAGACACTTATCCTTCCTTATCCTTGAGATAAATGCCAGATAAATCAACCACTAATGGTTGACTTTTCAATTAAAACTAGAATTGCCATCACGAACGATGGTAGTCGCCTATTTTGGTCCCCCACCTATGTTATTAAAATAATCAAAAAAAACCATTAATTACCTATTAACTTAATAAAAAATAATCGCTTAATAGTAATCATACCATGATAAATATAATCATGAGATGAGGATAAAAATGATTATCTGAGCATAAAAATTAGCTTTTTTTTTTTATAATAATTCTAGTTATCCATTTATTCTTTTAGTAACATGACGGTAATATGCGATTGCAAGGATATATTTAAAATCTTGAATCTATTCATCGATAATATATATTTAGAATAGTGATAATATTTTTTTTTTTTTTTTTAAATGAGGTTTAGTATCAGCATCAATACCTTTGCAAATTTTTTTTTTTTTTTTTTTTTCATATGATGATACAACATCTAATACTGCTGTGTTGTTTGCCAGCAAGGTAAAAAAACCAAAGTAAAAAGTCTACTTACAAATCCGCGTAAATTTTTCCTTGAGGTCAGTCATGTGCTCGCTGTTCGTTATTTTGAAGTAGTAGTCTGGGAAGGTGCTCTGCTCCACCACATGGGGCGGGTTGGCAGAGCCGATCCCCAGCACCACTGCCCTTCCCATCGACCTTTCAAGGAAGGGGGTCATGTCGCTGCCCAATCCACCCATGGGTTTTTCTTGGATTTGATTGAGGCAATGGCCAAAGTCGTGGCTCCAAAATGGATGGGGCTTGCAGCAAAATGGGATGCAAGCCACCCCCTCTTATAGCCCCAGGAATTTCTGGGTCTCTCCTTTTTTTTTTCAATTGAGTGCTGGTTGAAACGTTCCTTTCTCACTTGTCGGCCCAAAGTTGAGACGAGAGAGATTCGATTCATCGGTCGTTCCTTTGCTGTAGATGCAAATAGTTTCTTAGAGTTCTGCTATCTGTAGTATTAAAATGTATGAATGATAAGTATTGATTATTGTTTTAAAAAAATGATCATTAAGAAGCATGATTTAGGTATTCCTTATTAAATTATGGTGACGCGAAGTGCGGATCCTATTTTAATAATGAAATATTTTGTATATTGACTCTGAAGTTTTGGCCCACGCTACCGGCTTCAGTCATCTGGCAAAACCTTGAAAGATAAAAAATTTAGATCCTATGCATCCGGCTACCTTATGAGATGCAATTGTTTAGCGAGTGTGATGGAGCATGGGGGTGTAGTCAACTCGAACTACAATGCAGTTTAAAATTAATTTTAAGTTTGAGTGCTATCGATTTGAGCTTAATTTCAAAATGAGACAAACCCTATTGATCATCCAGTGGCCAAGCCATTGAAGCTTGAATTAAATCTTGATTCCTGGAAGTATGGTAATTAAATGATTATTTCTGGATTCAGAACGGCTCATATTGGGTCACTTGCTTCGCTTGAAGGAAGCCGTTAAATGGTGTCGCTGGCTTTTCCTCTCCCCTTAAATTCATTCACCTTGCTCCCCTTGAAGCAAGTCGTTAATGGTGTCGCTAGCATTTCCTCTCTCTCTCTCTCTCTCTCTCTTTAAATTGTAACTGTAATCAAGTTGATGCAGAGTCTTTGCATTTTAGATTAATTTCTACGCATTATCATAAAGCATCATATTTTCAACAGGTTGTTTTAAGTTGGATCCATCCAACCGGAAACATGGCGAGCGATCACTTGAGAAATCCATCCAAGGGAGGTGGATCCAAGCTAATTAATGATAGTGACGATACGATGAGGGAAAGGCATAACGATCACGAAAGCTTTGGAGATATCCGATAAATATTGAAACTATAATCGGATAACCATAACGTTTTAAGTTTACGTACAATTCAATTATCTTTGTTAGTGGATCAAAATCATATAATTTAAAAACTAATTAATAGATAGTAAATGAACTTGAGTTATAAGCCTATAACATTTTTTTTTAATCTAATATACGGCTAAATTTAAAGTATCATATATTTAAACTCAAAATATGTGTGCTATTAAGTGGTATTGAAGTAGGTAGCCTATACGAGGCAATCGCTTGGTTATTTTCTTCTCTTTATATTCTAAAACTTTAATCAAACCAGTGCGCATTGCGGATAAATTCTATACATTTTAATTTAATGTTTCACAACAACATACTAATGCACAACGTTCGAAAATATACGGCTTCTTCTCGCGAGCGCAAATATAAGAGAATATATCCCAAGGGAATTTAGAGTCATACTAATAGAATCATTATATTTAATTCCTAATACCAACATGAGGTTGGTGCATTAATGCCCGTTGAATTCAATCCCGTTGAGGGGGCGACTCGTTGGAAGTTGGGAACAGTTTTTGCTTTTTTTTGCGCGGTTCCAAAATTGTTTAAAGGTTGGAATGCGTTGCATAAGAATAGAAAAAGGATTAGGGTATCCCATGCTCAACCTCTCATATTTCAAAAACTATAGGATCATTGCATTTAATTTCCAATACCAACATCAAGTGAAGGTACCAACGATAAATCTTCATCGATTATGCTTAAAAAAAGATCCAATCAAGGCCTATTATTACTATTTTATATTTTTTTTTAATATTTTAATTATTATTAAATTTATAATCTTAATAAATAATAATGCCATTGATGTATCAATACATTATTTTCTTTGATATAATATTTATCGATCAAATAATTAAAAAAATAAAATTTTTAAATAATTCACTTAATTCCCATGCAATTTTTATCTTAAAAATTATTAAGTTAAATTGTTATTTTTCCATTAAAAATTATTCCTAACTAAATATAGAAAAATATTTTTAAAACTATTTTTTCATACAAATTTTTTATCAATCAATATGGTAAATTTTATTTTTCTACAAAATTTTTTCTTAAAAAATGAATTTTAGGAAAACTTTTCTACACGTTAAAGTGTTTTTTTTTTTTCCCCTCCACTTCCTCTCATGAACTTTGTTTATTCATTCTTAATCTCAGACACTTTTTTTATTATTTTTTTTGCTTAAGAGTTCTACGCAAATCTTAATATGGGAGAGAGATTCAATTTTATAATAGGCCTGTTGCCGATATATATATAGACAAGTCTTTTGCATGCAACCAACTAGTTTCTAGGTATTATCCAGGGAGAATAAACTCTTTCTCTACCTTGTTAATGTATTATCCAGTCAAATACCTACATTTGCTTCTAAAAATATATAAATATTTTAGGAGGGTTATGACAAAAATTTCACGAAATGTGACATTACTTAGCTCTCGCTGACTGAGTTAAACGTCTTAAAACCAGTGAATCCCTCTATTTTTTTATGAAAGAAAAAAGACATTTAATGTATTTAAACTCAATTTGTATATCTTAACAAAGCAAGCTCTTTCAAACAGCGATAGCTCGAAGAAGAGAATATGGGCTTATGTCAAGAGTTTTTAGAAGCTTACGCAAGATGAGTATTTTTTTTATTTTTATATTTATATATATCTCCTTTTTTTTTCATTGCATAATGTATTTGTAACGTTAATTAATTTTGTTAGCGGATAAAAAATATAAGTAAAAGTTAATGAATAAAAAAATGAGCTTAAGTTATAAAATGTAAGATTATTTTATTTAATATGAAATTATTTTTTAAAGTTAATGAATAAACTCAAACCAACAGAAACCTGGGCATCAAAATTAAGCACCCTCTGACCACGTCTACGATAGAATTATGTGACGTCTTCCCCTACCAACGAAGCGTACGCTTCAACTACAATGGTAGTTAGCCGAATATGATATGCACCGGATTGCATCTCAGGTCAAACTGTTTACCGTTTGGATGACGTTGCCATGCGTCTGGTAGATAATATGGCACCATACAAATCTTGTTCGATTTAAATAGAACATTCACATCGCGTACAATATTTATATTTTCCTGTTAGATGGTGCATCCACATGACGCAAGGCATGGAGAGAAGACTTAGAAATTTTAAAACCAAATCCAACTGTCACATCTCACCTACATGGAAGGTGGAGGCAGTTGCAGTCCAATTTCCAGGTGGAGTTTGCTCCTCGTAATATTCTCGGAGACGAAACGCCAATCACAATGTTACACCTCTCCGTGACTGGTTCTTCTTCAGGCACGTTATGCATATATTCAATTTCTATATATGATCTATATCATGTGCATCATCTTTTTTATAATCTATATCACATGTGCCATTTTTCTTCTTGAGAGTGCTTTTTTGTCAAAATTAGAATTTTGTATTTGGAGTCCTTGGGAGTTTTGTTGGGCATGTTGAGATTAAAAAAAGAAAACTGTATTTGATAAGCATGTTGTTTGGTCTTATGCTTATTAGGTTTTATTTGTCCCGATGTTTGCTCTTATAATGTTTTTTCACCTTATTTTGCTTCAAGATTTACATGGTTAAAGTTCATGCTGCATTAAGATTCACACAACCTCAAGATTCATGCAGCTCTGCTACACTACATCTCTCTCTTAGGAATCAAGACCCAGCATACCACTGAGAATCAGACTCTCATACCATACCAGATGTGGGCAACAAACTGAGCACAATAACTTTTATTATTAAACTTTTATTATTAAACTGAAACTTATCAAATTATCTCACAAAAGACCAAACACATAAAACCATAACCCGACAACCCGACGAAAACCATGCTCTCCCACATAAAACCATAACCCGGCGACACATAGACTAAAGATAATAAAACCATAACCCGGCGGCGACACAGACTAAAGCTAATAACAAAAGTAAAATCTGATAGAAAGTTTATTCCCATGCCAACGCCAACGGGAACTCCACGCTCGGTTTCGCTTTCTCAACAAGCTAGCTAAGAAGACGGACACGGGCCTTAATTCATTGGCTCCTGCACTTCAAGGTCCAGATTAACGATGGTTGTTCGGCACGCAGAAAGGTTTGAGCTAAGCACACCGAAGGACAACAGTCTCCATCGTGAGGCCAGGTCCAAACCCAAGGAGCACTCCCCACTCCAGCCCTTCTCCGGCCGTAGCCAGTCCTCGCTCCTCCGACCGCCTCCTCATCACCTCCATCACAAATAGCACGCTGGTGCTCGACATGTTGCCATATTCTCTCAGCACCTCCCTGGTCGCCTCCAGCTTCTCCTTCCTCAGTCCCAGTTTTTTCTCTAGTTGGTCCAGAATTGCCCTCCCCCCTGGATGCACCACCCAGAAAGCCTCATTCCAATCAGTGATCCCCACAGGATTCAAAGCCTCTGCCGCCAGCTTCTCAATGTTGCCTGATATATGCATGGGGATCTCTGGCGTTAATCTTCCCACGAGACCCACCTCCCTTAGCTTCGCAATGAGCGCGCCCTCCGACCCTTCAATGATATTCTGTGACGTCCTGACGATCTCGAAGATTGGCCGCTCAACGCCGGCCCGTGGGTCCGCTCCTACGATGAGAGCGCCGGCGCCGTCGCCGAACAGGGCCTGGCACATGAGGTCGTCGAGGTGGTTCTTGCATGGGCCTCGAACGCCCACGGTGTTGAGCTCGCAGCAGACGACCAGGACCCGGGCATTGCGGTTGTTCTCGGCCAGGTCCTTGGCAAGGCGAATGACGGTGCCCCCGGCGTAGCAGCACTGCTGGTAGAGCATGACGCGTTTGGTGGAGAGTGGGAGGCCGAGGAGTTTGATGAGGTCGTAGTCAGCTCCAGGTATGGAGGCGCCGTAGCTGTTGCAGAAGATGAGGTGGGTGAGTTCGGACATTGGCCGGCCCCAATCTTTGATGGCTTTGGTCGCGGCTTCAGCACCCAGTCTTGGGACCTCGACATCCAGCAGCTGTTGGCGGATATCTAATGAAGGAGCGCTGAAGGATGTGATGGCAGGATTTCTTTCTAGGAGTTCGTCTGTCAGCACTGTGTATCGTTTCTTAATCTTCGACTTTTCACCTGTCGAACCAAAAAAAAAAAAAAAAAAATTCCTAAAGAAACCTTCACGACCGAAAGTTTTGGAGGTTTTATGACGAAGAAGTTGAACTAAAATGGACGCAGGTCGATGGCCATGAAGAAGAACCACTCTGGCCTACGGAGGCACCAGCCCCCTCAGCACGTGGCCCCTTAATCTTCTATGCAAGAAAGTAATGGGTTCGTCGGAGTTCATTTACTCTTTTGTTAGCGTCCCTCTCCTTTTTTTTTTTTTTTTTTTTTTTTTCTTTTTCTCCTTGCCTTCTTCAAAGAAGTCTCCACCCTATGTTTTCGAAGAATTTGTACAGTAACATTATATCTGCTTTTTTTTTTATAGATATTTTATTATATATATATATATATATATATTCCTCTCTCTTTTGGTATTTTTCTTAAGAAGAGCAAATAAAGCACCAAAATTATTTTAAAAAATAATAAAAAAATAGATAACTCCTATTTCCTCTTGTGCCTGGATATACTGCGCACCTGATCTGTTGCAAAATTTCAGTGCAATGTTAATCGAATAGAGGTTGTGATTCAAAATCTAAAATAATACAAAAAATTTTTCTAATGCTTACAAACAAAAATAAATTAAGTATAATAAATATAAAAATTAATAATATAAATTTAATACTAAATAAAAAATAATTATAATAATATATAAATATTGATCTATATTTAGTTATGAGAAAATAAAATTGATAGTATAGGAAAATATGATATATAAAAATTATAGAAAATAAAATAATTCTGGTTAAAAAATCATTTTATTTATGCTATGCATAAAGCTAAATTAAATATCTCTTAGTTAGTTTTTAACTATAAAAATAAGACATTAGTTGAGGGGAACACCATTATTAGAACTATAAAGATTATTTCCTAATAATTTGGCCTCCATCACCAAAAATTTTATTTCATTTGGACTTTATTTTTTTTAAAAAAAATATTTTTAATCTAGAGTTTCAAATTAACTAAACTTTTTAAAATTTAAAAATATCTTTAATCATATATATATATATATATATATATATATATATATATATATTATTTTTTTAATTTAAAAAAGATTTTCAAATCTAAATTTCATAATATAAAATTAAAAATATATGTGAGTTTTTTTTTGTTGTTTACCTACTATCAATCACATTAGTCATATACCTACTTTTATATTTGATATTTAATAACCAATATTTAGCCTGTGTGCACATCTGCTAATGTTTTGAACAAGGATTTTTTTTGCACTTGTCTCTATACATGTTCACATATATTCGGCACACGGTTAGACATAAGCGTATGCAGATTAAGAACTAAACATTAACGGCCATAGAAATCAAATGGTGGGGAAAAAGAAAAACAACTTTTTAATCCACAGAAATGAAGATCAAACAAAGGGCTGGTTATCGATTACCTCTCCTTTCCTACAATGCACAGACCTGCAAACTTTAGCTTTAGCCTATTAAAGTTTGAGACAAGATTTTTTTTTTTTTTTTTTGCATTAGTGATTTAGTTTCAAACTTAAGGTGAAAGTAGGATAGAGGCAACTATTCCCTGTTTTCAAAATAGGATAGATAATATGGGAGTTGTCTCTAAGAGATAAGGATTATTTGTTGCCTCGACTGCACTTGTTTCTATAAATTACCCATTCCACAATTCTTGTAGAATTAAAGAGTCGTAAGACATATCAGATTAGAAAAAATTGAGATCCCCAAAACTAAGTATAGAGTTGACTATGCCTTTTTTTTTTTTTTCCCCCTCATATTGCTCAACTTCCAACGCATCTTTAAAGGACATAAGAGACTGTTTGGGCCTATGTACGGTTGATCCCTTCGTTAATAATTTAAGCATCCAGGTCTAACGGTATATTAACATATTATTAAAATCGAAAGTCATGAATTCTCAAATATTTAGTCCGAGCGATCTTAACCGTTTGAATCGTCTTTAACTATCACTTTTTAATATTTTTAAAATCATTTTTGACTCGTTTATGCCTTCACGTGCATTATTTAGACGTGCATTGTTTAGACTGCATGTAAGCTAGGAGGGGTAGCCTTAGAGGTTTAGTGGTAAGCTAACAGGAAGAATAAATTGAATCAATAAGATCTTTAAGCATCTAAAATAGGATAAGCCTGCACTAAATACTGGACTAAGAGTAGGATAAGACACTTATCCTTCCTTATCCTTGAGATAAATGCCAGATAAATCAACCACTAATGGTTGACTTTTCAATTAAAACTAGAATTGCCATCACGAACGATGGTAGTCGCCTATTTTGGTCCCCCACCTATGTTATTAAAATAATCAAAAAAAACCATTAATTACCTATTAACTTAATAAAAAATAATCGCTTAATAGTAATCATACCATGATAAATATAATCATGAGATGAGGATAAAAATGATTATCTGAGCATAAAAATTAGCTTTTTTTTTTTATAATAATTCTAGTTATCCATTTATTCTTTTAGTAACATGACGGTAATATGCGATTGCAAGGATATATTTAAAATCTTGAATTTATTCATCGATAATATATATTTAGAATAGTGATAATATTTTTTTTTTTTTTGTTAAATGAGGTTTAGTATCAGCATCAATACCTTTGCAAATTTTTTTTTTTTTTTTTTTTCATATGATGATACAACATCTAATACTGCTGTGTTGTTTGCCAGCAAGGTAAAAAAACCAAAGTAAAAAGTCTACTTACAAATCCGCGTAAATTTTTCCTTGAGGTCAGTCATGTGCTCGCTGTTCGTTATTTTGAAGTAGTAGTCTGGGAAGGTGCTCTGCTCCACCACATGGGGCGGGTTGGCAGAGCCGATCCCCAGCACCACTGCCCTTCCCATCGACCTTTCAAGGAAGGGGGTCATGTCGCTGCCCAATCCACCCATGGGTTTTTCTTGGATTTGATTGAGGCAATGGCCAAAGTCGTGGCTCCAAAATGGATGGGGCTTGCAGCAAAATGGGATGCAAGCCACCCCCTCTTATAGCCCCAGGAATTTCTGGGTCTCTCCTTTTTTTTTTCAATTGAGTGCTGGTTGAAACGTTCCTTTCTCACTTGTCGGCCCAAAGTTGAGACGAGAGAGATTCGATTCATCGGTCGTTCCTTTGCTGTAGATGCAAATAGTTTCTTAGAGTTCTGCTATCTGTAGTATTAAAATGTATGAATGATAAGTATTGATTATTGTTTTAAAAAAATGATCATTAAGAAGCATGATTTAGGTATTCCTTATTAAATTATGGTGACGCGAAGTGCTGATCCTATTTTAATAATGAAATATTTTGTATATTGACTCTGAAGCTTTGGCCCACGCTACCGGCTTCAGTCATCTGGCAAAACCTTGAAAGATAAAAAATTTAGATCCTATGCATCCGGCTACCTTATGAGATGCAATTGTTTAGCGAGTGTGATGGAGCATGGGGGTGTAGTCAACTCGAACTACAATGCAGTTTAAAATTAATTTTAAGTTTGAGTGCTATCGATTTGAGCTTAATTTCAAAATGAGACAAACCCTATTGATCATCCAGTGGCCAATCCATTGAAGCTTGAATTAAATCTTGATTCCTGGAAGTATGGTAATTAAATGATTATTTCTGGATTCAGAACGGCTCATATTGGGTCACTTGCTTCGCTTGAAGGAAGCCGTTAAATGGTGTCGCTTGCTTTTCCTCTCCCTTTAAATTCATTCACCTTGCTCCCCTTGAAGCAAGTCGTTAATGGTGTCGCTAGCATTTCCTCCCTCTCTCTCTTTAAATTCTAACTGTAATCAAGTTGATGCAGAGTCTATACATTTTAAATTAATTTCTACGCATTATCATAAAGCATCATATTTTAAACATGTTGTTTTAAGGTGGATCCATCCAACCGGAAACATGGCTAGCGTTCTCTTGAGAAATCCATCCAAGGGAGGTGGATCCAAGCTAATCAATGATAGTGACGAAGCGACGAGGGAACTACCTTTCTAAACATCAAAGCTTTTGAGATATCTAAGCCTGCGTATAATTTAATTATCTTCGTTAATGAATTAAAATCATATAATTTAAAAATTCAGATAAAAATTAATGGATAATAAGTAAATTTGAGTTATAAATATATAATACTTTTTTTTATTCAATATGTAATTAAATTTAAAATATTATATATTTAAATTCAAAATATGTATGCCATTGAGTGGTCTTGAAGTAGGTAGCCTAAACGAGGCAACCCAAAACATATCATTTAAAAAAAAAAAAGAAAATTCTAGTAGCCATCTTCCTCCACGTACGTGATCCACCAGTTGATTCGTGACTTGGTTATTTTCTTCTCTTCACATTCCAGAACTTCAATCAAACCGATGCGCATTGCGGATAAACTCTATACATTTTAATTTAATGTTTCACGACAATATACTAATGCACAACGTTTGAAAATATACGGCTTCTCTCGAAAGAAATCCCAACTAATTCAATGATCGAGATGGAACAACACGAGAGCTACCTCACCGAGCCAAAACCTCGGCGCTACACAAGCATAAGATAATATATCCCATAGGAATTTAGAGTCATACTAATCGAATCATTATATTTAATTCCCAATACCAACATGAGGTTGGTGCATCAATGCCCGTTGAATTCAATCCCGTTTAGGGGGCGACTCGTTGGAAGTTGGGGAGCAGTTTTTGCTTTTCTTTTTTTTTTTTTTTTTTTGCGCGGTTCCAAAATTGTTTGAAGGTTGGAATGCGTTGCGTAAGGATAGAAAAAGGATTAGGGTATCCCATGCTCAACCTCTCATATTTCAAAAACTATAGGATCATTATATTTAATTTCTAATACCATCAGGTGAAGGCACCAACGATAAAATCTTCATCGATTATACTAAAAAATGGAAGGTCAAATCAAGGCCTATTATTACTATTATATATATATATATATATATATATTAATATTTTAATTATTATTAAATTTATAATCTTAATAAATAATAATGCGATTGATGTATCAATACATTATCTTCTTTGATATAATATTCATTGTTCAAATAATTAAAAAAATAAATTTCTTAGATAATTCACTTAATTCCCATGCAATTTTTATCTTAAAAAGTATTGAGTTAAATTGCCATTTTTTCATTAAAAATTATCCCTGACTAAATATAGAAAAATATTTTTAAAACTATTTTTTCATACAATTTTTTTATCAATCAATATGGTAAATTATATTTTTCTACAAAATTTTTTCTTAAAAAATAAATTTTAGGAAAACTTTTCTACACGTTAAAGTGTTTTTTTTTTTTTTTTTTTTTTCCCTCCACTTCCTCTCATGAACTTTGTTTATTCATTCTTAATCTCTAACACTTTTTTTTTTTTTTTTTCTTAAGAGTTCTACGCATAGCTTAACATGGTAGAGAGATTCAATTTTATAATAAGCCTGTTGCCGATATATATGGACAAGTCTTTTGCATGCAACCAACTAGTTTCTAGGTATTATCCAGGGAGAATAAACTCTTTCTCTACCTTGTTAATGTATTATCCAGTCAAATACCTACATTTGTTTCTAGAAATATATAAATTTTTAGGCGGGTTATGACAAAAATTTCACGAAATGTAACAGCCATGATTCTTTACCTAATTTACTTAGCTCTCGCTGACTGAGTTAAACGACCTAAAGCCAGTGAATCCCTCTATTTTTTTATGAAAGAAAAAAGACATTTAATGTATTTAAACCCATTTTGCATATCTTAACAAAGCAAGCTCTTTCAAACAGCGATAGCTCGAAGAAGAGAATATGGACTTATGTCAAGAGTTTTTAAGAAGCTTAAGCAAGATGAGTATTTTTTTATTTTTATATTTATATATATCTTTTGTTTTTATTGCATGATGTATTTGTAATGCTAATTAATTTTGTTAGCGGATCGAAAATATAAGCAAAAATTAATGGATAAAAAATGAGCTTAAATTATAAAATATAAGATTATTTCATTCAATATGAAATTATTTTTTAAAGTTAATGAATAAACTCAAACCAACAGAATCCTGGGCATCAAAATTAAGCACCCTCTGACCACGTCTACGATAGAATTATGTGACGTCTTCCCCTACCAACGAAGCGTACGCTTCAACTACAATGGTAGTTAGCCGAATATGATATGCACCAGATTGCATCTCAGGTCAAACTGTTTACCGTTTGGATGACGTTGCCATGCGTCTGGTAGATAATATGGCACCATACAAATCTTGTTCGATTTAAATAGAACATTCACATCACGTACAATATTTATATTTTCCTGTTAGATGGTGCATCCACATCACGCAAGGCATGGAGAGAAGACTTAGAAATTTTAAAACCAAATCCAACTGCCACATCTCACCTACATGGAAGGTGGAGGCAGTTGCAGTCCAATTTCCAGGTGGAGTTTGCTCCTCGTAATATTCTCGGAGACGAAACGCCAATCACAATGTTACACCTCTCCGTGACTAGTTTCGTTGAATAAAAGCTCGTGGAGGACCATGGCTCAACCGTTCTTGGAGTTGACTGCAGCATGCGATGTCCAATTGTTTGACAATTTAAAAAGGAACAACCACCAACACCGATCGAGGCTCAAAAAAACCAAGCAAATGGGGACCGTCACCAGAAAAGAGGAGCAAAATCGCATCAAGAATAATATCGAGATGAAAATATACTTTGGTCCCAAACTTTCGCTCAAAATATATTTTTAGTCCTTAACTTTTCAAGTGTTATAATTTAAGATCTTTCATTGCACTGTTTACGTTTTATTATTATATAAAATTAATTAAAATTAATAAAATAACTAAAACATCATCTTTTTAATATCTTTGCATCAAAATAATATATCATTATTTTATTAATTAATTTTAATCAATTCGAACTATGAAATAGTAGGAACATAATATTTTTTAAATATAAGGGATTAGACTGTAACAACAGATAGTTCAAGGATCAAAAAAAGTTTTGAGTGGAAGTTTGAGGACCAAAATGCATGGCTTAGCCTAACATAAAAGTGTGACGCAGCGTCTTACATCATGATGCCATGGAAGACTTGGAAGAAGGATTCATATATACCGCGTCATGATCTCCCTGAACCTCCTCAGCTGGTGAAGTCTACATCTATCCGTCGAGGATGGCTCTGATTGCAGGCAGGAGCGAGGCCGAGTCCTTCCGTAGCGAGCTTGAAGAGATAGGGAGGAGCATAAGGTCATCGTTTCGGCTCTACTGTTCCAGTTCCCGGAGGAGTTTCACCGGTTCTGCGAGGGATGACGAAAATGAGTATGAGCCAATTTGGGCTGCCATCGAAAGGCTTCCAACGTTTGAACGGGTAAGGACAGCACTCTTTGATCACCATTGTAATGACCATGGTGAAGGCAGGTGGAAGGAGAGGAAGGTGATCGATGTGACTGAGCTTGGGGCACTAGAGAGGCGCTTGTTCATTGACAATCTCATCAAGAACATCGAGAAGGATAACCTTCGGCTGCTGCGGAGGCAAAAAGAGAGAATAGATAGGTAGGCTTTCTTTCCACGTTCATGCTTTGCGTCTAAGAGTAATCTAACCAGTGAAATCGCAAACTTAAGTCGGAGTCGATATGCGAATGAGTGTGAAATCATGAATAGGATACACGCATCTCTTTGTTTGATCCACACTTAACATTGGCCATGGCTTCTACAGAGTGAATGTGAAGCTGCCCACCATATTGGTGCAGTACAAGAATGTATCCGTGGAGGCAGAGTGCCAAGTAGTCCAGGGGAAGCCCCTGCCCACCTTATGGAACGCCACCAAAAGCATGTTTTCGGTAAGTGAGACTAATGGCCACGTATTCCTATTGGTGGATAAAGATGCTCGTGTTTTCATATTGTTCTCTCTTTCAAAGAAAGATAGAGAATACCATCAATGCATTTCATCAGATAACTTAGTGAAGTGCGTCAGGAAATAAATATATCAAGGAAATTATGAGCTTTTAACATGGTTGCAACTTGACGGTTTTCATTAAACCAATTGGTGTGGTTTTCTGTGTTTGGTTTTCGTAAACTGTAGCTGTTAACATTATATATTCCGAAATGAGGTCATATCACCTTGGTCAATATAATAGACAAACCACACACACACACTACACCAGAAAAGAAGTTCCATTCAATAGAGGAGATGGTCTTCGTTAAAGAAAAAAAAAAAAGTCAGTATAGAGATCCATAAAGCATCGACGAGCTATTTGATTATACCTAACGCTGTGTAGTAAAAGAAATTTTCGTATGGAACGGGCCCTGTGTCGATTGTTTTACTGGGAGAGTGTGTGTAATGCAAGTAATACTCTTTTCTTTGGAACAGGGCCTTACCAAGCTATCAGGCTTAAAGTCTCAAGAAGCTACGATAACCATTTTAAAGGACATCAGTGGGATCATCAAACCCTCCAGGAAAGTATATATGATATTGATTTTTCAAAAGATCAGCTCTATTTTTCTTTAAGGTTCTTACGACGATATTAATCAAACTTGCAAGCATACTTTCTAACTGAATGAAGTCCTTCTTCTGCAGAACTAATGGTCAGAAATACTTATTTAAAAATACTTCTTCGATGCTTGGTCATGCAATGTAAAGTTTAGCCACGTTTGGTTTGCAGGATGACTCTCTTGCTGGGGCCTCCGGGATGTGGTAAAACCACTTTGTTGCGAGCACTGGCAGGGAAACTAGACAAATCTCTCAAGGTTTTTATATTTTGGTTTATTCATCTGATTGTCAACAAATAATAAGGACAGAAGTCACCCACCTGCAATATTCGCAAGATCATAATAATCGCATTCACATAATTTTCCTCAAGCATCTGTTAACCATTACCGATTTCAACCCAGTAAGCCATGAACTGTACATGGTACCTTAACCAGCTCAGCTTCATGACACATGCCACACAACTGGAAACTTTGTTCAATCTATGCTACTCCAATCATCTATTTATTTTATTTCTTTTGAACGAAGTGTCTACCTACAGCAGCACTCCTGGTGCTTGATCAACTGCTGAGGTTTACGGCAACAGTTCAGTTTCCCATGCAGCTGCTATATTAGAAGTCATTGTTATGACAGATCATTCAAAATTATCGTCAGATCAACACATACATACATACATATATATACATACATATATATATATATATATATATATATATACATATATATATATACATATACACACACATATACATATGCATATATATATACACATATACATATACATATATATACACATATGTACATATATACATATACATATGTATATAAATGTATAGATATACATATCTATATATGTATATATATACATATGTACATGTACATATATGTGCACATATATACATATGTACATATAGATATACATATGCATATACATATACATATACATATACATATACATATACATACATATATATATATATATATATGCATATACATATACATATACATACATATATATATATATATATATGCATATACATATACATATATACATATATACATATATATATATATATATATATATATATATATATATATATATATATATGCATATATACACACACACACATACATACATACATACATACATACATACATATATATATATATATATATATATATATCACCTAATTGTTTTATTTCTTTTAAGAAAATTTATCCCATACTCCACCCTAACTAAAATATTCATTGACCCAAACCTGACCCGAAGAGGGTTTGGGCCGGGTTTTTCTTGTCAGGTCAAATTTTCCACCCCAAGGACAAGGGGCAGGGCAAGTGCCTCCAGTGGTTGGTGTGAGTCAGGCTTGTGCCAGTCACATGCATCACATGTGCGCATATGCAGGGCTCTACTAAACCTATAAGAGGAACTCGCCAAAATATCTGAAAGCATTAGTTTGTAGTGTACATCCCATACAATAAAAGCCATGCAATCTAGGTTTGATAAGCTTTTCTTTAGATTGTGTTTGAATGAGACATTTTAGAATTTTTTAAAATTTTAAAATGCATAGTTGCTATTAAAAATAAAATTTTATCAAAGGATTATAAAGTTTTTTATAAATATTTTTAAAAATATTTATATAAATTCATTGTACGATCCCAGAAGATGATTCCACTTGGGGACAATCACGTTTATTAGAAGTTGACAATAGAGTGGTTGTACCAGCTAAAACTATTCAAAGTATGAACAAGAAGGAAAATGGAACTATTGGATTTTGTGACTCACCCTCGGCTATGTGTCCTTTCGAATATACGTAATAAATTATTCAATATTTATTTCAATAATACTAATCAATATTTATTATTACAATAGTAATATCTTATTGTTAATATTAAAATCTTTATTATTGCTATTATTATACATACTAATAATATTTATGCATATATTTGATATTATATTTATTAAAGATTAATTTTTATTATTTTTATTTTAAAATATATTTTAATAACAAATAAAATATTTATAAATAATATAATAAATGTTTTAATTAAATCATATTTTTTATTATAAAATATTTTATTAATTTAAAATAAATGTATTTTATAAAAATATATGAATTAAATATAAAATATTTATAAATATTTATTATTATAAAATATAGAAATAATTTTTAATTGCATAAATTATAAATTAAATATTAATTTAATTAAGCAAATATTTTAAATTAATAATATTTACATTAGCTGTATACATTATTTATCGTATATTTAATAAATATATTAATAATAATACCATTATTTTAATAAATGTTATTTTATTTATGTAGTATTTATTTATTAATAAATAAATGATATTTATGTAATATCAATAATTATTAATATTTACATAAATATTCATAATATAATATTAATATTTAAATAAAAATAATGTAATAAATATTTAATAAATAAACATAATAAATATATAAAAATAAAATAAAATTATAAAATTATAAAATTATTTAAAATAAATATTTACATGTAAAATAAAATGAATATTAAAATAAATATTTATGTAAATAAAATTTTTGTAGTATTTTGGTAAGTATTTTGGTATGTAAATAAAATTAAATATTTTGACGACTTCCAAATGAATTTTAAGAAGGGATTTGTAAATGATACATTTAAAGGTGAAATTTATAAATGACTATTTTGAAGGATATATAAATTCCTTAGAATTTAAAAATTTCTTCCTTGAAAGCAGCCAAACAAGAAATTTTGATTTTCAAATTTTAAAATTTTAAATTCAAATAATTTTTTTTTTGAAAATTTTTCATCCAAACACCATGGTTGAAGTGCAAGAATTCTATCATTACCATGTTTAAGCCTTTCCTTTTTTTTTTTCATCTCTTGTATTTACAGAGCATGATGTGATTTTCAATTCCTATTAGGTTACTATGACCACCTTCAGCAGAATCTTTGACTAAGGTTGGCAAGTTCTTTCCACAGGTAACTGGAGAAGTTTCGTACAATGGCTTCAAGTTGGAGGAGTTTGTTCCTGCGAAAACATCGGCTTATATAAGCCAATATGATCTGCATTTGCCTGAAATGACAGTGAGGGAAACTTTGGATTTTTCCTCACGGTTTCAAGGTGTTGGGAGCAGAGCAGGTAAGGTTCCAAGCGTCTTTCACAATGCTTTCTACCATGATTAGAATACATCCAAGTGTGCCATCATGAATGTTAAATGAATATATGTTGCGAAGAAATTATGAAGGAAGTGAGCAGAAGGGAAAAGCAGGCAGGAATTATTCCCAAACCTGACATAGACGCATACATGAAGGTAAAGTGTAGCCTTCTTCCTGCTTCTCTCCTGCTGATTAAAATTGCTAGAGTAACGCTAAATAAATTTTGCGCTCTACCTCTTTGATGCATCTTTTCTCATCTTTTCTGTGATATTCTAAACCAACCCTATTCTTGTTTCAGCTAAATTTCTGCTTAATGTAATTCATTTTAGGTAAAAATATACTTTTGGCCCTCAAACTTTCACTCAAAATTTATTTTGGTTCTTAAACTTTCAGTTACAGGTTAATCCCTCGTGTTTTAAGAATGTTGCATTTACGACATTCTATTGTTAAAATCGATGAAATACTGAGGTGTCACCTTGTCAACTGATTCACGTGCTTGCATTAAGGTGATATATCAGCTATTTCATCAATTTTTATTGGTTTCATATAACAAGACGTCAGAAATACAATATTCTTAAAATACGAGGGATTAAAATATAACAATTGAAAGTTTGAGAACCAAAATGATTTTTTAGTAAAAGTTTTGAGACCAAAAATGTATTTTAGCCCTGATTTTATTTGATCCATTCTCTAATATTCCTCCATCTCATTCACTCTTCCTAAATTATCCATGTAGAACTAGTAGGCGAGATCAGGCAAGACAAAGTGAACAAATATCATGCTTTAAATTAACAAGATACAACAATTTGAAGTTAACACTATACAGAAATAAGTAAAGATTAGAAAGAATTTGCCAACCTTAGTCAAGGTTTTAGAGTCCGTCAGGTGATGCCTATATCTGAAGAGTGAATTTGTAATTACAGGCAACATCTGTGGAGGGATTAGAAAGAAATCTCCAAACAGACTACATATTGAAGGTAATCATCCTGGAAGAACCAGAGTCAGACTAGTACATAGACAATTTTTCTGCAGTTCTCATCCTTGATCCTGTTGACTCCTAACAATTGAGTCCTCAAAACTATCCTGGCTTATCAGATCATGGGGCTCGACATTTGTGCCGACATAGTGGTGGGGGATGCCATGAGAAGAGGCATCTCAGGTGGTCAGAAGAAAAGATTGACTACAGGTAGCTTGAAAATACTGGGAGCATCTGGATTACATGTTTCCATTAGCATTTATTACTAGTGATACAAAGCATGATATACTCCTATTACCAATATATGTGACTTCAATCATTAAAGTATCTGTACTCGGATTCTTTCTGACTGTTGACTTCATCTTCTGATTGCACCTACCAGGAGAGATGATCGTTGGACCCAAAAAGGCTCTCTTTATTGATGAAATATCTACTGGATTAGATAGTTCCACTACCTTCCAAGTTGTTACATGCCTCCAACAATTGGCTCACCTAACAGAATCTACTGTGGTGGTTTCTCTTCTTCAGCCAGCACCTGAGACCTATGACCTCTTTGATGATATCATCTTAATGGCAGAAGGGAAGATTGTATACCATGGACCACGTAGCCATGTCCTCAGCTTTTTTGAAGAATGTGGGTTTAGATGCCCAGAAAGAAAAGGAGCAGCTGAATTTCTACAGGAAGTAATCATTCTATCTTATCTCAAATTATTTCAACATACCCTCAGAATTGGCTCCACCTAACTTGTTGCAAACTTAATTCAGGTTTTGTCCAGAAAGGACCAAGAACAGTATTGGTTCGGTCCACTCGAACGTTATAGCTATGTCTCTGCAGGTCAGTTCTCTGAAAAATTCAAAGCATATCACATTGGACAGGATCTAGATAAGGAGCTGGCAAAGCCCTGTGACAAGTCCCAATGGCATAAAAATGCTTTGTCCTTCGATTCTTACTCTTTACCGAAATGGCAACTATTTAAAGCTTGCATGGCAAGGGAATTGCTGCTTATGAAGAGGAATTCCTTTGTCTATATGTTCAACACAACTAAGGTAGCGGCTACTGCAAACACATTTTTTTGGTGTTGGAAAGAAATCCTTAGATAATGATAAATGATGCGGTTTATCACCTCTGTTGCAGCTTGTGATTGTTGCACTCATTGTGATGACTCTATTTCTGCGTACACGTATGGGGGTTGACATGATTCATGCTAATTACTATCTGGGTTCACTCTATAGTGCAATGATCTTGCTGATGATAAATGGACTCCCAGAACTGACAATGACTGCTTCTAGACTTCCAGTTTTCTACAGGCAAAGGGACTTCTATCCTGCATGGGCATATGCAATTCCAGCTTCCATCTTGAAGATTCCAATCTCATTAATAGAGTCCCTTATTTGGACATCTCTTACTTACTATGTCATTGGGTACAGTCCTGAGGCAGCAAGGTAGGTGCCATATGAGAACTTTAGTCCTCAAAATAGACAACAGTGTTTTGTCCTTTTGCATAACTCAGTACCTTTTAAATCAGAGTCATTTCTTCTTATGTTGTACTAGGTTCTTTCGCCACTTCCTTCTACTATTTCTCGTCCATCAGATGTCTCTCTCTCTATACCGTTTTCTTGCCTCGATTTTCCAGACGCTGGTGACATCTTCAGTCAGTGGTACTCTGTCTTTACTGGTGATACTTCTATTTGGAGGCTTCATTCTCCCGCAACGTAAGGGTGTTCTTGGCTTTTCAAATGCTTAATCCAACTGTTACCCCCCCCCCCCCCCCCCCCCCGAAAAAAAAAAAAAAAAAAAGATTAATCCAACTACTAAAATTAATATACTTAACAGCTTTGTCCTTGCAGCCTCTATGCCAGGTTGGTTGAAATGGGGATTCTGGATTTCTCCATTGACATATCTGGAGATAGGCTTAGTTGTGAACGAATTTCTTGCACCAAGATGGCAAAAGGTGAAACAGAACCATCTAGTTGACTAAAAGTTACATGCACTTTCCATTAAGAGAACAGAAATAGCCCAACTTCTAACTGTACCATTTGCTATCATAAATCTACTTGGCAGATTACAGCAGAAAATATGACTCTAGCGCAGCAAGTCCTGTCAAGCCGTGGACTGAACTACAATGGCTACTTTTATTGGATATCAGTAGGGGCATTGTTTGGTTACATTCTCCTGTTCAATGTTGCATTTATGTTGGCCTTGACTTTTAAAAGACGTAAGTTCACCTCTACCAACTTCGAATTTAGGATAAGCCTTCATCAAAATGATAACAAGTTTTTCATTGATTCAGCTATTGGGGTCTCCCGTGCTATTATCTCTCGTGAAAAGCTTTCTCAGATGCAAGGAGGAGGAGATATTCACAACACCACAGACATAATGGATCAATCCTCTCCTGTGTCCCATACAAGTGATACTAAAACCGAAAGAAATGGTAAGACTATTTTGTCCCATGCTGGTTAGCAAATTAGATAACAAAGAATGCTGGTTAAGTTCCAAAAGACAAAGATGAACAAATATAGAAAAATATCATGGTGAATCTTGCAGGAAGGATGGTGTTACCTTTTACTCCCCTAACAATAGCATTTCAGGATGTGAATTACTATGTTGATACACAGGTAATCAATCATGTGCGAGTAATCAGTCACATTATGTTAGCAAAATCTTATCATGAATCAGAAGACATATGAGAATGCTAATGAGCAGTCTTCTTTGGGTGGTGCACTAGGAGATGACTGAACAGGGATATGCAAATAAAAAGCTCCAACTGCTCCATGATATCACTGGTGCATTCAAGCCCGGAATTCTTACAGCACTGATGGGGGTCAGTGGAGCAGGGAAAACCACTCTATTGGATGTTCTTGCTGGAAGGAAGACTACAGGTCTTGTTGAAGGAGATATAAGAATTGGAGGGTATCCAAGAGTACAAGAAACTTTCTCAAGGATATTAGGTTACTGTGAACAGATCGACATACATTCTCCACAAATGACTGTGAAGGAGTCTGTGATTTACTCAGCTTGGCTGCGTCTACCATCTCAAATCGATCTAGAAAAAAGACGTGTATGATATATTCTATTCTTTGATTACTTTTTTTTTTCATTACACATCCCTTTTGAAATCTGAAAACTCTATCAGGGAATTTATAAAATGCATCATCTTTAGAAATTTGTAGATGAAGTCATTGAAACCATCGAACTTGATCAAATCAAAGATGCGTTAGTTGGCATGCCTGGGATCAATGGACTATCTATTGAGCAACGAAAACGACTCACAATTGCAGTGGAGCTTGTTTCAAATCCATCTGTTATATTCATGGATGAACCCACAACAGGTTTAGATGCCAGAGCAGCAGCTGTTGTTATGCGTGCAGTAAAAAATGTAGCTGAAACTGGAAGAACAGTGGCTTGCACCATCCACCAACCAAGCATTGAGATATTTGAGGCATTTGATGAGGTAATCCATTTCTTAAAACTGGAGAATATATATTAAAACTGATCATAGGTCAAATGGTCAGCCCAGCCCAATTTTACAAATTTGGACATTAAAAAAATCCTAGTATATCTTAAATAATTGTTAAAAAAAAAATTAGGCTTGATGAGTAGGCATAAAATGAAGCCTTTAGAATTAGACCAAGTCTGATTAAAAATATATACCTGACAGCTAAAACGGACCAAAACTTTGACATATGATGATCAAGCCTAGCTCCTAGCTACTCACGTATAGTTTGACTTAAGCTTGGTCCAACCTGGCATTTGATCAGCTCTATTTAGCATATAAATTTCAGACCGATAAACCATCTAAGCTTGAATAGCTCATATTTTTTAATCCAAGCTTGATCCAAATAACTTTAATTTAGATTGGACTGAGTTATTTTTGGGTTGGTTCAATATCTAAAGCAAGGTGATCCTATCTCCTTGCAGCTCCACGCTTGGTTGAAGGAAGCACATAAAAAATTATATTTTTCTTCACTTTATTGTCTTACATGTCCAGATTAACCTGAGAGATTCATCATCATAACAATATTTCACAGTAGTGCTTATTTATATCCAAGAAAATATAGTTAATTGTTTTCGATAAATTCTTGCAATGCCATTTAACTTTTAATTTTATTGAGATACATCAGTATCATCTTCTTGCAGCTAATTTTAATGAAAAGGGGAGGAAAGTTAATCTATACAGGACCACTAGGGAAGTTCTCGAGCAAAGTTATTGAATATTTTGAGGCAAGTCTTCTGTATACGCAATTTTTAAATTATTTATCAACTAACCTATTTGGATATATCGAAGACTTGTACTTGTTTTTATTATCTACAACTGGCTTATGATGAACTGACCCTTTTGCTATTGGACTTTTGGCAAGGTTGGATGAATTTGTCAGAAGTAATCTTGGAATATTATGTCAGTCTTAAGAAAATGAACAACAGATCTCAAAAGCAAATACAGCATTTGCTGTAAGTGAATGCATGGTAGACTCACAGAAGAACAATAAGCTATAATACAGTCATGGTGGGACCAATGAGCAAAGATTAATAACATGGATTGAGGTATAAAGTGCCAGTGGCATGCTGGCCTAGCACTGGCATGGTACATATGGTGCATGCTTGTAAAACATTAGCATTCTACATACAGTGTCATATCATGCATACCAATCAGCACTATAATCCTCTGGCTATACCGTCATAATATCCTGTGAAATAGGAAACATCTTCATTGGATTTGTTACAATCCAAAAATCCAGGCTACATCACTTTTATCTGAATGATACATATCTTTGCACTTCAACCTTATTGGCGAAAGTACTAAAGAAGCTATCTCCATTTTTTAATTGATAAAATGACTAAAATCTCCACTCTTTGACAGTTATCCCTTAAGTAAATAAGTAGATGCCAGCACTCCTTTCTAATAGCTTATAAAACATGAAGCAGAAACCGAAAGCACACTTGACCATAAAGACAGTCCTCCATCAGACATTTAACAACTGATTTTCAGGTCTTTAGTAACAAAACGGCCTGCAGGGGTAAGATTGAATGCATGCCGTCAATCTTCACATGTTTTCTTCATAATCATAATGCAAAACTTTGCATCATGCATATGACTATTAGGTATCCAACAATATGGATACGGATCACTTGTTTGTTCATTATGTGTTCATACAAATGTAAAACCGAATGGTGAATGACATAGTACTTTACAGAACCTCTCATGATTGAATGTTGTAAGCATCTGATTGCTCGCAGAATACCTAACCCCGAATCACCTATTTGCTTGGAGCATATTAGTTTAACAATGTTGCTTGTCATCTTAATTTACGATGGAGGAGCTTGCCAACTCCTGAACATATTAAATGGTGCTTAAATCATAAACTCTTAGCCGAAGTTAGATATATACAAACTTGGATGTTGAGATTTGACTAAGATAAGCAAGCCCAATTATTCTACAACAACTCTATAGCATGAACTGGCAGGCCTATCTCATCAACTTTCAATCAGCTTTAATCTTAAAGAATGATCTATTAAACTCTGAGATTGCTTTATAATTATCTTAACCTTATATCTGCCCTTTATTAGTAAATGTCATAGTCATGGATATGGAAGCTTTGGCGATAGATGATCTTCACAGAACCAAGAAGAACATTTTCTGGGGACAATGCATTCAGGGAGTGACTCTTAAAGATAACTTGTGCACTTGGAAAGAGTCAAGACAAAATGGGAAGAAGCTGACATTTAAAATGGGGGCTATAGTCATTACTTTGTCACAAATTATAATAAGCTAAAGGACATAATGAGACACAAACCTGACTACTCTGAAAACATCCAAAAGTTGTCCTATTCCTATATGCCCATTTTTCCTATAGATATACTCGCTGTTCAATAAAATTCATTGCTACTGTTTACATTTGCCAGGGCATTTCTGGGGTTCCACAGATAACAGATAACCACAACCCAGCGACATGGATGCTGGAAGTAACCACAACATCGATGGAGATGGAACTTGGAATAGATTTTGCACAAATCTACGAAAAGTCGTCCTTATTCAAGTGAGTAATAAATATTCATATATGCATTCATGACCATCTAAATTGCATGCATCCATACATGTATAAAATCTTGTGTGTGTATCAAAGATACACTCATTATTGAGCAAATTATCATGGCACATGCTGCAACTTATTTTGGAAAAGATAATAAGGATGTATAAATATTAGCAGTCATTCCCGATTATGAGTGTACCAGGTGGTTTGATTTTTTTTTTTTTTTTTTTCTTTTATATTGCAGGGACAACAAAGAACTAGTTAAACAGCTGAGCACACCACCACCACCAAATTCAAGAGACCTAAATTTCCCAACACTTTTTCCACAAAAAGGTTGGGAGCAGTGCAAGGCTTGCCTATGGAAACAATACCTGTCCTATTGGAGAAGTCCTTCATATAACTTGGTGAGAGTAATAGTCATGCTCATCTCATCTGTGGCATTAGCAGCATTGTTCTGGAAGCATGGAAAGACATTGTAAGTCCTCATTTTATTGATGTATTTGGTGCTTCATGTTTTGGCAACTATCATCTAAATGGCAATGCAAAATCTTAAAGTTATATTTATGTAAAATTACACAAGATTCCAATCTGACAGCAGACTGAACTGAAAACCATGCAAATATACTTTCTTTTTTCCAGCTCTAAAGTGCATTTCGTAGTAAAAATAAAACAACACAAAGTATTTAAGAGACCAAAATCTATGATGTCTTTGAATGTTTATATGTATGCTCAAGTATTATCCAATATACAGTAAGAAATAATCACAATAGGAGGCAAGGTATCTGCTGAAAAATTTCATCCTTTCAAGGAATATGAGTCTTCTTTGAGTAGTTAGATGACTACACGCACTATAGTTAATTTAAGCTTAAAAGTTGATGGCCACTGAGGATGCCGACTAATCAAGTTGGTAAATTCTCTTGTCTTGATAAAGGAGACCTTGGTTCAATCCCGCCCTCACTCTGGTATTTGGCTGCAATATGTCAAGTAACAAAATATTAAAATTAGAAAACTCCACCTACAGTAAGTCTTCTTTTTATTCAAGAAAAGAACAATTTCTAGAATGTTAAACACCTAGACAACTTCATATTCAAAAGTTTAAACTAGGGAGAGAGCAACAAGAAAACTAAAGACATGAATCCTATAGCGGTCCAAGCCCTAAAAAAGATAGAGAAATAGTTTGATTTTGTTGAGGATACCTCTATGCGCCACTGTTAATCTAGTATCTACCCTGCCTGTATCAAACCTTAGGACAATATTGTTATATACACACAATACATAATATTTAGAAATTATGATTTTAGAACTTTTTACAGTATCTTTGTTTTTTTTTTTTTTGGCTTAAATGGCATGTATAGGTAAGATGTTTAAGATACTAATGCTACCATCTATGCTCCCTTTTTTTTTCTGAAGAAACAATCAACAAGATTTGTTCACCATGCTTGCATCAATGTATGTCATCACTGTCTTCACTGGCATAAACAACTGCGCTTCAATTTTATCATTTGTTGCAACTGAGCGCACCGTTCTGTACCGGGAAACTTCAGCAGGAATGTATCCTCCATGGGCCTACTCACTTGCACAGGTTTAGCAGCTATCCTTGTGTATGCCTCAGCATTTCCTATCATTTCAATCCATAGGGAAGGAAAATTTTCTCCTGAGTTTTGACCACGTAACTTTTTTCATACTTTTTTTTTTTCAGGTGGTCATTGAGATCCCTTATGTACTCCTTCAGGTGGTATTATTTATGATCATAGCATATCCAGCAATCGGCTACTACTTCACAGCTTATAAGTTCTTCTGGTTTTCATACACCATGTTCTGCACATTGCTGTACTACACATACCTTGGAATGTTGCTCGTTTCATTGACACCAACTGTTCAAATGGCTAGTGTATTATCGTCTTTCTGCTACACCTTGCTAAATCTCTTCTCGGGATTCGTAGTGCCCGGTCCGGTAAGTTAACCTCTGATATTTCCTTACCAACCAACCAACATTATATAAAAACTATAATAACTCCATCTAAAGGTGCTGAGTATAGAAGCCAAATCAGAAGTGCTTACATCATCATATTTTGCTATCAATATATTGCATGCCAGCATTAGGTAAAGTGATGTAGAACCACAAACAGTAAAAGCTCAACCCCCATGAACAACAAGCATAGAGATAGATGTTTTTGTTCATCTATAAATTGACCACAGTGATAGCATGCAGTGCTCTTTTCAAAATTTCAACCCTTTGAAATCCATAGATATCTTGCATCCAAAGACATGCTTTTATATGCATGTCTGCTTTAGAAATTCATGTGATATTCAGCTGCTTCATATGGAATTCTGAAATGCCTAGAATATATTCATCCATGACAACTTATATTTGTTACATAAAACTGGCCGATGTTCACTTCCTTGCAGCAAATTCCAAAGTGGTGGATATGGGTATATTATAGCAGCCCCATGTCTTGGACATTGAATGGCCTCTTCACTTCACAATATGGAGATATAGACAAGGAGATAATGGTGTTCGGAGAAACCAAAGCACTTGCATCCTTCTTAAGAGATTATTTTGGGTTCCGCCATGATCGTTTAGGACTGGTGGCCATTATTCTTATGGCCTTCCCAGTCATCTTTGCATCTCTTTTTGCTTATTTTATAGGAAAACTGAATTTCCAAAGGAGGTAAAAGGATAAACCTTCCAGCACGGTTGTAAACAGGTACTTGCACTTTAACATGATTGGGTGTAATAGAAATATTTATATTTCAGAATAGATATTATATTTATGCAGGACTTGATAATATGCTGTGGCTATTCTATACTCTTGTTTGTGAAGGATTTCCACACTAAGAATGGTCAACCATGCACCGTAGATAAACATGCAACAAACTAAGAGAAAATATTTTTTTTAAGGAGGAATTACGTGTACTATTGTAGCAGAAAGAACTAATTCACACTTTTTCTTTAAGATCATATGATAAATCTCTCAACCATACCATTTTGCAGGGACAGGTTCTTTTTTTGGGAAAAATATCTTATCCATACCGATCTAAGTCGCTTTTTTTCCTTAAGTTCATCTAATAAATCTCTCAGCCATACCAGTTGCATCACACTCCCATCTCCTGTATCCCTAAAGCCCTCCATTTTCCTCTTTACTCCTCTTTTATGTTCTTGATATCATATCTGATTTTCGAAAAATAATATCAGCTGCCTTGTTGTCACCTTATCAAAATTTTCTTACATCTCAATGGCAGGAGATTGCTGCCTACCACTTTAAATTGTGCAGCCTACTCCAATTCTTTAGGAAGCAGCTTTATCCATTACTACCAAAGAAAAAGTGCTAAATATAACAAGATAAAGTCCTTTCTGTACTATTGTTGCTGCCGATAAACCATGCACAAATAATATACTATAAACCACGCACAAACAATATCCTTTTTGATCTCGGTATGTTAGAGTACTACATAAGCATATACTATTCACTGAAAATAACGACTCATTCTAGCACTACAAGAAACACATCAGATGTAATAATCTAAAGAAAATGAGTGCTAATTGTTTCCATAAGGATCACCTGAGGGACTGAGATTCAGTTTCTTTTCACTCCAATAAGCAATCAAACAACATTCTTTTATGAAACAAAGATCGCAATACATTCAAAATCAAGAGGCACTTTATCATAAATAAATAAAATAAGAGAATGGATGAAATAGGAAACTAAGCTTGCCTATGCAATCAAGAAGCAACTTTTTTTATTGGGTTTTTGGTGATTGTAGAGGCATAACTCAACTCACTCTTCGTAGCAAGCAATTGGTTTTTGAAGAAAGAATAGATGATTCGCCAAGACCTTACCAGCTTAGGAGAACACCCAAAAGGCAGAGGTGACTCTAGGTGGTGTGGAGATTCACGGGGCCATGATTGACAAGGGAGTTCACAATACTAGATCTCAGCATGTACGGTGCACATGAGATGAACCTGGCTGGATGCAGTCTGAAGCCATCTCGGTTTACCTTCTTTTATTTTTCAGATAAAGCACCGACTATCTTGCTGCGACCTTGGTAAAGTCTACTTATCACAATGGCATGATACAGCTATCTCTATTCTCAAACTTCTTTCCGTATGTTGATACCAAAAAAATGAAACGTATACATTCTTGAGTTAGAAGAACCACATTTAGAGGTCAAATTCAAATAGTAATTTCTCTTTTTGTTAAGTTCAGCGAACCATGCATAAATTCCACTTTAAATAATTATGGACTTGATAGTAAATAAACAAGAAAATGAATCAATGTGCGAATTGAGATGGCTTGAGTAATCAAAAAGAGAAGGATCAAGAGATTACCACATCATTGCTCTCCAAGGTTTATGAAATGAGTGGATGCTTGAACTAATCATCCACGATCTCCATCGGATGGGCCTCTCATCCTCTCGAAGCTGGGTCTAACGGATAGAATTTGGTTCTGAAAAAAAGAAAAAGTCCCAAACCGCCCTCAAATAAAATCAGGGCCACCCAAATTAAAATGAGTTTGGATCAGCGCATGTATATTACAAGTTAGCTGTGATGAACATGGTATGTTGCACTGAACAAACCGTAACATATCAATACCAAACTGAGGCTTGGTACTGATGTGTACCAAGTCTCTGTATGCTGAACTGACCCGCGTACCACATGCAATGACACTATACAAGTATAGCACCGGTATAGATTCTGGCACCAAGACGGTAGACCTTAGCAATGAATTAAGACCCATTATAGATAAGATCCATCAAAACCAATATCAAGTACTGTATAGATACATTGCTAATTTTATACTTATCAACAAAGTACTATATGTATCCCATAAGACCATATATCAATTTTTTTCTTACTTTTAATCATAATATCACTCGATATTGGATGATACATATCGGTATTAGACAATACACCTACTCAATTCCAACTAATTCAGTTCATACTAAATCGAAATTCGGTACCTTACTAGAATCGTATGGTACGATCGATATGAGTCTATACCGTAGACTTTAATTACAAAAGACAACAGCCTCGATACATCGTGACCATTCCCTAATACATAAACAGTCATGATTATGAACCGGATTGTCAAATTTAACGATCAAATTTCTAAGGATCCAGCCTAAATCCAAACTCTGCCATTCAAATCTAATCTGTGTATACCTCCATGTAATGCATAGCCCCTATCTATGGCAGAGGCATGCTCCATGGGTTGCGACACAATAAATAGATGGCCAGTGGTGAGATAGATCTCCTATCAAACTTGACAGGATTTGAGCTCTATAAAGTCTAAACAAGAACTTGGATTACTTAGAGGCCTTATGAACACTTGGAATAAGAGTTAGGTTGAGTTGGGTTTGGTTAAAAGAGACAGTTGCCCCACTAGAACCATGATGTTCCTTGAGCATCCAATGATAGCCAACTAGCTTGTTCCCTTGCAAGATTTGACTTCTAGTATCAATCTCTTACTAGTAATTTTGACCATTGAAGCTAGAATTTAACACTCGAAAGAAATTTCATTCAAGACTTGATAACTAAGAAACTTCTTTTAAAGTGTTCTAGAGATGTTATCAAAAGAAATCAAATTCAAGGCTTGATTACATAAAACGTCTAAACATGTAGCTATTGTTTGAACCATTTCCATTTTTTTTTAAAAGAAAAATGCTAGCATATAAACTTTTTTCTTACAAAAAAATAAAAAAACTGAATGATAATTGCAACTTAAAAGCTTCGTTTATAAAACATCCTATAACATCACAATACAACCTAAATCTCAACTTCATAAGACCGGTAGCAATTGAATTCTGAAAATAGCAACCAACAATACATATGAAGCAACCCGGACTACTTCCCTCTCAAAAGATATGGATAGCTTGTAACAGATCAAGCTAAATGGAAATATGTCAGATATGTAAAAGAAAAGAGTGAACATAAAAATATATTGGAGGCCACCTATTAATCCAAATATCATGGTTTGAGAATCTCTTTCCAACCAGATTCATCTTGCCCCAAGATTGGTAACAGCATATATCAATCCTTCCCATGTTGAGACTCTCAACTTGATCATTAAAACATTTGTAGAGAATAGATTTGTGCCCTATGCTGCATTGAAATACCAATTGTGGTCTCAAATAATGAAATTTGGACGACCATCGAAAATAGAGAATTCTTTCACCACGTAAAAATCTTAGTGCAAGTAACACGAGCGAACAAACTATCAAATTAAGCAAGATTTCTATGAGTGAGATAGTTATCCTACATTTCATCTGACTATATCCAAAAATACGTGCAACCTGGAAACATGTGATGTGTGTTTGGTAAAAATAAAATAATATAAAAATAATATGGTTGGAGCACACGGATTTCATGGATGGGAGAGAGACCATTCATATAACATTTAAATTTGAAATTAGCAAGAAAATATCAGAATTAAATAGATTATAATCCTGGATGATTAGAGAATATAAAGATAAACATAAGATAAATAAACATAAGATAAATATTTTGTTATTTACTAAAAATGCCATTGTCAATAGTAGGACCTTCACCTCTTCTTGCAGAGATGGATCAATTTGCTGCTTTACATGTGCTGTAGTAGTTCGAACATCTCCAGTCGGGCACGAAGCCGACCAGCTCCAATTAGTGAGAGGGTTCACGAACCATCCTTGCTACCACCTTTGTGTCTTCTGATCCGCGCCAAGGGCTATGAGCTAACTCCAGGCGTCGATTAAGACCGCCCGGATCGGGGGATTCCAAATCTCTCAACCCCTCCCGATTGTAAAACCCCACCAAAAACCAAAAACTCCTATTTTTTGAGAATTTCGGAAAACGGAAATCCCTCTCGATCTCGTCCTTTATCGTTGATGGCACGAACGAAGCAGACGACGAGGAAGTCGACCGGCGGGAAGGCATCCCGGAAGCAGCTGGCGACGAAGGCGGAGAGGAAGTCGGCGCCGGCGACGGGCGGGGTGAAGAAGCCGCACCGATTCCGGCCGGGGACGGTGGGACTGCGGGAGATCCGCAAGTACTATAAGAGCGCGGAGTTGCTCATTCGGAAATTGCCCATGCAGCGTCTCGTCCGGGAGATCGCTCCGATTTTGTATATCTTTTCAAATCTACATAAGATTCTTTAAATTACAAAAAATCTAGCTGTTAAAATTTTTTTTTCTAATCATACCTAATAATTTATTTTTTAAATTATATATTAATTTTATTAGCCAATTTTTTTATAATTATATTTAATTTTTTAAAATAATTAAAATTTTATCTTATAAATATATAATAGTTTTTTTTACTTAGTATAATGAAATAATATATTATTAGTTTGTTTTTTTAGATTCATTCCTTTTTAAGTGATTATGTAAGGTTTAACCCTCGAGTTCGTGTTCTTCTCGAAGTGATAAGAGTTATCTCAAATTTTCTATCAATCAGTGTTAATTCATAATAGTTAGTATCAAAGCTTAGTATCGATAGCATGATATTTTTCTATCTTCTATCTTATTTGTTCTACTTTCTTTTATTTATTAAAAAAAATCCTTACTTCTTGTTACCACTTTAAAATTGTCTAAGTGCTATTAAAAAAAAAATTCTTTCTTTTTGTTGCTACTCTCAAAATCAGTCTAAATTCTATAACAAAAAAAAACTTAGCCTTATTTTCTTATTTTGTCATCCGCACAAAAAAAACCTAGTCTTCTTCTTTTTACCGGCTCACCTCTTTGTCATCGCCGGTATTTTCCGTTTACCCTTAGATTATGCCTCCATCGAGCAATTAGAGCTGTCTCCTTCTACATCTGACCGCATTGAAAGCGTGGTGGGCCCATAACCCACCCGTAAAAGAAAATCTAGCTGAAAAAAAAAAAAAGAAAAGGAGGGAGAAAAACCAAAAAAAAAAGTAAGATGAAAAAGAGAGAGAGAGAAAAAGGAAAAGAAAAAAAAGGAAAGAAAAAGTTAAAAAAAAAAGAAAAAAGAAAAGAAAAAAGTTTTTTCTTATTTTCAAGGAGGTTTATTGCCAAAATATGTAAAGATATGACAGAAGGAACTATCGATAACAGTAAGAGAAGCGTATAGAAAATAATATAAAAAGTTTAAGAAAAATGACAGAAGCATCTGTACTTGTGATTCTCGATAAGCAGCTAATTGATACTTTAACTGATTTGAAAAAAATGATTATGGGCATGAGAAAAGAAAATTTTGATGAATCTTCAAGTAGCAGCTACCAGATCCGACAACAAAGATTTGATCATTATATAGAAATGGAAGGAATGATACAATCTCGATCCTCATGCCATGAAGTTTTCTGTTTCGATGGAGAACTCATCAAGTTGGGTGCCAAATATCTACGGTGCATAAGTATCAATCCCAATTAGAATAACTCTAACAATATTATAGAGTTAACTGAAGAATCTTTTGTAGGCTGCTTTGTTGATGGACTTAAAAAAGAAATCAAGCATGGAGTTCGTATGTTCCAACCAACCAATATAACTAAAGCTATTGGGTTGGCTAGACTCAACGAAGAGTAACTGCTTGCTTTATGCAAGCAAAAAAATAGATATTCTAGTATAGAGAAGCAAGTTGGCTTTAAACCTAAATCTAAAGAGATACATATAATTTTTGGTATTGGTCTACAACTCCATGCAGCAATTGTTCCATCTCTTGATGGTGTGAACCATATGTGATTTGAGCCATCTAGTGAATGAGACGATCACCATAACATTCTTGCAATAGATGGCCAAGATCTGTATTACTCAAGCCTATAAACTGAAGAAGTTGATAGTGTATTTGAAGAAAGTCAGCAGTGCTTCAATAGCACGTACCAGACTTCTAATTCTTTTTTTGGTACAAAATCTGCTCCTCTGCAAGCATCTATTAATGCAGCAACTTCTTCTCAAATAATTGTCTCAAGGAGTTTGACATCAGCATTTAAGCATTATCAGTCCTTACAAATTACAATAAAGCCATTAAAAGCACGATAAGCTAATATGTCACAAAGCAATCATCCATTATTGCAAGACTCTTTAATGCATGGTGATGCTGGTAGTATAAAATTAGGTGATATTTCTAATTTAATACAAATAACAGATTGATTCTCACATGGATTTACTTTTGATTCTGGTCCGCAAAAGATATTGCATCATCTAATGGTGATTGTTGCCCAGCTAAGCAACCCAAGAGAGGGGTGAATTGAGTTCCTTTTTAAATTTTAATCAAGATGTGCAATACTTGCAAAGTTATAAGAGTGTATGAGAGTGAAGTGTCAAACTTAAAACACACAGCAATAACAGTGGAAGGCACATACAAACACGAGGATTTTATAGTGGTTCGGTACTAACCCTTGCACCTACATCCATTCTCCAAGCACCCCTTAGAAATTTTCACTACTAATCGTTCTCCAACGATTACAACCTAGCTTACTCAGCTAGCTTCTTGTTTTCAGGCACAAGGGAGCCTTTACAATCACCAATTTAGGGTTTGACACACCCCTCACAAGTTTCAACCAAGTTGAAACTCAACAAGATACAATAAGAAATAAGTTCAGCAAGAATAGCTCCTTAATGAGCAAATACATATAATAAAGAGCACTTTACAATTTTGAAGCCTTTTTCCCTTGAATGAGCTTCACTTCTTTGAATGCTAGAGTTAAGAGTACTTGATGAAGCTTCTGGAGTGGTTGGTGGGAGCTTTGAATGGGCTTCCAAGGATTTTTGAACTTCAGCAACAGTAGTTTTTGAAAACTGGAGCAGGCTGAATTTTCTTTGGATTTGACTTGGTAAATCTCTCTTTTTCTTACTTGTAATCCTTCAAAAATCTCCTTAACTTCTTGCTAATCCATCCTATTAACTTGTATTTATAGTTGGTTGAGGGATTGGACCGTTGGAATGGCCGTTTCAAAACGTTGGAATGTCAGAACTAGCCGCCGTTGGGCAAGTTCCCACGGCGTTAGTTGGCTCCAGAGCCGATTAACCTGGGAATTTCTTCTTCCCAGGCAAGATTAGTCGGCTCTAGAGCCGATTAACACCACAGTAGTCAGCTCTAGAGCCGACTAACGTGGGTAAATCCACTGTTTTTTCATCAGAAGTCGGCTCTAGAGCCGACTAACCTAGGGAAAGTCTCTGTATGGCCACAGTAGTCGGCTCTAGAGCCGACTAACCCATGAATTTCTTCTGTAAAAACTTCTGACACATTTTTGACTTGATAACTCACATGTGGGTCAGCTTAGGGCTTCATTCTTCCATTCCAAGTTTCAGTAGTTGCCATGGGAGTTGACTAATGTCTCTAAAACTTAAAAAAATTATTCCACGAACTTGCAAATCCATTGAATCAAGGATGCTTGGTCTCACAACTTTCACATCTTGAACTTTCTTCACTTGAGAACATTGCCAAACATTTGAGATTCACTTAATTTGACCTTGAATCCTTTTTCTCAGATCTCGAGATTCTCTCTCTTGAACCACATACTGATTTTGAAGTGTACCGGCAAATCACATTGACCTACACCAAAATTATCAGTAACTTACTTAATTGTTTTGTAATCATTAAAATCAATGCGGGGTCAATAGTGATAATGCCATATGTGAGTACTTTTACACAATCAGCAGGAGAAGTTTCTTAATTTTCAATGTTGAGAATAAGGTTGATTTTAAGGAGGATGGAATGATAGGATTCCCTAATTTTGAAGATCTTTTTATCTCAAAACTCTTAACCATACGCAATAATTTATTTCCTTAATTGTGTATTAGTTTCATTTGGAGGATTTTTTTACAATTATATTAAGCTCTTTTATAATTATATTTAGCTTTCCTTAAATAACTAGGATTTCATCGTATAAATATGACTGACTTAGTATAATAAAATAATATATTATTGATTTATCTTTTTTAAATACTTAATTTTTTTATAGTAGTTATCTTCTAATTTAATACAAATAACAGATTGATTCTCATATGTATTTACTTTTGATCCTGATCCGTAAAAGATATTGCATCATGATAATGCTACGAGTAGGAGAAGTTTCTTAATTTTGTTTCTTGGAATCTGTTTAGATATTCTTGGTGATTCATGTGTACCGGCAAATCACATTGATCTACACCAAAATTATCAGTAACGTTTCTTAATCATTAAAATCAATGCGGGGTCAACAGTGATAATGCCATATGTGAGTACTTTTACACAATCAGCAGGAGAAGTTTCTTAATTTCCAATGTTGAGAATAAGTTTGATTTTAAAGAGGGTGGAATGATAGAATTCCTTAATTTTGAAGATCTTTTTATCTGGAAACTCTTAACCATACGTAATAATTTATTTCCTTAATTATGCATTAGTTTCATTAGGAGGATTTTTTTATAATTATAATTAGCTCTTTTACAATTATATTTAACTTTCCTTACATAACTAGAATTTTATCCTATAAATATGTCTGGCTTAGTATAATAAAATTATATATTGTTGATTTATCTTTTTTAAAAAAATTTAATTTCTTTTTGAAGTGGTTATCAAAAGAATTAATTTTTTTGAAGCGATGATCCGAAGGTATGATTTTCTCAAAAATCTTAAATTTTTTATTATACCTATCGGTTCGCAGGAGGCTCTTGGACGGCACGAATCTCTGCACCATCCACGCCAAGCGCGTCACCATGCCCAAGGACATCCAGCTCGCCCGTTGCATCCGCGGCGAACGCGCACCGAGGAAACCTTAGGGAAGGTGGATTTGTGTCTTTATATATGGATATACATAGAGAAAGAGAGAGAGAGCGCGCGCTAGAAGATTGATTTGAGGAATTTTATTTTGTTTTGAGTGTTAGGGTTTTCTTGATGCATTTGGGAATTTCGTTTCCCTCTTCTTAATGAAAAAAAAATCCCTTTCTAATAATTGTTTTGTCGGATTATGTAACATGGTATGGTGGATCGAACGGTTAACGACGGTTAGCATTGTAATTTTCGTAAATGGACGGCCTGGATTAGTTGTCCCGAGTGCAGGTTACCGATATTTGCCGACATTTTCTGGACTGATAGCGATAAATAACTGCAAGCCGTTTTAGAAAACGGCAATAAAATAACTAAAGACAACATTAATAGTCGTGCAAATTACTGTTTGGTGAACATTAAAGGTGTTAGAAATAACGTAGGCCGTTATCAAGATTCCGTTACACGCCAATTTAACGGACCCTCCAGTACCGTCACAAAGGAGGACCTCGTCCCGCCTGAACGTCGCGTTCCGACTGACTTTGTTTTCTCGGTCAAATCCCTCGCCTCTTCCGGGCTTCCCCGATTGTCCTCCTCTCCAAGAAATTATGAGATTAAGCCCCCACCCCGCCCTTCGCGAAAACAGCAACAAAATCTTTTGGCAGGTGGCGAGAGAGAGAGAGAGGGAGAGATAGGGGGATGGTGCTGCCCGTGGTGAAGCTGGGATCGCTCGCCCTGAGAACCCTCAGCAAGCCAATCGCCTCCAGGCTCAAGCAACAAGCCGGCTTCCACCCAAGGTTCCGCCAGTTCATCATAGACCTCGCCCAGGTCCTCTCTCTCTCTCTTCTCTGCTTTGAACTTTGGGCTTTGTTGGTGTCTCTCTCGGTCTCCTTTTTTGCCATAACTTTGGGCTTTCTTGGCGGCTCTCTCGTTCTCTTCTTTCTTTATTTGGACTTTCTTGGTGTTGGCTTCTGGCCAGAGCGTGTGCTTTTCTTTATGATCTAGAGGTGCTCTTCTTTTGTCTTCTTTGGTTTGTTTTTAGAGACCATAGTGTCATTTGCTCCTAATGCAATATGGAGGTATTCCTGGAAGTTTATTCTTCCTATAACCTGTCAGTTATATCTTCTAACCTGAAATACAAGTACTGGAGATTAGGATTTCATGGCATCAGTTTTCATTTTGGATATGGATATCGATGCTCTTAGTGCTATGCTAGTTAAATTTTATGGTATCTACTCTGATAACATGATTATTTAATTGCTTATTACATTTTGTTTCATTGAATTTTGCATATATTTGATATTATATCCAGAGAATTGGCCGGAAAAAGGTTAATTATTGCTTATTACATTTTGTTTCACTGAATTTTGCATATATTTGATATTATATCCAGAGAATTGGACCAAAAAAGGTTGATTTTTGTTGTGAATGATGTTGGAAAGCTTGTTACGATTAAAAAAAAGAAAGAAAGAAAGAAAGAAACTTATTTATAAATACATAAGAAAGCTTACTTTGAAAGAATCTATATAGTCTAACACCTGAGGCTAAATAGCTAAACACAAATATCCTTTTTGAAAGTATTAGACACATATCTCTGTGTTTTTTTTACAAAAATAGAAGAAGAAAACAATAAGATGTGCAGAATGATTCTATGTCCATAGAGTTAAGTCCTTATCCTTAAGAGAAACTGGTAGCTTTTTGTGGTTAGCTCAAGAAAGAAATTTGCTTCAACTGCATCTTGTAGATGAGGGATACACCGAGGCAGTGGGTCATTTCCTAGAGTTTGGCTTCGGTCCTTTACCTTTTGTAGCCCCCTGGCGGCTCAATAATCTACAAATCTCACAGCATGTGTGGTCCAAATAAAGGCAACCAGATGATTTAGTATTTTTTTAAAAAAAATAAAATCATCTTGAAATGCAGATCGTTGGATTTGTATATTGCTGTCCTCTCAGCAATCTAAAAAGGTAAAGGATGGAGCCGTTTACTGTTGCTAAATGACTGAAACCATTATGCATTTCCTAACTCCATTTGATGAACAAAGGTGGTTAACAATGATTGATGAGTCTTTTAGCTTAAAGATTTTATTTGATCTTATTTCAGCGTACGATCAAATGGGGCTATGCAGAATAAATGTTCTCTTGCCTTTCTAGTACATATCTCTAAAACAGAACTACTTTAGGGATGCTTGTGTTGCCAAGAGAAACTGAAGATGAAATTCTCTTTAAGAAGTTCTTCCTTGTACCCAAAATGAGTATGACTTGACTTGAATGGCTTGTTTCTTTTACTTTTCTTTCATTTGGTAGCATATGTCTTCTTCAGACATGCTATGCTTATATTCAATCTGTATGCATAGTCCATTTCACGTGCATCATCTCTCCTATAATCCATTTTGCATGTGTCATCTTTCCTTCCTAAGAGTACTATTTTGTCAGTTAATTAGAATTATGTATTTGGAGTTATTGGGAGTTTTGTTGGGCATGTTGAGATCAAAAAACTGTACTTGATGAGCATGTGCTCTGGTCTTATGTTTATTGGGTTTTATTTGTCCTGATGTTTGTTCTTATAATGTTTTCATAATTAGGCAAATCATCGCTTCACCACAACCTTGCAGAGAGGACTGTATGGCCATTCAACTGACATTGCGATTCGTCCTTTGAATGAAGAGAAAGCTATTCAGGCTGCTGTAGATCTTCTGGGGGAACTCTTCGTCTTTTCGGTTGTCTTTATTTCCAAACAATTTATCTTTTCTTCCTATCATCTGGTGTTAATTTCAATATTCTACATGTCATTGATATTTCCGTGCACTGTTATTTGTTCATAAAAAGCTAGCGAACATGGGAAATAAGATTTCACTATATTATGCATGGTTGTAGTTTATGTTGTATGCGTGGTTCAGGTCGGCAGCTGTCGGCCAGTTTTAACTTGCTATGTAGAAGTACACTTCCCCTGCTTGTATGCTTGTGAATGATAAATAGAAGACAGTGGTTAATGTTGGATTTCATGGTTTCTTGTCCTTAGCTCTGCCTTTCCAGTTTTGTATAAATATACTTACAACTCCTAGTACTTGCTTGTTTGATATCCTAGGTTGCTGGAGCTGCTATAATATTTGAGGTGCAAAGAAGTGCTAGATCAGAAGCTAGAAAAAAGGAATTGCATAGACAGGAACTTGAGGTACCACATGAGCATGAACATTCTCTCTGTTATGAACCATTTATTTAATTTTTTATCTCCTTTTTCCCTTACCATAATGACATTCCAATGCCATTAACTTCATTGAACTGGTTATCCAGAGTTTTGAAGGAGTCCATTGAATTTTAATTCTCAAATATAGTTTCACAGAAGGATTTTAGACTTTTTTATGTAAATCCCCTAAAGTATGTCATAAGAGGCCTCCTGTTAATCTGATCATAATCAGGTTTCAGAACTAATACATTGTTTGATTCAAATTTAATTAAAAACATGTGAATGATGTGGATTAATATTTTCATGCTGATCTTATAATATTTATAAAATGTTGAATTAATATTGGTGAGAGTATGAGATTATTATGGACTGAATTGGGTCTAGTATAAAATGTTGCATATGAAATAAGAAAAATATGCATTAGATTATTATGCAATATTTATAAACTAAAGATGGTATGCCGTATTGGTACATACGTTCCATATTGAGCGTATGGTACCGGTACCGGCGTCGAATCAAGACTCGATATTGGCACATACCAAGTCTTAGTAGACTAAATCAACCCATGTATCAAGCATACTGACACTGTGTCAATGTGGTATCAATACGGGATTTAGTACCAAGATGGCGAACCTTGAATTAAAAAGTTTATTGTAGGCCCATGCAAGTATAAATGTTTGGTTTGTTAATTTGAACATGCAAAACGATATAGAAAGCACACTGCTTTTGGTTTCTAAATTGATCTCCGATCATTCTTGAGTAGTTCACTGATGTAGGGAGAAGGATGAATTCTACCCATGCAAGGTTTTGCTGCTTGCCACAATGAAGTAATCTAACTCGTTTGAGATACAGGGACAAATACTTGGATTCTAAGTCCTCTTATAACATTTTTGTAAGTGATGATCCATGGGGAAGTGGCATAAATTAGATATTCTACACAATAACAACATTTGATTGTTGTCATTTTCTCGTATCAATATCATTGTGCCAGTGTTCTGTATAATATTATAGAATGTCAGGTAGTAGTGATTGGAGTACTTGATTGTTCAACTAAAGCATTATTTGTCTTTTTAACCTCTTATCTTTTTTTTCTTTTTTTTTTTTTAAAAAAAAAAGCTAAGACCTTTTAACCTCTAGATAATCTCATCTTGTTGAAAGCCTGAGCAATTTTTGCTTGAAAGGAGACTGGAAACCTCTTTTCGGCCTTTTGACACACACCAATCTTATAGGGGTCTTCATCATGAGCTAAAGGCAGCATGCAATGGATGCCCCACTTTCAACAATATCCTTGATTCCCCACCTTGTAATTCAATTTGATAATCATATTTTAGGTTGGCTCACAATTTTCAACATGCAATAGATGCTCCACTTTCGACAATATCCTTGATGCCCCACCTTGTAATTCAATTTGATGAATCGTATGTTTAGTTCCGTGGTTGCAAATAAGACTATGCTTATCTACTATTTTATGCTAATTCCTGATTCTATTTGCTTGTTTGTTTTTTGGTAGAATTATTTATTTATTTATTTATTTGGTGGCTAGGCTTTGAAGCAAAACGAGGAGAATTTAGCGAGAGAGGTAGAGCTACTGAAGCAGAAGCTCAATGAGTTAGAGCGTCTTGCCCAGGGACGAGGTCCTTTTGGTATTCCCATCTTCAGATCTGGCCAAGCACCCGATAGCACCAAGTCAATGGCTGCTGCTTAGCAAATTTGAGCAACTTGAATAGCACAATTGCCTGCTAAGGAGGTGCAGGTGCTTCATTCACGTTATAATTTTTTACCTTGCCATCTTTCTTGGCTTTTACAGTATTTCCATCTGATAATGCTAGTGATTCGAACTAGTGGTTGGACACGGTTAACTTTTTCAGCCATGTAATGTCGTTGTTTTTGAACTTGTGTAAAAAGAAGCTGATCTTCATAATATAGAATTGTAACCATTCAAAAAAAAAAAAAGGCAAGGCGCAGGATTGCTGTCAGAAGGGAAAAGTATGGCGGTTCTCATCTGAATGCTAAGTAATTCTCAGTTGTCTGCCCTTCTTAATGCGTAAATGGACCTCCTGTTCACCCAGCTATCATCTAGCATGACCACAAAGATCTTTGGTTTCTGACTGCCAGGATCCAGTGTCATGGATATGTTGAAGTACCCATTGCATCCTGAAAGCTATTCTTTTTCTTTTAGCAAAAATATGGATATTTGTTGTCTAGTCCAAAAGTCTATGATCCCAAAACTCTGTTCTTTTTAACGGTGGGAACAAACATAGGTCCCTGCTTTGGAACATGTTCAAGGCATTGCCTTTTAAGCAGTTTAAATCTGAAAAGATTAGGCATTAATTATTTTTGCAATTCAAGAGCTAGTTGGAGTAAACAGTGATTGTGATTGAATAGGCTAGGCCATTTGTATGCCGCCGACAGCCCTCCGGAATTCGTTTCATCCAAAGCATCGGGCCAATGGTGGTCTATATGTGCTAAAACCTAAAGTTTGATTGAATATCCCTAGATGAGTTTTGAGTCTGCTTTATGAATTTTTCAGCAGGGACATCCTTGTCATGACCCCCTCAAAAAAGTTATTCAACTTTGTTTGCTCTTGCCATTCTTATTCATTTTTCATGATCTTTAACCTCTCAGATCTTTGTTACATTAGTAAATAACAATATCAGAGTTATGCTCCACTGCAACTCCAACACAAACCCTCAAATACAAATCAATAAAAATTTGTGAACAAAAATAAAAGGAATGGATACTTGAATTCTTTCTATGTACAATTAGAGTGATGCAGATAACAGGGACGTCAGTTATGAATTAACAATTGACTCTACTACAATTGTATTTTTGAACACCTTGGGTTGTCACATTTCAATAGGGAAAGCAAGATTACAGTTGTTTGAGATTAGAAGGGTGACAAGACATAGGAAGGTCGTGGTTTGAGATGCAAAAGGGGAAAAAAGCTGAGAGATGATTTGCATGTACAGCGTCCATTTTTTCTGCATTTATTTGAATATAAGTGCTACTGGATTTCAATCAACTTCCAGAACCACCTTACCAGGAACAAGCCTTGTTTCTTTCACTTTATGAGCTTCTCTGACTTGGGTGATTGAAAATGTTCTCTCCACTGGTATCTTCAGCTTTCCAGCTTCCAATAGCCTGCGGATCTCATCTAGACCTTCAACATCAGCCCTCATGTATGTCCACCAATACTCTAGCACCATAATAGATTGGAATTATTACATTAGAGATGATGGTGAATCACATTTTTCAAACAATCATGCATCAAGAAGATTATTTTTTTAAAATTGAATTCGGAGCATGTACTAGAGAAAAAAGAGTTCATAAGGTGTATATGAGGAGATAAAATAGACCCAATGCTTTAACGAAAGGGGAGATGGCAGGCACAGAACTGGGGAAAAAAGATGCAGCATAAGCAATTCAGGCCAGAGGTTTATTTAATGGTAGGCAATTATGCAAAATCTCTAGGCATAAAAATTTGCATATCACCACAATATATACCTGAGATAACAAGCTCCACATGTATAGATCAGGAGGAACACATAAGAAGACAAACTGAACTAGCTGAACAATTCTGTGGTTAAATCCCCTCAGGAAAGAAATATAACAAGATGCATTCTTCAAATACAAAATAAACTATGAATGAGATTAGACTAAACACTCAAATGCCTACTTGCTAAGCTTGATGCATCAGCTCCTAGTAGATCTCCTATAGGAAAGTTCCACCGACAACCAGTATGATGAGCAAGATTAACAGCAAAGAAACCATTATATTGGCCATTATATACAGCAAGTTGTTGCAGAACTGTCATGCTCATAAAGCAAACACTCCCCAATGATAAGAAATACAAGAATAAATCTAATTACTACGGTACATCTTGTATCAAGCATACCATACCGTACTGGTACCGAACTAAAACTCGGTATTGATGCATATTGAGTCTCGGAAAACCGACCCGCATACCAAGCATGCTGACACTGTACTAGTATGGGGTCCAAAAAAAACAGCAAATCTTGCTGCAATCAATATTACATCACTGCCATTCTAAGAAAGAGAAAAAGGCAAGGTCAACACATTATTCACCCCATTTAATTACAAAATCAGAATTCCACCCATTCCTTTAAATTACAGAATCAGAATTCCATAAAGTATTTATTTGACAGTTTATGAACTATAATCTCAAATTCACTAAGAAAGAGTAGGAGGCACGTGGATAATTGATTACTATATAACCGGGCTCATCTGACCATGCAATTTTTTGAAAAGGATAGATGATGACAAAAACTAAGATGACCACTCATTAAAAGATATAACATCAAAGCCAATCTCTGGATCTGCAGAACAAGAAAAGTATCCTCCATTATATTAAAAAAAAAAAAAGGGTGTGTGTGCATTTTTGAAATTCCTGTTATGTGTAGAGGCCACAACCATTAGATAACACTAGTAGTTGTCTAACATCTCTGCAAAAGATGTTTTCATTGGCACATTACTTTTCTGAAGCCCTGGTAATAAATGATATTCAGGTCACTATAAAGTGGCACTATAATAAAAATGCAATGCTGTTGGATTAGCAAGAGATTCTTCTGAACCATTGGGTAAGCAGAAATATGACAAAACGGGCAGCAAAAGTCACCTAGGTACAATGAGCAAATCATAATGTATACAAGAACATAGGTGAATTTTTGGTGTGTGAATCTACTCTGGAAAACACAACTGAAGGTGGTGGAATTGCTAGACATATGGAATTAAAATGGGACAGAAACTTCACTTTAGAAAATCCTATGGTATACAGAATGCTTGTAAAGCCCAAGCTGTGATTGTAGATCAGACTACAGTCAAAACACAATGCAAAAAAGTAATAAAAGGCCAAGAATGTAAGCCTAACAAAGACAAAACCAAAAATAAACAAAGTTACCATGTCAACCATGGAACAAAGCCAAGATCCACATGGACATGGATGTGGCTTATGAGGTTTTCAGTCTCCATACCAGTCCCCATTATCAATAGCTTACCAGTATGATTTATGGGTCTTGTTGGTACAGTACAACCTCTTACCTACACATGGCACAATACTGAAGTTGGCATGACAACTGTACCATGTCTAGGTATAGTGCTGTATTGAGCCTCCATACCTCAACAGTAATGGTACCAGCTGGTACAGGTTGGTACCAAAAGTCTTGGTGGCTTATGCATGCATGAACCTCATGGTACCAAATAGCTATGAAGTTGAATTGTACCATACCCTTCCTCCCTTGGTTGGAGAGGCATTCTCATGAAAATAACGTAAATTGAGTGACAAAATTAGAAGATGCTAAGACCTTGGACTCAGCATGGACTGAAAACATAAATGCAACAGAAACATTATCTAAACAGTCGAACAACATACATATGTGTGAGTATCATTTTAGCAAGTGTCCCAAGCATATTTAAGGCCCAACAAAATGAACAAGTCCCACCAAATCAATCAAACAAAAAGTCAAGTCCACATAAATGATGATAATGTGCATCGTGGCGCTGCATGGCAATCAAGCAAATTACTGTACCATCGTGTGTAAATACATTATCACGATCAAGAAAACATTGTTGTAATGCATAACTCCAAATCTTGGGAGGTAAAGCTTTTTTCAGCTCATCTATTTTTGCTGGATCGGTATTATGAAAAATCTACTGTAGTATTCATATAAATTTTAAAAAAAAAGAAAAATCATGTTAATCTTGCGAGGAAATCAAGTTCTAGATAGAAATTCACTTCAACATGCATTCTTGTACACCCCTCTTAGTCTCATTTAAAGTCAAGCTCAAATTTTGACGAAAGTTCATGAAGGGACATGTATTCTGCCCACAGAAGGCACAGTCAGATTTTCTAAGAGATTCTAGCACTAGTTTCAGTCTTTGGGGCAACCACCTCTAAAAGAAAAAGCAATTACTTATCATACTTTATTTTGACTGCATTGACTTTATATTTCATAAATGCAGGTGAGTAATCATAAAAGTTGCTAAATTTTCAATAAACTAAGAATTGTTTTAGCAAAGTCAACGATGCAGCTTTATCTCCAAACATGTCCTTGACCTTTGGCCTTTGCAAGGCTTATTCTTAATTTATCAAGAAAACATCACCTTCAGAAAGAGAAAGACAGCCTTCATACCTATTCCATGAGAATAGCGGTATTGCATTTGCTTCTTTAGTAAAATAGCTGTGGCAGCAGGAAGACCAATAGCCAACCCATATCTATCAGCTACGGATGCTGCTTCTCCCTATAATATGGAAATAAGCTCAAATTTTCAATGGAATCATGTCAAAATAAAGGCCATATGAAAAATACTTCAAAGGCTTCTGACTCAAGAAATAAAGACCCTGCTCAGCTACCTGCAGTGTCATATAGTGTCCGCCTTTCTTCAGAAGATTAATTCCAATTCTTTCAGTTTCGGGGATCCCTATTGTGTCTAGAACAGCATCAAATTGCTCTTTGATTGCTGATTCAATATCCTGTAAAATGCAGTACAGAATGTTAAGAAATAAACATTTGCTAATGTAAATGTTCAAACTTAAATAAGATACAGAGCTTCATTCTCAAATAAGCCCAGTTCCCAGCAAGAAATTGTAAGTGCTTCTAGAAATGCTAGCATTTGGCAGGCTAAAGGAGCTTATAAATGCCTTCTTGAATAAAATATCTGGCATATTTAAATAAGCAAGTTTTGAGGGCGGGGACCAAAGGTATTGCAATACAAAAATCTGTAAGAATCAGAAATCAGTTAATTTTTTCATGAAGCAATCAGATGTAGGATCATACTCCGTAAAGTTTAAAAATAAGCAATTCAAGGGAAATTAATAGATGGCATGCAGGGCTCCTCCTTTTTTCTTTTTTCTTTTTTTTGGTTTTTTCTTTTCTTCTTTTTTCTTCCTTTTTTTTGCAGGGGGTGGGAGGGGGGGAGGTTTGCTTGATTTTGAATATTTCTAAAACACAAAAAAGATTATATGGATATGATACAAAAAACTTATGCCATTTCCATTTATCAAAAGGCTCCTAGTGAATTGAAATTTTCAGTGTTGATGGCATACATTTACATGTACCACAAGTTTCTTTTCTTCCTCTCAGATTCACACAACTAATTATCGGAGGAAAAAAGCTAGTTACCACTTTGACTCATCAAGAGCTGTCCAACCATATTAACACCCTTGTGGAGATAGGCATGAAAGGTGATAGGTCTAAAATAAGGAGGTGGCATAAACAAAAAAAATATTAACTTGGACAAACTAAAAGAGAGAGCATTGGTGAGGACATGAATAATAGAGTTATAAATCCATGAACTCCTATCTCTGACATGAAATCTAGGTCATATTTTTATGCATGGATATAAAGAAAAAAGGTGAAAAAAATATCACAGGTATCATTCTAGAGATGCATAGCTAATTCTCTATTTCATCCATTTACTTTAATTTAATGGAAACATATAACACCAATCTATTTGTCCATTGTTGTGTATAACGAAGCTTTAGATTGTTGCAATAATCATTCAACATATTCTTAGGAAGTCAACTAACTTTAAAATTGTTGTTGTCATTGTTGTTTACAACCTTTAATCTCCAAAAAGAGCTCGCCCTTGCAGGAACCTTTTTCAGATCTCAAGATTTGAGTTATAAGGGTAATGCAACAAAACAGAAGAAAATAGCAAATAGGATGGTTATTGGAGAAATTAAGAATGACATGGTAAAACAACACAGCTAGCAGTAGCTTTGTTTCTCACCCAACTACACAATAACAGCAAATTTATCATTATGGGCCTGAAAACATCTAATCTATCATCAGTTGCATAAGACCAAAAATTAGAAACTTCAGTTATGTAGGTGAATGCATGGTCCTGCATGTGCACCACGTAAACCTATGCTGTATGAGATGTGCATAAGTGAGAAGGTGGATGTTCCTTATAAGTACAGACCATTCTATCCACTAAAACCTTAAAATCAAATGAATGAGTTGAGAAACTTAATATGGCGTGGAGTTGAATGGATCTCAAGCCATCCAATTGAGCCACTCTTCCTGTTGTCCATGACTTTCCTGATTTAATTAGCTAAGAATGATGGTGTTATATTAATATTATCAAATTGTTTTCTAAGAAGTTATTGGCCACATATAACCATTTAGGAGTGGATACAGGTGAAGTTCTGGTGGCCACACCCAAGTCACATGGAGATACATGGCTACACAAATTTTTGAATTCCAAAGAGGAATTGCTTTAGCATATTTAATGTTCATCTTATTTGTTAGCTAAGTCGAGGAGCAGCAATGGAGAGAACAGCCAAGTGTCTTGCTACCTCAGCAGTATAATCAACAGCTTTCTCAGCACCAGCTTCCAGAACTCGATCAATACTCTTACTTCCGCATGTGGTTGACACACTGCACCCTGCAGCTACTGAAAGCTGAATTGCAGCTAGACCAACTGCTCCTCCTCCACCAAGCACTAACAGTCTCTGTCTGTTAATAAATCAAACAAAGAAAATGTCATGAATTGACTTATAAGATCGCAAAAGAAAAGCTGCCAGCTGCTTGTATATGACAAGCAATTTTTATATACAGGACCCAGTAAACAACCTGAAGGTTTCGGTAAATTCAGCAATTTGAGATGGTAAAGCAGAGGTGCTAGCTAGACAGGCAATAAAAGTTCTGCCAGAATATTTTGATTGGAAATCATGCTCTCAGGAACAAAGCACACATTAAATATCATATCAGTGATTCCATCACCAGCTAATTGAAAAGAAACTATGAGAAGCAAGTCCAAATTAGATATATTCGCAAAGTTACCTTCCTTATGTATCATCAGTTTTCTGCTTGCAACATGCAACCATACCCTAAAATTAGAATGGAAACAAGGTAAAGCTATTAAAAGAAACTCCACATACAATGCAAATGTGTTTACAATTCCTTTGGCCCCTAACAGCAATGGAATTGAAGATCTGATCAAATTTCTCATGTTGATTTCTTGCAATCTGTAGCAAAATAAATTTGCAATGTTTTCTTTCTGTAATTTTCACCAAATATTGATGATATTAGCCTCAAACAAGTATAATAAATCAGATATGTTTATTATGGATTTAGTTAGGGTAACAAGCATGTATTCACATTAACAGAAGAATAAAACAATGGTCGATCTGGAATCAGCCAGATTTTTTATTTAATTTCCCCGAAAAAATTAATCTTCTGTATGTTGGTTCTTTGACCCTAGATTCCCAAGAAACCTGCAGTTGGAAAAGTATCATGGCTTCTTGACTGCAAAAGGTTCAACATTAACATTAGATCTAGTCTTTCTTGCCTTATTCAAGTAGGTTAACTTCAGTAAGATAATATAGTTAACTGACTATCACATACAATGTAGTCCTATATGCATTTTTTTCTTACTCAGGACAGGATCTATCTGTCTTCTCCAACTTGGTTTGGACATTAATTGCAGTTATGCCTTTAAACTCAAATCTAAAATGTGATTTCTCATGATAAATCAATCAAAGAGACCGTTTCACGATACTGATTCATAAAGGTTTTCATAATCCAACTTATTCGATGAGCTTAAAATCTTTGATTTTTTCCATAAAAAGAAAGCAAAGGAAACATTACAGTTCATATTAAAACTAATAATAAAAAAACTTTTCATTAAGTCCTGTCTGTAAAGGGTATAGGGTAAGCTCCATGGACCTTCACCATTTGTGCTATCAAAGGCAAAAAAACCTACTTGATTATACTCATTACCATCAGGGGCTATAATCGTATACGGCTAGAGTCTCTCAAAGTCCGTAACTAACCCAATCATCCTTGACATTCGAGCTACGTATATCACCTCCAAGTAGCAAAGCCCATTCTTGAGTTTAGGGCGATGTGTTGCTTCTCACTTTGCTCACTCCATGATGAGTACTTAATGCATGCTTTTAATGCAGTGTCATAAAATCAACCATTATATTCACACACTGGTGAAAGCAACATCTACAGCAGATGTGCACAAAAAAAAAAAAAAAAAAAAGTTCACTCTTTGGAATTAAGAATACAGTAAGAATATCCATGTAATGTTGGGAGTGCCCCCACCAATTTCACAAACTTTCCTTTGTAAGGTAATATTCATGTCATTGGGCATACCCTTGAGTGATTCTAGCAGTACTTTTTAAAGCACGCCATGCAGTCAAAGCAGCAAAAGGAATGGCGCTTGCCTCCTGCAAAATGATAAAATAAATTCCTCAAGAAGTCATATGTAGGTAAAGAATTTCTAAAACCAAGAAAACTGTCTGACTAAGAAGAAATCGTTAGAAAAAAGAAAAATAGAAAAGTTTAACAGAATATCAATACCTAGAAGTGCGAAAATCATAGACATTATTTTAAAACCAACCTTAAATTATGAGAGAATCTTGAAAATAATCAATAAAATTTTCTCCGCAATATTCAGAGAGTACCTTAAAACATTAGGCACATTTATAAAATTGCAGATTCAAGCAGTTGATCCTCCAGTCATGCCTATCTTAAACATATTAATGGCTGAGTAAATGCTAGTTCTAGATCCACTAGGTATCGTTGACCGATAGAATGTGACAAGGGAGAATTATTTATTCACAGCCCACTGTGTAATTGGCGGACAAAATAGATATAGAAAGACCTCTTAAATTGGAGTTTGATGCATGTTTCCTTGGATAAAGTTCACACATCATTTTAAGTATGAGTCTGCTGTAGCAGACAGGAATTAGGGGCATACCACCAAAGTAATGACCATTGTGTATCATACCCAGGGGCAAATCCATGTACATTTGAGGGTTGGCAGTTGCCCCTACCCTGCGCACCCCCTCTCCCCCCCCCCCTTCTCAAATTTTGAGAAGTTTTATAGAGGTTCTATTAGGTTTCAGAGTTTGTTATAGAAATTGCTCCCTCTCCCCTTGACCAAAGGTCCTAGCTCCGCAACTGACCATACTAAATGGGAACCAGTATGGGGGGCCTCAGTACACTGCATTTTCAGGAACCGGGGCCCCAACCATACATATCACAGTGGATCATGGTGGATTGAACCACAAACAAGTGCGAACTGTATAGTACTAATCAATATTGAGCAAGAACTGAGCCTCAATACACTGCATTTTCAGGAACTGGGCCCCAACCGTACATATCACACTGCATCATGGTGGATTGAACCAAAAACAAGTGCGAATTATATAGCACTAATCAATAGTGAGCAGGACACTTTGGAAAGGCCATTCTTTTTGTTTCTCTACCATCTCGAGTGGGAGGCAGTGCGAGGCTTCCGCACTTGAAGATTTGTGGACTTGGATTTCAGCTTGTCAGAAAATCAACAAAGAGAGATAAGAGAATGATTTCTAGCTAGGTAATGCTTTGCCTAGTCAATTTTTTATTTTTATGAAAAATCTAGTCCCAAATCAAGGGGGATTTGTAATTGTTGAGTGAGGATCATGTTAAAGTTTCTTTTCTTGGTGAATGAACACCAGAGGACATGAATCCAGGATCAAAATCAAAGAAATATGCAATTTTGGGTTGAACACAACAGCCTCCACCATAAGTACTTAAATAGGGAAATAGCTATATTCAAGTCACTGATGTATGAATGTCATTGTTCAATCTATTTTTTCATTAGAAGTTATGTGAACTTATGCATCACACAAATAAATACATGTCAAATAATGAGAAAGAGTTTCAACGCACATAGAACAGAATGATTCAACCATTAAAGCAATAACTCTACCAAATTTTTGTATAAACCTAACATTAAAACAATAAGAGATTAAACAGACCAGAAGCATGAAGGAAAAAATAGGCTATACCAATGGTGTATTAGTTGGCACAAACCATCCCACCTGGTACACAGGGTTAGTTCAGTATGCACTTCAAATGTACCAGTAGCATGCCAACTAGGCTCGTATGGCCATACCTTGAGTATTGGAACCTTGATTAGGAGTCCTTTATGTTTAACAATAAATAATCGTGGTATTTATACAACAGTACTTATTTGATTTGCTTAAAGGCAAATTTGAGCTCACGATTTATTCTACAGTGCAGTTACTTGTAGATTCTGTCAGAAAGCACAGGTTCTTGAATTTATAAAACATCTTAGTTGTAGCATCAGCATATATAATGTCAGAGGAGGAGGAAAAGTGATAAAACGGGACCCAGAAGTCATGGCAAGGTTAAGATCTTACAAACAAATAATATTTTAAGTGCATAAGGTTATTTAGAACATCATTTAAAATACAACATATCTAGAATTTATTGAAGAATGTACAAGGATTGCAATACCTCCTTTCCTATGCATTGAAAAAAATAGTGGCATCAGTAGCATCTCTGTATTAAAGGTATCACAAACAAGATAGATAGATTACTGTAAGCACAAGAAGAAGATGTTTAATATTATGATAAATATTACAGAAAATACTTAGTGCTTGCACTAGTTTATGCTTTCTAATGCTTGGAAAAATGTTAGAGTTTGTAAAAACATATAAAATGGCATGGGTTACCCATTGCAAGATAAACAGAGCAAGGATAGAACATTTAAGAGATGGTGGGGAAAAAGACATCACCAGCAAGGTTTACTTACCACATGCGTCACTGAAGATGGTTTTATTGTGAGTTCATCTTCTGAGAGAATAGCATAATCAGCATAAGTGCCTCTCACAGCTGTTGGGTGCAATGCACCAAAAACTTCCTGCCCAATGGTAAGGGCAGAAACTGAAGAACCAACTGCTGCGACTTCACCACTAATATCACGACCCAAAATTAGTGGCAGAAGTGGTTCAAAAATGGATCGTCCATAACCAGATCGCATCTGAAGATTAAAAAAGTCAATGAATAGCATCAATATAATCACATTTTCTAAAAAAGTCAATGAATAGCATCAATATAATCACATTTTCTCTTGCATATGTCACAAAATATAGTCACAAATTGACTGGCATAACCAGATCGCATCTGAAGATTAAAAAAGTCAATGAATAGCATCAATAACATCACATTTTCTAAAAAAGTCAATGAATAGCATCAATATAATCAAATTTTCTCTTGCATATGTCACAAAATATAGTCACAAATTGATTGATATTATTCATGCAATGGTGATGATGACCTAGCTCATGAGTAAACATCTAAGAGTAGTTTCTGGTATTTAATATAACATGTAAGTGACATGTTTTAAACATTTGAAGCCTGATGAATAGGTTAAGGGTAAATGTAAGATCAACGACCAGTCGTAGAAAAGCACATCAAACTACGAAAGCCCAAAATAGGAGCACTTGGCAAATGAGGTCCACTATGTTGTCATGGAAAATTAAGAAAAGGCTTGATGGTCATGGTTATGGTTTTTGAGTTTCATGTAATAGGTCATTTTATTTTGTCTAGAGTGATTGCTTATCCATATATCCGTTTATTTGCTTCAGAACCTGGTTACTGCAATGGCTGAATATAAATTAATGATGACCTTTCCATTTGTTTAAGAAAACTCATGCCTTCCATATTATGGTCAGTTATCCTTTGACTGAAAGCTTGGAAATTATCTTGGTTATAAAGAGAGTGGTTTTTTTTTTTAAAAAAAAAAAGGAGTATTTTCAGGTATCGAAACTAGGCCTTTTCTGTTCTCCAGACCAGCAGTTGTCAATACACATGTTGCAGTATCTCGAACATTTTAACATTCTCATTAAGGTTTTTTTTTAATAATTACCATTTTTTGTCATGTTCCCCATGAATGCTAAATCATCCTTCACTCTTATCCTTCAAATATACAAGCTCTCATCTACTTGGATCTGTCAAACAAGCCTTAGTCACAGCCTATAAATTGAGCTGAAGCTACTTTGAGAAGCACTAGCCAATATGCATTAATCTCATTAAGTTATTTTTTTTTAATAATTACCATTTTTTGTCAGTTCTCCATGAATGCTAAATCATCCTTCACTCTTACCCTTCAAATATACAAGCTCTCATCTATTTGGATCTGTCAAACAAGCCTTAATCAGGGCCTATATATTGAGCTGAAGCTACTTTGAGAAGCACCAGCCAATATGCATTCTCTTATTACTTTATCCAATTCACCACAAAGCTCATATTGTTGGAAAGCAAGGTAGTTTAGCTCAGGCCATGGCCATTTCATTTATTCATGCCGTGATAATGATGCTCAAGCTACATGATATAGAGATATCAAAACTTTCTTGATGATCGAGCTATATGGTATACTGGCATAGTACCTTACGTTCTTTTTGTCCAGGTTAGATGTCTGTCACTTTTCACTAGCCATACCACCTTCCTTGCTCGAGTTGGCCATCTATCCTGATCACCATCTGTTAGCTATATCACCAGTATTGGCATTAAATTTCCAAGGAAACAATCATTTCATTAACATCCCCTATCATGGTGATTGACCTCGAGTTGTTTGTACTAATTCTTTCCAGTTCCTTCCAGTTCGCTCATCCTCTTCCAAAAACTCTTTCGAGTTTCAGCCCAACTCCAAATACATTTCTGAAAACGGTCATCCCAAATCCTCGCTGCAAATTGACACATAGACCTCTATTAGATCCCTTTAAGACTTCCTATAGCATCGCAATACTTTCAAATTCTATCGTCTCTATCTCTGAGCCAATAAAACCTTATTCAGTACCTTCTTGCATTAAAGTGAGACCAAATTCTATTCAAAACAGGCCGTAAAATGGAGCAAAGAAAAAAATAATTCAAGAAAAAAAAATGGAGAGATTTCGAGGAGCGAATGCAATCGAGAGCTCACTCGTAAGTCCAAGGGATTGATGGACACGGCGCGGGCGCGGACGAGCACCTCTCGCGGCTTGAGATCGGGGACTTCGACGGCCGGGCGCACCTCGAGGACCTCCGGCCCACCGAACCGCGGCAGGACTACGGCCCGACAGGCCATCGCCGCCGTGGACGCGTCCCTGAAACCAAGTGCCGGCCGCGGTCTCCGCCGCCATCCCGCGAGCCTCCACATCGCCGTCGATCTCCCGGAAATAGGCGACGCCTTAAGCCCTGAGAGGTGCCACGCCTAAAACCCTGGCGAAGGGATCGAGGGAGGAAGGCCGCATGCAGGGAAGGAGGGAGCCTGGAGACTGGTCGCGAAGGCGGCGATGTGTGCGATCCGCGTCCACGCGCCCAAGCCTCGCAAACTATTTTCCCGTCAAAGATTTCAGCAATACGCGGCGTTTAAATCGTGCGATCAGATCAGAACGGCTAGGAGATGCATCACCGCGTCGGATACCTTCCGTGCCTTCATTTTCTCTGATAACCAGCTAAATTATTTTGAACCTTGGATTTATGGTTTATGGTAGCCTTAAGAGCATGTTTATAGATTGTCACCATAGCATAGTTTGCAAAGGGTTTTAATGATAAAAAAAAATCTCTACCAACTTTTTTTTTTTTTTTTTTCCGATGGTTTGATATTATAATTTAAATAGTTATTTTATAACTCTTCATCGTAGCATGATTAGTTTTATTTTTCATATTCATAAATTTTTAAATTATTAATCTAGATGATTCATCATTTATTTTTGAATCATTATTTTTTTTAATATCAATTTTTACTAATATGATTTCGACTTTGACTTCATGTATTACAGAAAATATTTCATGATAAAGAAGTATATTATGTTTGCAAAATGATATATAAAACTTATTTACATAGCCATGCAGCTCATGATGTGAAGGTTTATGATTATACTGACATAAATGGGTTCGTATGAAGATGCCTTATTTAAATAACTAAATATGTATGCAAATGCCAAATGGTTGATCAAGTAAAATTTTTCTATCATTCTCATCTCAATATTTTCTTTTACTATCTCTCTTTGAACATTATAATAAATGCCTTCCTTTCTTAGTAGCATACAAGCTAAATTAATATTTTTAAAATAAAATAAAATAACTATGATGTAATTTTATCTACCAACCAAAGGATGGGTCATCAACGAATTGATTGGATTAAGTAGGATGTTTCACCAAATAAATGATAAAAAAAATTTATTTCTCTTGTATGTATTTATTTTTTTATCATCATTTATATTTACATTTCTATATATTTATATTATTTATTACTTAGTTGTTTTGGAATGCCTTATGAGCGAACTCATTCATATCGACGATCTAGCTAGCTTTTTTATAAAAAAAAAGGGAAAGATTCACTTGGACCCCTATAAATCCAAGTGAGTTAAGCTTCTATATTTTTAAAACTAATTACAAATGTTTGCCAGCTGTCTTTTTATGATTAAAGAGTTTATGATATATTTCTATCCAATCACCAAAGAAGACTCCTTTTGAGAGGCAAGTACAATAAAGCCTCGCTGCCAATCGTATTTATGAATTCGAGTAAACCAGAACGGTGAAGCCCACTTTTTGAGGCATGCGAGACCTGCAAGTCGGTCGTCGGGGCGAGCAGCGGCGGAGGCGTGGGGTGTGTTGCTTGAGGGTGAGAGCGAGGCATGCCTCACCAACACCGACACTACTGAAGTCTGAAACTCGGAGATCAAGTCTAAGAGCGAATTTCTTGGTCTTATCCTTGTTGTTTACTTTCTCCAATCTAAAAATCGACGGAGCCTATGATATTGGATTTGAGGCAAGTGGTCGAAATAAGATTTGATCCCTCGCTGCTTCCACCTCTGTTTAGATCGAGAGGTGTGCGAGAAAGACGTTAAATAGAAAACATGCAATCCATGTCTCCGCTCCACCACACCATAATCCCATTCCTTGACAATGCTCTCCTTTTTAATCAGAAAAGCATCAGGTGGTGACCCAGAGGCAGAGGGGTGGGGAACCAGGGGATTTAAGCACGTTTCTTAGCAGAAGCTATCAACATTGTTAAGGGCTTTCGAGGGATCATCAACAACAACAGTGGAGTGGTGGGGGGCCGAGAGGGGCACAGTAGATAAAGGATGGATGGCTGCATGGAGGGCACCGACAGCTGCGGAACGACAGTGCCAGTGAAGTTTAGTTTGAAATAAATAACATTAAAATGTTCTTAATATATGTTGGGCTCAAAATTGATTTGTGCCATAGTTTCAAGTGGAACCTATGATGAGAAGGGAATGTTGATCATAATAACAAATATATGCTATAACTAGTGATAGACATATTACGCACAAGCTTGCATTTTCAATCAAATTTTTTTTGTTCAAATTGGTAGCCTCATTATAGAATAAGTATGCAATTCATATGCATGTTAGCAAATAAAAATAGGAAATTAATGAATTGCTCATTAATGAGACCTATGTTCTGGAAGCTTGAGAAGATAGAAGCTTTCAGCAGAATAGGAAGAAAATGGTAGACGTTGGCCATTAACAAAGAAGAAACCAAGTTTTCGGCTAAGAAAACTTGGGTTTAAGACTGGTTAAGAGGAAAAAGCCATGAGGAAGAAAGCAACCTTCTTTCTTAGATTTGATTCAAGTTTCTACCAGGTAAGCCTTAGGTATTGATTCTTAAGCTTTTCTTTTGATCCACAAACTCAGTAGCATAGGATTTACGTTGGTTTTTCAATGGGATTTAGAGCCTTCATTGACCGATTGGGAGACTCTATTTCAAGGGAAGAAACAGAGCAATCGAAGTTTTTTTTTTCTTGCCACGCTCGTTTTCTCTTCAGCAACAAATTCAACAGATAATCTCTCTTTCTCTCTCTCTCTTCTCGTTCTAAATTGATGCTTAGAAGCCTAATTCCAAGATCAGGCGATCAAGGGAGAAGAGGATTTTACCAAGTTGTAGTCGTGCCCTGTTCTTGTTGTGTTCGGCCTTCAATGGCCGTATCTTGTGGCCGGACGGGCTTTGTCCCCGGAGGACCGGCTATGGCCAGAGTTAGGATGGCTCCTGGCGGCGCCATGACCGATCGAGAGATCAGTAAAGTGCAGTCCAAGAACCACGATGGTCCCGCTGGTCGGGACCTGAGAAGAAGAACGTGGTTCTTCTCTAATAGTTAAAGCCATAATTAATTTGGTTTCACCCATTTACCTTGAGTATTTGTCCTACTTCAAATTGGTTTAGAACTTAAATGATAAAATAAGTTTTAGATTCAATTTAGTTAGAAGTAGGGTTGAACAAATTTAATTTTTGGGTTGAAATAGTTGTTGAGACTAGGAAACTTAGTTGTTATTGTTTTAGCTTGGATTAGAGGTTAATAGCCGTTATGATTCTAAAAGTAATTTAAAAATTTATTATGCAAGTGTGCAGCATCTCTAAGGTGCATTATTTTTGGGATTATCAAGAAAGGTAAGTAAATTGATTATGAATTTATTATTTTAATAAATAGCTTATTTTATTATTCTAATTAATTATCATTTAATTATAAAAAAATATGATTATAATTAATGGCATTGTTCGATGAATCGATTTGCATATTTAGTATGAATATTTTATTACTTAAAAAGAATTGTTATTATTACTATTTATTGTTTTAAAAGATTGCTATTAATGTTGTTTAATTTGTGAAATATAAATAGCATTGTTAATGTTTTATGTAAATGGTTACTAATTGTAAAGTTTAAATAATGCTAATTGCTGTATTAATAAAATAATCTTAATTTATTTATTATGAAAGCCTTGTTATATTTACACCTATGAAAAGTAAAATAAAAAATACTAATAATAATAATAACAATAATACTAACAACAAATAAGAATAACAAGAAAATAACAATAAATATAATAAATGAAGAGAGATTAAAATAAAAATAATAAATAATGATAAATTCCATATTATAATAAAAGTGAAAACAATAAAATTATATGGTTTCATGAATAAATAATTATTAAAAATATTAAATTATTAAATAAAATTTAATTAAATATATAAACTCTCGATCCACTATGTAATGATTGATTATGTTGACTGTTCTATTTTGACACCACCTCTATGGGAAGAGAAATCCCATCCATATGGTTAAATGTGATGTTTTAGTCCCCATCCATAGAATTAAATGCGGTGTTTTAGCCTTATCACAGGAATAAATGTGGTTGTAATTTGTAGCCATGGAATAATTAAAAACTAATGGCATGAAATATATAATGACATGAAAACTTTGATAATTAGTATTGTAGCAATTTTGATTAAAATTAATACAAAATTTTGAATAATAACATAATAGTGTTATATGAAATAATATAGAAAGCTAATAACTATAACATGTAAAATTTCATGAAAATTTAATATATATTAACTTCTACAACTACTAGTTTATAATCAGTACTATTTACTAAATGTGAACTCACAAAATATCTTATTATTATTTTTTTCAGATGCAATGAAATAAAAAGAAGATACTAGATAGAAATAGCATTTGTCATACTTTGCTTTTAGTTATCTCATAGTTAATTAGTTAGTTAGCCAATTAGTTGAGCTTCATGTTATCCTTGATTTATTTAATTGAGTTTGATGTTAGTTTTTGTAGTACTTAATAATTTATATGATATGAACATTGCTAGTTTAAATAGTAGTTTTGTTTTACTGAATTTATGCTATTCAACTGTAATAGATATATTACATGCTTTGTATGCGATAGATTATCATGAGCTAAATCCATCCTATAGACTAGGGTTAGGGTGTGACATTCTCATTTTCATTTTCTAATTTTAATTCAAGCTAATTACTTGGCATTGTATTTTGACCAACATGATGCCTGCTTACCATTCATGCAGCATGGCACCAATTTTTGGTTGCTGCAAGAATTTCGAAATTTGAATTATAAGGTGCAATAATATTTAAAACATTTTAGTTATAAAAGCGAACCATCAATTTAATCCTAATTTTACTTCAAATCCCACAATACCTACCTTGCCATTTAAGTTGGATTCCAAAAGTATGATCCTTAAATGGCCATTTAACATGGTCAGTGTTATAGCAACAGTAAGATCACAGTCATAATAATCCTCTTTAGGTTCCATAATGCTAAATGCGTTCAAAAAGTAAATAATTTCGTGTTTAAGAGTATAGAGGACCAAAGTGTGCTGGAACCCTCGGTCTTTAAAAAATAGAAATAAAAAGAACGAGTGAACCAAATCTCACCTCCCCCTTGTTTCGAGGAGCAACGGAGTTCCGACCCTCAAAATAAAAAAATTACTGGCAGGCTACTCCGAAAGGGCCGTCAAGATGGGAAGTTCGCTGTCACCCGACAACTTTTGCTGCGTCGGCGTCCTTCCCGTCCGGAATGAGTGGCTGGCGACTAACCTTCTCGATGTGTGCGAGGGCGAGACCGAAGAAAGAACCAGCAAAGGAAAGCGATAAAAGAGTCCCATCTCTTCCCCCGATTCCCTCAACCCCAACTCCAAGCCCTCTAAGCTCGCCCTAAATAGTTCCAATCGATCCCCTCGAAATCGACCACTTCCCTTGTTTCCCCCTTTTTCGATTGTTCTCTCTTCTCTCTCGATCCCCCAGTGCCGCTCTTGTTCCTTGCCCCTTCTCCGGATCGCTCTTCCGCGATCCATTGGCGGAGTTTCTGAACGGAATTAGAGGGATTGGGCGAGGGATTTGGGTGGGGGTGGACCCGGGGGGGCGGGGGGGTGGGGGGCGCAATGGGGAAAGGGTCGAAGACGGGGTGCCGGTCGGCGTCTCACCAGCTCTTCAAGGACAAGGCCAAGAACCGGGTTGACGACCTTCAGGGGATGTTCAGCGATCTCCAGTCCGCCCGCAAGGAGAGCCGCACAGCTGACGTCGCCGTCTTCGAGGAGCAGGTCCACCAGATGCTACGCGAGTGGAAGGCCGAGCTCAACGAGCCCTCCCCCGCTTCCTCCTTGCTTGTAAGCCTCCTCATCTCTCCCTTTTCAGTCCCTTAAATCATCTTTTCTTTCGTGTTTTTTTTTTTTTTCCTTTTTTTTTTTCCTTTATAGTGATGGATTGATTGGTTTTCTGTAGGGGAATACTCATGTTTCTTCGGAGCTTCCTTCAGAAACCCTGCGTCTGTTGCAGCTTAGTGAAGAGGAGGATGATGCTACGAGCAAGCTCGCTGGCCCGGTTCCTGGGAACGCAAAGGCTGAGCCTTTAGATGCCTCCGAGCCTAATGTTGAAGAAATTCAAGGTGGAGGAACTGCTGTCTTTCAAGAGGTGAGCTTTTTTTCCAAAACTAAATCGTGTAGGATAATTGGATTTGTTCTTCTTGATTGCATGTACGTGATAATGCCTGTTAGGGGTATGCTGTGGAATTTGGCTTCGTTCTTTTTGTCTTGTGACGTCCCCAGTTGCACTGCTTGTGTCTTTTGCTCTACGATAGATGCACATGCAACTGATATCCTTGATTTTTATATAACATTCACAACTAAACTTTTTTTAAAGCAGAATCAACCATGCCGGTTACATTCTGAAGCCAAAAAAAGAGAACAGCTTTGTGGCTAGAACTTGGTTGAAGTTGCAAGAGTTTTGATGTTAGAACCCATTGATTTCAAGATTAACATATAAATTCAAGTGCTTGCCTCGATATGATGGTTAGCATATTGTGTGGCTTAACTATATGTTAGATCCCTAGGAATTGGCTGGAGGGTTTCAGCTTATGCATGACTGGTACGGGCACTGTGTCGGTGATTATCCTTTGCTCAAATCTTGTAGGGCGAATGCTTCATGCAGATGAGTTCTATCTGTGACTGCCTCATTGGTTTGTGCATAACCCAAATTATAAACAGTGAGCTTTATTCCATTGATTCAAGGATGCCTGTTTAAACTTTTTTCATTATTTGCTTATAAGGAGCAGCCCAGTATCTTGTTAACTCCAGCTTTTCTTTTTTAAATCAAATGCCTTCCATCTGCTTCTCTGTTCTCAGGAAACGATTCCATCTCATGTTTGGACCTTCTGTATGCTTGTGAGCTTCACTTTCTTACTGTGGCATCTGGTGAGGGTTGACAATAAAAAATATAAAGAGCTAGAGGGAGCGACATGCCCATCCTAAGATCATGAACAGAATGGAGATTATAGAAATAGAGAAATTGGTCACCTCTGATGGTAGTTCAAGAAAAGAGGGAGGGTATGCATATGAACATTACTGGGGGGATGGTAGTTTAAGAAAAAAGGGAGGGTACGCATACGTACATTACTGGGGGGTGGGAGGAGTTGATAGACGGAATGTTCATGGAGATTATATTTATTGCAAAGTTTCCATCTCTTATAAACTTAGCAACTTTAAAGGTTAGTATTTGTTAAAGCCACTAATTGGTTTGCCTAAGTGGCCCTTATATATGCCTTAACCACCAAGCTAGCACCGAAGAAAACCCTCTTGAGCCTATGAGGCCCAAATTGGCCTAGTTTGGACTATTTCTAGGGCCTTATCTGAAAATGTTAGTTGTAAGATATTATTTATATTCGTTGGCCTTGTATAAGTATTTAGGACCTTTCTAATGCCCAACTAATGCAGAACTAAACGCACACCTACATGGGTCCCATCAATTGAAGTAGGTCAGGAATTAGAAAGAATTGGTTTATTCCTACATTTTCTCATTTGTTCCCTTGATTTGGTTAAGACATATAAGTTTACTAATTCTTGATTAGTTGTTGATTCCCCATCTTATTTACCAATTATAATTTGGTAGAGCTGCACAAACTTCAGTTATCAAGAATGTTCTTTTGGATCATTTGCTAACGTTCTTGTCCAATTCATAGTAAAAAACTGTTATCTACAGTTCATATTATCCTTATTTGAAAGTGTTTCCTTAAGTTACCTTTCTTATCACTTTTATCTATTTCCCTTTTTGTTATTTTTATGAATTTTATTTTTTTTTAACATAATTTGTCTAGGTTCCAATTTCTGCATAAGCACTACATTGTCCCCTGGTCGTCCCCTGGTCGGCTGCCAATTGCAACTGCCTTTTAAGACATTGACAAATTCTTGTTTCAAGGCCATGTGAAAAGGAGTTGTTTGAGTTCTAGTTCCAAGCTCTCACTGATTCATAATATGCATTACAAATAAGTTAGCTGGAAAAACATTTAGCGCTATTATTCGATCCTCAAAAGAGTACCATAACCATGTCATTCTGTCAAATCCCCTCGAAAAAATTACCGTGGTCAACTAAAATTCCCAGCTAGCAGCATTTGAAACATAAAATTTATTATTATAAATGATAAGGGGCGAAGGATTAAAATATATTAAAAAATTTGTATTCTCACTTGAAGATACACAAAAAGATGTGAAATTACCTGTGATCTGGTTGAAGATTTGTGTTTCATGTTATTGGAACTTCTGCATATGAGGTTTATTAGGTTTTCTACATTCTTCTTATGTTCCTTTCTTGTTATGATGGTTCCTTGATGCAATGCCGTCTTCCCATATAATGGCATACTTTGTACTCTTGTATTTTTGGAAAATTTGCTCCTCTATATACAACTTGTAACTCCTGTAAGCTGTGCAACCCGTGTTGATTATGAAAATGCCATTTCTTAGAGAAAGAGAGAAACTTTTCATGTTGTTATCCTGCGCACTTATATGAAAGAAAAATAACAAGTTAGTGTTGCAGGCTGTAGGTTTGCAAAAATATTATTCACCGTGGAGTTTGGTAAGCTTCACTCTTTATCTAAGTCATGCATTTATCATGTTAAGTCATACAGCAAGACATTCAATGGTATAGCCACTTGCTTATCTTTCTCTTTTGCTTTGTTTTGTTTAATTGGCTATCATTATATAGCCGTATACATCTGCTAGAGTCTGAGTACAAAATATCACACGATTGTCAGACTCTCAAATGATGGATGCCTCATAATTAGCAATAAAAGGGGCAACCAAATCTGCAGCACTATTTGCCTCCCCATAGATATGGGTGGCCTCAAATGCTACAAGAGGAGAGCATATCCTCCAGATAGGAAGCTGATGTGTCTCCCCAGTCAGAGTGCCAACCTTAGTCACCCACCCAGTCACTGTCTTCGGTTCCCCCTCTGACACAATTTTAGTTGCCCTTAGGATAAAAGTGGCATATATTATGCCTTCCCAAGCACCCCTCGACTCTGCTGTAGAAAGGCTGCCGGTATCATATAACTTTAAAAGTCTATGGTGGCATGTATTGGATGACGATCTGTAGCATTCTCAGTTTCCAACACAGTTGGCACCATTTGGTGTGGAAGCTGATAACATTTTTGGTCCTTTTTTATCCTTTGCTATCATGTGGTGGTTTAAATTTAGTTTCCTTTTTGGTTCATTCACAATTTTTTATGGTGATTAGAAGGGTTGATGAGTTGTCAAATTTGTTTTACTTGCAGGATTATTATGTGAATCAGGAACTATCAGAACATGGATTTCTTTATGGTGACCAATACGAAAGCAACCTTTCTGCTGAATCAGACCATGCCATCATAAATTGCTTGGATGGGACTACTCATTTGGATTACCAACAGTTCAGTCTGCATCAAGAACTGCACCATAATCCATATCTTGATATCAATACTAGTGAGCAAAATGGTGGGAATATGGTACCCCATTTGTCAGACTTGCTGCCAACAATATGCCCTCCACCATCTGCATTTTTAGGGCCAAAATGTGCACTCTGGGACTGTCCTCGGCCTGCTCAGGGATCAGAGTGGTGTCAAGACTATTGCAGTGGCTTCCATGCTACATTGGCACTGAATGAAGGTCCTCCTGGCATGGCACCTGTGCTGCGTCCTGGTGGTATTGATCTAAAAGATGGTCCACTTTTTGCAGCTCTTTGTGCAAAGACACAGGGAAAAAATGTTGGTATCCCAGTATGTGAAGGAGCTGCAACTGCAAAGTCTCCATGGAATGCTCCAGGTATGTCTATGTTACACTTTTACATGTACGTAGGATGTTCTTCATTTGGATTTTATATTCCAGATTGTTGTAGAAACCTCTTACCACTACTATAATGCTATGCTTTGAGTATTAGGACTTTTTCCCCCCAAAAAGACAGCTGTATCTGATTGCTGGGATTTCACATAATGTTGCAGAGCTTTTTGATCTGTCTGTTCTTGAGGGTGAATCGCTTAGAGAATGGCTCTTTTTCGACAAACCCAGAAGGGCTTTTGAGAGTGGGAACAGAAAGCAGAGGTCATTGCCAGATTACAGTGGCCGTGGTTGGCATGAATCCAGGAAGCAGGTTATAAAGGAATTTGCAGGTTTAAAGAGGTCCTACTACATGGATCCACAACCACTAACCCACTTCGAGTGGCATCTATATGAGTATGAGATCAGTAATTGTGATGATCTCGCTTTATATAGGCTAGAATTCAAGCTAGTTGATGCAAAGAAAAGTACCAGGGCAAAATTGACGAGTAATTCACTCATTGATCTGCAGAAGCAGATGGGAAGGCTTAATGCAGAGAATTATGTGGATAACAAGAAAAATACCAAGAGTAGGACAAAAGCTAATCAGAAAGACATTGCTGAAAATATGTACTCAACCCAAACATAGCTAATCAGAAGGAGAATGCATTACATGTTTATCATGTTTCAGATTCTTTAAATGAGAACTCGGGTTATGGACCTAGCTTCCAATATGTTTATTCTGTTGGATAGGATTGTCATGGAACATAAACAAGGAGGGAGACATTAGGCAGGGCCTGTCCTGTAATGATGGTTTCAGTACTGATTTATTTTTCTTCAAAAGAATTAGATTGGCTGTGACTTTTTTTTCAAAAGAAATATATTGGCCGCGACTTTCTGATAAATATTCCCCCCTCAGCTTTTGGTCTTTTGTACCATCATGCTAGCCATATCAACTTTATTACGTGATGTCAGCATATGCAGGAGACCATTATGCAGCAGGGCATCTATGCTCTGGAATGGTAGAATATGACAGTAATTATGAACTGTAATTGATGTAGAAGTGGGTCTACCATAGTGTTTCCTGGATGCATCTTTAACTTGATGAAGGATAACCACCTGGTTGTACAGACCACACCAGAACTTTACAGGCAAAGTTGCACAAAGCATTATATGCCTTCTATATAGTTTGTCCGTTTGTATGGGATGTTTGATTTTTGAAAAGGTTTTTGGGAGTCTTAGTCTGAAGAACTAATTGAATTTCCAGGCATTACAAGCAGCTTCTTTTCAACAAAATTTTTCTCGCTTTTTTCACCTGCTAGTGCCTTTTGGTGATTTTGGCTATTGTTCCATATGCAGTTTCTTGCTATGAGAAGTTTATACCAGATAAATTAGATGATAAGCAGCTTCTATATATCTATTTTCATTAGTTGTGGTGTAGAATTTGACTGCATTGTATGCCAAAGATTAACAAAATTTATGCCTTTTGTTTTCGCATTTTATTATTGCAATTTCACATGATATATGCATCACTTGGAAGATTCTCTTGTCAAGATTTTATAAACCTGTTATCAAATCATAGTGCCAATGATAATCATCTGTTATTTTGGTAGCACTAACTTGTGCTGTAAACTTTTAATTCACATGAAACTGGCACATGAGAGTCATTTCAAATTGGATTCAGATTTTATATATCACATGTCAAGATGCCGCATATTGACCTTAGTTTGGGTTCCTAAAACTAGGACATCAAGGGAAGGGGACTGGATCTGGTTAGGCATTTTTGAATATCATTGCTCGAACTTGGAGTAGGTGTAAACTAACTCATCAAGGGATGGACTGGATATTTTCTTACTCGAACGGATCATGTTGGAGAGCCATGGGTAGGCACGGTCTTTCCAGATAATCTTTCATCTGGCCAGACCCCCGTAGACTCTAACCGCCCAGACAATTCTTGTTTCATGGACCCGTGCTCTCAAGTTTCTTCGTTATTTGAATCAAGCAGCAACAGCAATGCACCTGAGATCAATATCAATATCCGATCAGCTCAGCCAACATGTTCGCTTACCGTACCTACAATGTAGGCTGGCTGTATGCCGGGGATCATGTCCTTGCAACGGTTTCAAGCGGCTGTCCGCCACTCGCCCCAAAAATAAACTAAATTAGATGCATCTAATCCGATTGAATTTGGCTTAGACGGATTTGGCACATAAATCCAATGGGTTCCCATGAGTGAGTCCAGGCTTGGTTCAGCCACAATAACCAGATGAAACCTTGCTAATAGAGCATCAAATTATACATATTAATCTCTAACATTGATGATCATATCAAAAGAAAAGAAACGACCGCTTTTCAAAAAAAAAAAAAAAAAAAAAAAAAAAATCAATATAGGACATTAAGGATTCTACAATGCATGCCAACTCTGAACAGAACCCTCATCTTTCTAAGAAAGCATACGACATATGTTAAGTTCAAGCAACCATGCAACAGAGAGAACATCTCGTTCTTCTTTTGGATGGGCAGAGATTGACACAATCGAGATACCAGGCACATGGGTTTGGGATGATACCAGCATGTAACATTTACCGACCTAGGAGAAAAGGTGAAGTGCTGGCACTTTGAAATGTTCAGCACCCATGCCAGCATCTTACCATTGTCCTCTAGTCCAGCAACGACCAGAAAATCATTTTCCATCGCCATGAAAGATGACCTGGAACATCAGGTTTTGAGGCAGCTTCGGTCTTTTTGCGCCTGTTTCTGAGCTTCTTTTTCAACCTGAACCTCTTCTTTATGCCCTTTTCCCATCCTTTTTTTGGTGATTGTTGTATACAAACATTGCAACTCGGGACCTGAATGAGACCACGGTAAGCGTTGCCAAATAATAGAGAGAGAGAGAGAGAGAGAGAGGGAAGTGTTGCCAAAATAAAGGGGCAAGGCAATTTTCCTGATTCCTTTCTTGTAATTTCAGTATTTTAAGATAAAGACAAATTGGAATTGCAATGATATGACCTGTATCTGACCTGTATCTCTTGAATAATTTAGTGCACATGGTGATCCAACAATTACACACAAGATTACTTGCATTACACATGAAACTGCTAGATCGCTAGAGTTCCACCAAATTGATTCTAATTCATAATACGATTTTTTTTTTTTAAAGTATTCTGACAGTAGGAATCAAATCCTACAAGCCGCCACAAATCATGACGTTGACAGTAGGAATCAAATCCTACAAGCCGCCACAGATCACGACGTTAAGAAGGCAAATGAACACTCAACCAAATAACTCACCTTCGGCACAAAATAGTAGCAATGGTGCTGATGTTAATAATGAGGTTGAAAATTGGGATGTCAATGATGAGGTTGAAAATTGGGATGAGACATGCGGCTACGAAATTCTGGCTTCCCGTTTCATTCAATTTCTTTTTACAGTACTCAATCAACTCCTTTCCCCTTATGTTGACAGTCCAAAATCAAATCTTGTTTATATCCATTATTCCTTGTTCTTTAAGGTTTGCAGCTCCATTTAAGGGTTTTTTGTTTTCTTCTTCTGGGTTCATGATTCAAAATCAAATCTCATACAGAGCATTCATTCCTTTATCATTTTTAGAAGCCAGTGGTCCTTAAAAATCAAATATTGCTTTTATGGATCACTCCTCATTATGTCATGACCCCTTTTTAAATCGCTTTAATCATCAAGGGCTGAAACTACGGTCACAAAATATTTAGTTTAAATCTAGATAAGAGAAAAATAAAAAGAGAAGTAAAAAATATCGGGTCTTGAGCACTAATCGTTGCAAGAGCATTCTCATTTCCCTGAGCGTGCTCACCTTTACCATCTCGCAATCCATTGCCAATTCATTTGTCAAGCTGTGCCCGGGAAAGAGATAAGATGAGAAGAAATGAAAGAAGACCCACAACAAAAGCGCCTTTCCAGCACGGAGGCCATTAGGGTTTTATCATCGACGCGGATCCGAAGGGAGAGTTTATGGGGCGGCTGGCTTTGAGCTTTTGTTAGAGTTGTGCCCAATTAAGATTTACGGATGAGAGATTAGGACTAGGGTTAAGACTTGGCGTCGCCGCTGCCGCTCCGCCTCACATTCGGTCCTTTTGGATTCTCACTTGCTATTCACCGCGGTTCCTCAACAACTGTGGGGAATGGCTGTGCCGTTAGAGCATGTTTCAATGGTAGGAAACTAGTTAAGGAAGGGTCCTATGCGGGCATTCCATTTGCCGTTAGAGAATGTTTCAATGGTAGGAAACTAGTTAAGGAAGAGAAGATCAATAGAACTCCTGCTGGGGAGAGAGAGCAAATGAGGTTCCATTCTCTCTCATAAGTTTATAACTTCCGCTCCATTGCTTTAACACTATGTTTAAAAATTAGTAGGCTTCTTTATATTTTTATTGAGGGTAACAAATGATATATTTTTGGTTTTACAAATATTATTTTTTTTTCATTTTTTTCAATCATTTTATCTATATATATATATATTTATATTTTTTTTTCTTCCCTTCAAAATCCAAACAGCCTTTTAATGTTCACATCTCCAATGTGAAGAGGTTGAACAACGGAAAGGAAGATTAAACCATGAAACAAAACATAACAGAAAGGAATAGCATAATTGGAGAACAACTCCTATGCCACGCCATGATGCTGATGCTGAAGCTGATGCTGATGCTGAGTTAGCTTAGGGAAAAAATATGCTGATTCTTATAGAAAAATCGCCGCGATTCTTCTACTCCATGCTTTCAAAGAGATGGTCCACTACAATCATTGAGGCGCTCTGGTCGAACAAATGGTCCCTTTAATCAAGTAGGAGAAATTCTCCAACCTCTTCTATTGGGAGTAGAACCCGTTCTCTCTCCACTTTTCATCGTGGATTCCCCGCGAATGCGATACACCTAGGATGTCCTCAGTATTCCCAATCGCCAACCGTCCGATCGTCTGCATCAGCGAACGAAGCCCGCCCATAACGCCTTGAGATTCGTGTCAAATCACGTTTTTTTTTAAAAATTTTTATTTGCAAATTTGTATTCCAAGGAGGTGAGGCAATCACCGTTTCGGTAATCCGCGCAAGATAAAAAAGAGGCGGCGGGAGGAGTGTAGGGTTTGGGAGGCCGAGGCGGAGCGAGCGAGCGAGCAGCTAATCGCCTTCCATCGCCTTCATAGATCGATCGGCGAAGCCTTCATCGTCCTCCTCGTCCTCAATCTGCGCGTCTTGATCATGGGAAGGGGGAAGTTTAAGAGCAAGCCCACGGGCCGCAGGAACTTCTCCACACCGGAAGAGATGAGTAAGCCCTTCCCTCTCACTTGATGTGTCTGGACATGGATCGATTTCGAAGATCTTTTCTTTCCAGGTTTTGTAGATTTGTTCTTTTCTTGGATCTATATCTCATCTGGCAATCTTGTATGCTAGGTATTGTTTGAATGTATTCGAAGTAATTGCAGCTTTATCCGATTGTAGAACGCTGTTTTTGTAAACTTAATTCGAGCACTTGCCCTAAATTTTAGGTTATGGAGCGGGATATAGCCGCGTGATGCCCTGTTATAGCTAATTGTTGATTGAGGTTGGGACTCAGCTGAGAAGGGTGATTTGTTTTTATGAAAAGATTTTAGGAGGTAGTCGTGGGGTAAAGATGGTATTCTTATGAGGCGGTTGGAGGCTAAGAGCAAAAGAGCTTGTTGTTGAGCGGTAAAAAGTTTCATGATGTGATTTTGAACTTGAGCAGGAGCTTGCTGATGAGTTATAATTAGTTATGTTTAATGGAACCATGGTTTGACTGAGAGTGATTCTTATCCTGTCGCTTTTCAATACTGTGCGTTTGATTTTTGCTATTTTTTCTGAATTTAATAAACAAGAGAGCGTAAAAGGCCTGGTTCAACCGTGTCCAACTAATTTCTTGATTTTGTGATCCAACTACAAATATTTTATGATCCAAATAAGAAATAAGTGGAAAATGTGGTTCTTCTAAAATTTGACAAGAATTATCATTGCAAGAATGCCATTGAGATATCTAATATATTCTCCTAACATAATCCTGCAGTTTCTTCTTCTTTCACTCTTTCCTTTTCTTTCTTCACTCATGGTGACAATAGATATGTTCATCAGTAAAGTTCTTAAGGATCCTTATTTGGAGTTGTCATGGCTATTTTGATGATTGGCATAGTTTTAGGTGCCACATCACTTTTTTCCTTTGCTTGCTGGCCTTGCTTGATATGCTCGTATTCCATCATCAAGCATCTAATTGTGATTAACATATAGTTATCTGGATTTAAGATGTATATGTTTTGTGTTTCTGAAAACACTTAAAATGGAGTGATGATGGCATTAACTAGTAGTATAAACAAGAGTCTCATGGTGATAAATTTATTCTGACCATCACGAACGTGGAGTTGGGAAAACGGTCTCATAAATGGAAGGAGCCTTTTTTCACCCTGAATGGGCTTATTCGTCTTCAACTAGGGGTGGCAAAATCTGACTTGCAATCACCAACCGGCTGAAACCTTTTCAGAATAAATGGGTTTGGGTGGAATGTCTTGGAAATCAGATCAGTTCTTGGTCAACTCCAAAATCAACCAAATTATAAATGGGTGGGTTTTGGTTTAGTCTCTTGACCTGCTGAGTTACTCAAGGTGGTTTATTTGGGAATCAACTAGCTCCAAGACCTACTATAGTTGATAGTTCTCTAAATTTTTTCATGGTATAGTTCATTTTAAAATATGGACAGGACAAAGCATGAGTTTTCAGGATTTTGGTTGTAATTTTGCTAGTTTTATCCTTAATTAACTAATGATTGCCATAATTTTAATTAAGTGCATTGCGTTTATGATGATGTATATGAAGTTAAATTAGATCTTGTTGTTTGTAATTTTTGCATAGCATATTTTACTTTATTTTTGGTTATATGTATGCTTGATGAGCGAAAACTTAAATGGATTGGGGGATAGATATGGGCTTATTTAGAATAAATGGGTTTGGGTGTGGGTTGCGATTTTTTTTTATAAAAAAAAATTAATACCTAAATCTAACCAGGCCTGAACCCAATCTAATCCAAACCCTTCAACACAAACATCTGAGTTAACCTGTACCGATTTCTACTCTGAAACATTCCTATCTGCATGCCATAGGACCAGGGAAAAGGACAGATCCTAGCAGCCTTATTTTCCATCATAGTGTGGCTGTTACATGAATTAATATCCGTTCTAGTTTTGACCTTCTAACAAAATGTGGGGTTGCGTTACTTGAACTCTTTAAGGACTTAAATATAGCTAGCACTGAAACTAATACCAGAAATTGCATAAAAGTGAAATAGATTCACAGAAATATCGGTTAGTGCGAGTGACCTGTAAACAGTTATTTCTCTTAATAATGATATTGTTGAAAGATTGAATTGTGTGGGCTTATGTAACACTGTTTTCAACAAGTTTTAAATCTCGTAGAACAAAGCCCTTCTGTTTTTTCATGAAATGGGCCACGCTATTGTTCCCTTCCATCTCAACACTTGAGACAGGGAGTGTCTCAAGATGTGCCGATTAGGTTGCTGGAATAATGGCAAGATAGTCTCATCTTGGTACTTGAGTTGTTAACTTGTCTTGGTTTCCCACAGGACGTTCCATCGGAACCTGAAGCTCTGGTTTTCAATATCAACTTTTTAGTATTTCACAAGTAGGTGCTACATAAGTTCTTTGACAATCTAGAATAGGGTGTCCTTTTGGTGATTCTGAAGGCTTTTGAAACTACTTTAGCTGTGATTGAATCATGATCGCATTCTTTGCAGCTTAAAAATCTTCGTAATGACTATGTACTTATTTGGTTTGTGGACAATACTAATCTGCAAGTGGTATGTCTCTGAATATGCCATTCTTTAATGTCTAACAATGTTTCTGGACTTGAAATTGTAAAACTCCTTGAAGTGCTTTCATCATAACTTGCTTATTTTCATGTTGTAGTTTTCTAATTTAGCACATTCCTGCAGAATGGTCATGTGTTTATGGTATTTTTTTGCCGTTGTCTCTGTTTTTTTTAGCACATCCCCTTCTCTTTCTCTTCCTGTTGATCATTTGTAGCTGATATTTTTTAAAAATAAATTTCCAAGATGCATTTATGGACAAGTATCTTCTTATTAATAGAATATGTTGTGTAAGATGATCGTGATGTCAAATGACTTTGACCTTTTTATGGCATCTAAGAATAATGGTTTTAACTTAACTGTATTGGTCATGGTTTGTGGGATATTACTAGTGCATTTGTTCTATGCTTATTCCTGTGTTAAGTCTAGTAGCTTTTGTGCTTGGGCCAGACACTGCTGCTGTATAAGAGATGGTCAGTAAACTTATGTACTTGAGGCCAATCATATAGATGGTCTATAAGAACTAAAATAATATTATATAAATCCTAGATACTCCATTGCTACATTGTAGATAACACTGAATCAACTGGTCCTTTATGTTCGCTCTTGAAATTTGTCATGATTGCAGTAAGACATTATAAGCATTTCTAATTTGTTCTCTTCATGTCTGTTGCAGTTGCTGGTACCTCAGCTCGCCCTCGTACATTTAAAAAGGTTAGCACTCAATTTTTTTTATGGTAAAATCGAATTGCAGTATCTTGTGAATGCTGATGTGTGGAAAGGCATATAGCAATTGTTTTTGGTGGCAGTTTTGCTTTGGCATCTGCAATAAATGTGGTGCTTATTTCTACAGATTTAATTTTCCTTCTTTTTTCAAACAAATCTTTTCCCCTTTCTGGCATGAGAACTGCAAGCTTATGTTAAAATAAAACCTACAAAAGAACTTTATCACTCTCTTCTTTGGTTGTTTGCATTTAATTTCTTTCTTTATTAGTATTTATTAGAAAGTTATATGTTGGTTAGTGTGTCTAGTAAAAAAAGCTTCCTATTTATTCTGAATATTGCTTCATTTAACTTGAATATTTGACTATTAAATTCAGATTGCATTTATATTGCCATCATTCAAGGAAATCACTCCAGTTCTTTGTCTTGAAGCGATTTCCTCTAGTCAGATACACTTTATCTCTGCACTCCAACTTCTGCATTTTCTTTCCTGAAAGAATTGTAGTTTTTTTTTGGGTGTCCAGATCTCGTATTTCATGGACACAATAAATTCTGCCACCCTGCTTACACACTTTTTAATATTTTGTATAATGTTCCAGGCATTTTGCTCTCTACATTGTTCTGATAATCACATTATAAAATTAACAGTGATATATCACAACAATTTTGAGACATTGATCTAAACTTATTCAAAGGATATTTTCCCTGAGAATTTTGTTTTAACACTATTTTATGGTCGAAGGGTCTTTTTATGGTATCATGCTGGTTGGTATGGACAAATCCAACATGTAGGAATGAAAAATCCTCATTTGAAATTGAAGCCAAAAAGCCAGACCTTATCCAGTGTATCCTTTTTGGTTTTCACTTGCCAAAATCCACATTGAAGAGGAAGAAGACCAACAGCTGAAAGGCGTCATTGTCATGTCTTGCAAATTATGGAGAAAGAAACCCATTGCCAAGCACGGAATAAACAACTGGGAATTGTCTCAATTTCACTATCAAGCAATGCATCCATCCCCTTTTGATATACATTTTATTTGAAGATTTTTCTTAGATAAATAATCTGGAAAGACTTTGATATATGAATTACTTTTTGGCTGCAAAGCTGCAGTCAATGTCAATGCGAGATATGGTTACATAATGCCGTAAATTGCCTTTTTTTTTTTTTTTTTTGCTACCTTAAGGATTCTTTAAAGCATAGTAATTGTATTATCCAAGTTATTGAGATTTCTTGAATTATCCTTGAAGTTGTCCTTGGATAAATGATTCTCCAAACTGTTGCAAAGTTGTTCAATTAAACAAGAATCATTCAATTATTCTCTGATTTGTGACTTTTCATGAAGTATTCATGATTTATCCAAGAAACATATACAACAACAAAGCCTTAATCTCAAACTAGTTGGGATCGGCTACAAGAATCCTTTTTCTCCATTCAGCTTTTTTCTGAGTTATATTTTTTGTAAGATGCAAAAATTCTAAGTCTTTCTTTATTTAAGAAATATATGTGGATTAGAAATTATTTGTTAGTGGTGATTGTGTTCATGATTGTATTGTCCAAATTATTGAAGATTTCTTGAATTATCCTTGAACTTGTAGTTGGATAAATGATTTTGCAAATTGTTCCAGAGTTATCCAGTTAAGCAGAAATCATTCAATTATTCTCAGATTTGTGACTTTTCCTGAATTATTCATGATTTGTCTGAGAAACATATGTGGATTAGAAATTATTTGTTAGTGGCGACTTTTTTTTTACCATTGTTCATTATATTTGTTTTTTCTGTAAATGTCACTAAATGTATAAATATGTCAACAATCTTGTATTCTTTGTTCTCAAGGTTTTTTTATTTTTTTCCAGATATATAATTATCCGTGTAATTTTTAAACATCTGAAAAATCCTGCTTTATTATTTTTTTAGAGCACTGAATCTTTGATGCCTGCTGAATTATTCCCAAACATCAAACTCTTGACCATGAATAAAAGGTCAATCACTGCACCATCACATCCCCTCTCATCTTGTAGCAATTTTGAGTCGACTGCTCCCAGGAACCAAGGAAAGCAAATGTCAATAACAAGAAAATCTAAATGAGCATTTCCTTTTCACATATTCCATGAAAATTTTTCTCTCTTCTTCCCAACTTAAACTAAAATCCCAACACTCACTTGCAAGTTTAAGCAAAGAAGATCTGGTCTGTTCCATTATATTCCTATTCTAAGCAAAACAGCTGAATGGTTTGTGGCCCTCTATCATGCTATGTAGTGAGTCAGATTGCAGTAAAGAGTAATGAGAGTTATATGACTGATGAAAAGGCTGGCAGAGATGTTTGTGGTAACTAGTTGTGAGATGTTAGGATTTATGAGGTTTTATGACAGTGGATGCTTGGTCATCCAAGTGAAGAGTCTTAAGCTAAGGACAACTATTTAGAAGGTTGAGCTGATAAGATAAGCAATCATATTGTTGATAGTCTCTTGTTAGATATGATTTTCTTGGTTTCATATTCATTCATCTACACTTGTTTGCCAACGTTTCTTTTTTACAATTTTTTTGGGTGAACTTTTTGTTTTGTATAAATTGCATTTTAGTGGTTATAAATGCTAGGTTATCTCTGGTTGTTAGATATTGTACATTCAAGTGCAAACAATTTTTCAATATTCGTTTGATATTTCACTTGTGTTAGTCTTTATCGAAAGGAACTTATTCTTCTAAGTCCAATAGGCAGAGGCTGAAGATGAAGAAGAGGAGGAAACTGTAGAGGAATCTGAAGAGGACTCTGGGGAAGAGACTGAGGTAGTAACCTCTCTTGATTGTTAATATTGCTGCAAGTGTGGTGATTTATATGCCATGCTGAATTTCTACTATATAATTGGATTTGAAGTATTTAAGCTATTTGAATTATAATACTTGTTTTCAATTGCTTTATAATGTTGACAGAGGAGGAAAGGCACCCAGGGCCTTATTCAGATTGAGAATCCAAACTTAGTAAAACCAAAGACAATGAAAGCTAAAGAAGCTGATGTAAGTTGCACAGTTCTTTGTCTATGTTTTAATTTCTTATGCAAAGTTTCTCTCTGGCATGTGGTATTTTGAACATTTTTTGGATGTCATTGGCTAATTCTGTGTGCTCTGTGCACTGGCCGAAGTTCAGGAGGTTTGGTGTATATCTACTATAGTATAAGCTGTATTTATTTAAAGTTGTCATGCTGTAGCAACAATCAATGATCAAAGTACAAGTTAATGTAATTTCCATGCTTTGAAGACATTTCTATATATCTTAGTAATTTTCTTAAGTGCTCTTTGCCCTCTTTGTATTAGGATGAGGGGTGGCAATATGTACTTATAGTAACAAACACCAGCATAAATCATTTTTCTTTTATGCAAATCTTATAAATCAGCTGAGTGAATTAGAAATATTTTCTTTATTTTCCAGTAAAACTCACAAATATACATAATTATCTTTTTTTGAGGTTCAATGGTTATCCAATCAATCACGTGTAATTATAAAATGATACATTTCTTTTATACAGAAAGATTTTATTTCTTTGAAATGCCATTTATTTACTTCATGGTGGTCTTTGTAATGTGTTGTAATAATGGCCTTTCTGGAGGCCTTGGTCCATCAAGGGATATGTTCACCATCCATCTCTTCTTTCAACTCGAGAGAAAGAAAAATCATAAAAAAAAAACGTTATATAGTTTATGCACAAATAAATAAATAAATAGCTTAAATAAATAGAGAATTAATCTCAGTATAATTGTGAACACCAAAGTACTACTTTAAAAAACTTCTTGTTTCGGTCAGTTTGAGCTGGAATTCACTTTTGGTTTGGTCTCAGCTGAAACTGTTTAGGTTGAAATAGATCAGTTTTAGTGAAACTTAAAACCTTCCTTGGATCTGTTTGGGTTTGGTTTTGTTAAAAAGCCTCTAACGCATATCCGACCCATTTATAATCAAGATGAAAAGACCAATCCCATACCAAGCCCATTTATCTTATATGGACCTGTGCTTGAGATGTCAACCCTATTAGAATTTTATTTGTCGGTTATATACCTCAAAAAAATGAAAATGAAAGCAAGTAAAGGAGGGGATATTGGTTTTTTGTGTGTCAACATAAAATGAGATTAAATTAGAAAAGAAACATCGTGAATGTTCTACATGCTGCCTTCTTGACCTTTCTGTTCTGTATTGTTATTTTTCTTATCCATTAACTACATGATCTTCCTAATCATCTGGGCCAAATTTTTACTACCCTGTTGTCTACTGCACTTTTACTACTAACCTAGGGGCCTAGGTTTGGGTTTCAAGGGTTTGTCCATCCCATGGTGGCTATTGAGTCTTGGGGCTGAACTCAAATCTGACCCATTTAGAATTGGGTTCGTATGTTATCCAAACCCAGTTCTATTATCATAACAAAAAAAGGAGAAAACCCTTACCCAAACCCATTTATTTCTGGTAGTTTGGTATGTTTGTATCAGATCCCTCATCTGAATCCTACATGTGAACATAATTTTATTTTGTTTCTTAGATAATAGAAAAAGGAGAAATCCTTACCCCGCCCATTTATTTCAGGTAGGTTGATATGTTTGGATCAGATCCCTTGAATTGGACTTATATATATATATATATATATAAACCAATGGTTGCTTATACAAACAAAATTGAAATTCTCAATGTACTCTCTACAGTTCTATTCAAATATGGCATGTTTATTGTTGCCTATACATAAAGATGAAATTTTGGTACTGGTTTATCAGTTCTATACAAGTCTGACATATATTCATATTTTCATACTTGAATGCAGTTGGACAGAACAACTGAACTCTCAAGGCGTGAGAGGTGTGTTACGCATGCTACTTGTTTATCCTCTTTAGGACCATTTCTCTCATGAAATCTTTTATAAATCTTCCTAGTTTATTGGTGGATCTAGCACTGGTTTTGCTCTGGAGTGTTGTTTTGTATCTTTCATATCGATTTATTGAGTTATGTTTGATGTGATTTAAGTTTAATGCCTTGTAAAAATAGTCAATATGATATTTCGTATTTAATTCACAAATCATTATGATGAGTGGATATTGTGGTAGATCGTTGACATCGGAAGGGGGGGAGGTCTCTCTTTGTTCTAGTTACAGCATTACAATTTAAAAAATATTAACTTAGGATCAATCTCTATGATTTGAATCAAGGTTTTAAATCTCGTGGGACAAAGATATTCCGATTTTTTTACGGAACAAGATACCCCACGTTCCGTCTTATCTTGATCTCCAATCCGATCAGGCATCACTGTACTTAGTATATTTTTTTTTAAAAAAAATTTATTTGTGAAGCTTTAATGCTTTATTCAATTTTTGAGCATGTTTGAACTTCAAAAGTTATATCTTTATAATAAATTTGATCGATTTAAAATTAAATTTATAATATATTATGGTCGAAGCAAAATAGGACGACACGGTTGAGATCGGTCCTAGAATCTCTTTACGACGAGATGCCTTGGCTCTCCATCCCCGTCTCACGGAGACTTAAATAATTGATTTGAACTAGAGAATGAACAGGTTTTAAATGTCCATGGTTAAAAATCAAGTGTTTGGGCATATTGGTAATTCAGAATCTACACTAGGGCTCTGTTTGATTGCTGAGACAATAACAGAAGAGAAGTTAAAAGAGGAATCCTTTTTTCTAGTGTTTGGTAAGTGAAAGGAAATTTCAGGATAGAAAAATTGAGGAGAAAGTAATGGGCCGAAAACTTCTCTTAGAGGTTTGAATTTTTCCCCTTTTTGGGCAGAGTGATTTTGAGAAAGATAGTAAAGAGCAATTAGAGTATGACCACAAGCACTTATCTGCCACCTAATTGAAAGCATTGTCTGCAATTCGCTGTATTAAAAGAAGACTAGAGAACTTTTAAAATTTTATTTGTTTTTGTATAAAAAAATGCTGTATTAAAGAAAACTAGAGAGAATTACAAGAAAACTATAGTTTTTTTTTCTTTTTCTTTTTTTTTTTTTTTGTTTTGGGGGGGGGGGGGGGTTAACCTGGCAAACAATCCATATGAAGGCATGCATGGTTGGCCTAGTTTATAGGTTTGCCAAAATGATCGGTCAAGTAATGCGAGTAATGTATTTCAGTTTCATGTGCTGGTGGCACCTGGCATGTTCTGCTGTGCTGTGCCATTGATTGGCATGCACAGGCATGGTAGTATGCTGAGCACTGGCACCCAGCTGGGATGATGCTAGTACTGCATGTCATTAAGGCACTGGCTTGTATATATCATCTGTGCTGGGCCAGCCATGACTTAAATCCATGATAGGTCTGTGAACTATTAAGGAGACTTACTAAAGGATCCAGCATGATAAGTGAATGATAAAGGTGAAGTAAGCTAACCAGCAACTTAAACATGGAAAAGGAAGATAATTTTGGTAGGAACATCATTACTGATGGATCTATAGATAGGATTTTGAAATTGCATTATCCTTCAGTAACAAACTTACATCATATGAATTATAAGTGATACCTCTTATGTCTTCCAATATATTGAACACGAGAAAAAAGTTATATATATATATATATATATATATATATATATATATAGAGAGAGAGAGAGAGAGAGAGAGAGCCTTACATAACAGCTAATTACAACTAAATACCTCAATTTCGTGATTTCTTCTGTTAAATATCCTAATAGAAGAACAGAGTTCTAATCCAGATAATTCTGACGACCTCAATTAGCTAAGGCAGAAAGAAGGAAATGGGATTAGCCACTTAACATGTTCCACTATTAAGAAAGTTCAGAATGGGCTATCAGATGGTTTCCTTGAGATAGAAAATCAGCCTGAAACAACATCGGAGATCTTACCTCTGATCAGAAGAAAATTGAATAATCATCCTGTGTTTCTGGCCTTTGTGTTGGAGACCCTAACTGTTGGATAATTGGAACCTTCTTGTCATTATTTCTTTTATATGATAAGCTGTACCGGAAATGATAGATGGCTGCTGGCAATCAACCGGGGGATGAAGATAATGGATAATTTATAGAATAAAAGGATTCACATAGTCCTTTATAATAAATTACAATAACAGTCACCTTTCATTTGCTACCTTAAAAATCTTCCAGAAACTTCACTGCAGAAGAACAGAACCCGAAATTGTGTGCTCTGACTCATGAACAAATAGTATGCCGCCACAAAACGATCTTAAAATAGCAAATCATTTGAAAGTAAGTTGAAAAAAATCTATGGTCTTGCAAAAATCCATAAACTAGAAAGAAGCCACCAAAAAACTGATAGAAAATGACCCGGTAATCCAATGCCCCTACCCCTTTGTTATCAGGTTTGAAATCTGCTTTATGCTGAACTGATACTATCAATGGGCTAAGCTGAGTGTAGCACTTATGTCCTTGATCTAAAGAACCTACGCACTTCCATTGAAATTGATGTTTGCTTGGAAAAAGTTGAGGTGCCTCCAACCTTCTACTTCATGAATGCTGGCCTTTGCTAATGTTCCATATCCTAATTTATCTTACAAAATTGTATGATCAGGCATACAGCATTAATTTAAATAAATAGCTGTCAAAAAATGATGGCAAGCAACATGCATGCCCCCAAATATGCTATTGCTTTTTAAATTTGCTAACATGATTTTTTAATTATTATTTTTAAATCAAACTATGTTTTTTAATCTGAAAAATTATATGATCAACGAAAATCATGATTTTTTATTCAATGTATAGATCACCCTTAGTTTTTAGTTTTTAGTCATGATTTATCAGTTTAGTGCATTAATAGTAACGACTTCTTGGCTGTTTCCAATGTGATTTTTAAAGTGAAATTTGTTTCTAAAAGTCAGGCATATTAATTGAAACAAATGGTTATTTGTTAAACATCTTGATGAAGATTTGACTTGAACTTTCTTGAGCAGTTCATCTGGTTGCTGTGTCTGAGGTTTGAGTTGTTTGGCTTATTGGCATGCTTTTTAATTTTCTTTTCCTTCAATTTTGGTATTATGTCTTGATACTGTTTTTAGCAGTGGATGGTTATGTTCTCTTCTTTTTTTCCTATAGGGAGGAGATAGAGAAACAAAAAGCTCATGAGCGATACATGAGGCTGCAAGAGCAAGGGAAAACAGAACAAGCTAGAAAAGATTTAGGTAAAATTTTGAGACGGCTTGGCATAATGTTGTTTTCATGTCTGGTGGTTACATGCTGCTTGCATGTTAATCTACTTGTTTAAACACAAATGGGTTGTTCAGGCAAATGCTGAAATAAGGTTTCTGCATCATGTTACCTAGCCATAAAGTGCAGAAATCAACCCTTATATAGCCAGTTGCATCTTGTTTTCTTGCACGAAGTTTATGTTATTTGTTATTCCAGCTATGTTGATTAAAATGTCAAATAGTGGTTCTTCTTCTTCTGAGCAACATTCTAGTTTCATAGATTTTGAACAAGTCTGAGCACAGAGAATAGAAGGTAAATATTTGCAAGGGGTTGCATTCATTTTTAAGGCAACTAGTGCTGCGACTTGTGCTGGTTGGGTTTGATCAAGTGCCAAACTCAGCTTTACCAACACACCACCCTAACCAACCAGGACAATCCACTTAAACAGTGAAACCCAACCCAATTCCATAATTTTCTACTAAAGCACAATGTGGGTTGGGATAGGTAGTTTTGGTTGGAAATATAATAGGAACTTAATTGGAGCCCAGTCTAGTCTGGCAGTCTTGCTCTAGATGTGTGGTTAGGGTCAGGTTGGCACCTCTGTTACAAATATTTGGATTGGTTTTGATTGGGTTGCTTGAGTCAGCAAGTATATGCTGACCTGACTAAAAAATTGAGCCAGTGTTCCAGCCCAGGCTCACTCAATAGTAGGTACATCTTGGGTGGGGCACTCAGGCTAGGTTTATCTTTATGTTCAGCCCTGAGAAAGACTAGACTTGTCTTTAAGTATGAGAAGGTTTTGTTGACAATTGGTCAAGATGAACTGGAGTTAAGCTGGCTACTAATGTGACAATTGGTCAAGAATATGAATATTTTGAGAAATGAGATTTTATTATTCTGGTAGTATCATGTTAAAGGACTCAAAATCGAGATGAATAGAGAAAAAGAATTTATTTTGCCGATCCTAACTAATTTGGGATTAAGGCTTTGTTGTTGTCGTTGTTGTAATATCATGTTAAAGGCTCTAAGAGGCTATGGGAATTGGTAGTGGGGATGGATTTATGGGTTTTTGAGAGTAAGGGAGGGAGGCCCAGCTGCACTACAAAGTCCCGGTGATGCACCACCTAAAATTCAAATTCAGAACCTCTGGTTGCTCGGTAGAGGAATATGACCAGACCCCTCTGGAAGCACTGGCCATTGCAAAACTTGTTAGATTTCAGGTTTTTTTTTTTTTTTGTGGCATATTTTGAGAAAGTGAATTGGAAGCTGGTTGGTTTGGCAAAGGTAGGGTATTGAACTGCTACTCAGATGGGATGGGAGGCTAGTTTCTCTTTGGCAGTTGATGACTGAGTGTGTAAAGAGCTGAAAGCCTTATTCCACCAAATGCTGTCTTTAGCCATTGGACTTCACAGCCAATAGTAAAATAGAAAGGAAAAAAGGATCATTGGAGAAAACCAGTATCATTTTTCTTGTCTTGTGTCTCTAAAATCTTTGTTTTAGCTATAAAGAAAGAACATAATTGTCTAGTGTTAGGAAGAATTGGAATATGGTCCAACCATAGTTTATGAGGAAGCTTAGTTGTAGATTTAGGAACAGCAGAAATCGACCAGCAACTTCTGGTAGATATCTGCTTATTGGATAAACTAAATATCGGTGTGAATTTACTACGCTAAACTACTTGATATTTTGGGATTTACTACATTATACTAATTGAAAATTGTTTTAATGTCTTTGCATCGTGTACCAGTATCATCTTGATGTACAAACTCTTGTATTGGTCTATTGTTACTCGTCTGCATTTTACTTGTGGAGAAAAGGTCAAGGGATTTCAGAGAACTTCAGATGATTTTGTTATTTTGAACTCATGAACCAAATTGTGCCATTTGTTATGCTGTCCTGTAGCCTAACATTTTGTGACTACTTTATGCTGTCCTGTAGCCTAACATTTTGTGACCACTTTATGCTGAGCCTTCAATACATCTTGGTTTTCAAGTATTGTGGCTTGTAGATTATGATCAGTTGCACAAATCATGTTAGAGATGTCGTGGCCTGCATTCTGGTGCCATTAAATGATTATGCTGGTTATGGCAAACATAATATTAAAGGTGCATCATGCATATGTGCTCTCATGCAGCATATATTTGTGGACCTGCATGCATGTGTATGGTGTAAAGCGTGCATTCCATCCAGAGCACCCTCCACACAATCTTGCAGTTCAAAGAGTCATATTTCTATACAAGCAAAACTAGCTTCTCTTTTTAAGTAGAATGTGTGCTTGACATTAATTATTTATGATACACTACATCATAGGGCTCTGAACGAGTTTGATATTTTGCAGAACGTCTAGCCTTAATACGACAACAAAGAGCTGAAGCTGCAAAGAAGCGGGAAGAGGAAAAAGCTGGTATGATATTGTTTGTTCCATCAATAATCTTACTGCAATGCAATTTACGAATGTGGTTTTTGTTTTGGTTGCAACCAAGAATTAAAATCCCAATACCAGAACCTGTCTTGGTCTAGCCCCATGTCAGTATGGACTGGGATGGGTCTTGGTCTAGTCCCATGTTGGTGTGGACTGGGATGGATCAAAACAACCACTAATAACAAGAGTGAGGAGGAGGAGTTTTTTAAAAAATTGCATTCTTGGATGCCAGACCATCCCAGGTGTTGGGATGAAACTGTCCTGGTCTATCCCTAACCAGTACCTACTGGGATGGTTGGGACATCCCAGTCCATGGAAGAATTGGTGTCCTGACCATTTGTTCTCTCGTCCAAATGGTATGATGCTGCCTGTACTTGCTGGCACCATTGGGACTTAATCCTTTGTCACAACATAAAGACAAACTGACCTGGAAAAGATAAAACACAAGTTACGTTGCAGCTTTAAAATCATTACTAAAATTATAATCATGATCGTTAGCAGTAAGCTGTCTCCCATCTATTCAGAACTTCCTTCAGAGCCTTCAATTCTTCAAGCACTATCTCCAGCTTCTGCAGTACTGTGTCTCAAGTCTGTTACTTTTCTTTCATGCAGCCATCAATTCTCTCATGGCCTTGTTGGCCGCCTTGGCCCCCTAAATGACCCACCTAGCTGGGTTGTCTAGCCATCTGTTGTAACAAAATATGTAGGGTGAAATGGTTCTATAAATTTGAATAGAACGGTGCCAAGTCTATACTTTTCATTGACTTGCTACATATTCATTTATAACTATCTTTTTAGGTCTCTTTTTGTATTTATTTTTTCTTTTTATTTTGTTATTTTTGGATTGTCTCGACCTCCAGGCACCTGCCTAGACACAGCCTAGCACCCAGGTGCCAGACACCCCCTGGCCACCATTTGTTGCCTGCAGTCTTCGTAAACACTTCTCATGACTTGACCAAATCTAACTTTTGTCACATGTCTTTGTGCAAGTCTTGGTTCTACCTACTGTACACCCATTGCACACCTCCACTGTATCCAGCAAGACTCAGTTTTATCTTTGCAGTGCATCTTTGTACCCAAATCCTCATTGCATCTTGGTTAATACATATGCAAGTGTGCATTCACAGTCTTGCATAAAAGGAAAAAGCACCTCAATTACATTGATTGTGTTCTGAACCTGATCAGTATCTTGTGTTGTCAGCCAAGGAGCAGAAGAGGGCTGAAGCTCGCAAGTGATCATGCCTTGGTTCAAGTTGGATGCTTGTCACCACAAGAATTTGCTGTTGAAGTCATCTCAACTATATTTGTTGGTCAATCTCAACAAATTTAATATATAACTGTGTTTCATTAACTTCCAATAGCTATACTTTTCCATGTGGACATCTTTATTCTATTTTTTATTGAAAACAGAGAAACTAAATTGGTGCAGAATGGATAGTTGTAGACAGTGATATCTAAATATAATTGACCAATAAGGTTTCATTGGTGATTTGTGTCATTATGTTCTCTTGGATACGTCACATGTTATTTCAGAGATTAAGATGCATGCTGTCTTCTGATTAGATTTGGGATAACTGCGGTCAAACTAAATTGTTTACTTTTTGATATTTGATTCTTTGATCCGCTGGCCAAGTTTTAGCGAGGGTCTGTGAAATCTTTTATTGTTGAACGGGGGATGCCAAATTATGCTCATCCTGGGTGGTTCCTGTAATTTGCCTCTGTGGTGGGATGAGAGATCATCGCTTAAGATTGAGTCCATATTAACAGACGGGGATGGAGTGGTATTCTGGTCGCTGGTTTGCTACGCTAGTCGTAACCGAGGCGGTTGGCAAACTGTAGTATTTGGTGGCGGCAGGCTTGATCCTGGTAAACGTGGCGAAGCCTACAATATTCCAGGCCATTTCAGGTATATATTTTAATACTTGCGAGGCCATTTCAGATATCTATTTTAATACTTGCGGGATCGTTTCATCCCTGCTAACAGCTGAGTCTAGTTACTGAATGATAAAAAAAAGGGGTTACATGCCCGCTTATGATTCCATCTTTTCGCTTGATTGATAAAAAAAAAAAAAAAAAAAAAGTTTTCGATTCTGTTTGCCGTTGGTTTAATAAGTATCGATTCTTTGCCCCAGGACAAATTTCAGCTCCTCGATAAAGCATCCTTTGTCTTCGGTCCTTCATTATCATATCCTGTCAGTTATTTTTTTTAAAAAAAGCCAAGTGTCCTTTTTCTTTTAAAGAAAAACTTTCCTTTTAACATTAAATGTGCGTCATGATTCTATGTCAGCTTTGTGTCTACTGTACAAACAACATCAGCATGTGCTGATCAAGCTTGGTCTGGGGTTCTTAGCTGGATTTGATATTCGTGTGGGTGAAGTAATTACATTTTGGCGATGCCATTCTGTTCTTTTTCAATTTTTCTTCAATTTACCATTTTTGTGCTACAATATTCTTGATTCTTAGATTTTTGATATAAATTACAGGCTTACAGCATTTGGGAAAAATATCGTTTTATCACATTCGAAATTTTTTCAGCACTGTTATATCCGTGAAGAAATAAAAGGCAAACGAGGCCATATTTCATGATGCCCTTTTAGTAGAATCATGTCTTTCTTAGCACGCAATTTGATACCAATGATAGCACCCGCTTTCTTTCATCAGGTTCACGAGTACTGATGCTTCCAATACAATTCTTATAATATCTTTGGGAAGAAAAGGGAAGCCATTATTGTCTTTTGGCCTAGCGACAGCAACGACGACACCGTGTAATATTAGTCTGAACATGTGTTTTTAACCTAAACAAAAGTCTAACTAAAGTACCTCAATTTTCTTTATGGATTCTATAATTTCTACCCGTGCCGTTTGCCTATATACGATGTTAAGCCACAGGTTTTCCTAATTAGGTTTGACACCATAAACAATATGCTGTAAGAACTTTCTCTGGTTCATATGGATGCCTGATCATCCTAAGAGATATCTATTATGCCAGCCGGAGTTCCCAAGTAGAATAAAAAGAACTTAAAAATGAAAGGATTCATTAATGGTTGTTGTTCCCAGAAAACTAAACTTTTGTTATACCGTAATATACCTTAGACTGAATTTGTTTGGAATTATGAAGAGTTAAAAAGAAAGGATTGCAAGTTTTTCTAAAATGACTATAGATAGAATGCATCCTCCTGATCACAAAACGTCAAAGGAGGCAAACATAAATGATGATAATAATAGCTTTTCTTTGAAATGGTTAGATTTGGCTGACGCACTTGTCTCTTGCCTAACATTATTCATGCTTTATTTTCTGACCACATGACAAGGACACCACAGCTAAACTGATCGGATTCTCTCTCCGTCGAGGAAGAAGAAGGATGCGCAAAACAAACACGCATCGGATTCTCTCTCCGTCGAGGAAGAAGAAGGATGCGCAAAACAAACACGCAAGACGGAAAAGCTACAGAAACCCGGTACTTGGAAATAACTTAATTGAACTGCGTACAGGTCACTTTTTTTTTTTTCCTCTCTCTTTTTTACGGTACGATGCTCTCACCTTGTAAAGAAAGCATCATCGCGGAAAAGATGTGACCCTACAAGACCGTAGGACTTACGCGGCATCATCACCATTAAATAGCAAACGCCGTCTCCATTTATTTCTGTACCACCTTTCCTGCACTTCTCAACAAACCATGCGTGATGGGTGGTGCGTTGCCTCGGCTGAGAAGGTATGCTGTTGAGGGCCCACAATTCTCTTCAACGATTCCTTTCTTGCCTCGCACACCACCAGACGAGGGAAGGATGAGACGGTGATATCCACGCCCATGTTCTTTTTTTATAAAACCAAATTAAATATATTATGAAATAATAAATGGCCGTGATCCTCCTTATTTGATAATAAATATATCGAGTTTCGACTCTTTTGGGGTGAGATTATGGATTCTTAGAACTTGCTGATTTCCTATGCGATGTAATTACGCATTGCAATCGAAAGTACACTATATAATCGAAGCCTTACAGTAACCATCGCCTCCGCATTCCCATCATGATAGTAATCCCTATATAAGTATCGGTAATGGAGCATGAATGAACCCTTCGTTTCATCGTAGCAATAATCTTTACAAAAATATCGATAATCCATCTGATAACAAAGCACACTTCGAGGTCAAAACACCGTGTTCTTATCTTGATCATCGCAGTCTTTACATACAGCCCCGCAATATGTGTAAGAAGGAATGGTGTGTCCATATATCGAAACTTTTTTATTTTTATTTTTATATATACTATATTAGCCCCTAAATTTAACCTATGATTGGATAAAATTGATTGCTAATAAAATATTTATATTTTTTAAAATAAAATCGAATGATCCATATTTTTAATATTTGAAAACTAAAAAATGCTAAAGCAAAAATATTGCTATATAGAAAATTATTTTTTTTAAAAAAAAATTATAATTTATATGTAAATCTAACTTTATTTTATGAAATTACATGAACCTACTATTAATGATGAGGCAAATGATTGGTTAGTCCTTCCATTAACGAGATGAGAATTAAGGCAATGCCTCCAGCCTTTTTGAGGCTTCTCTTTCCCTATTGTTTTCTTGATTTGTGGTATGCTAGAATGTCTTAATTGGAGTAGTGCAGGCAAACGATTGGTTAGCGAGGGTGTTGATATCTTATTTTCTACCATTGTAACTTAATTCTCTAGCATAGCAGGATGTCTCTGCGCCGGGCTGCATGGTCTCATCTGTCATTATTCCTACCCATTAATATCTTCTGTATTACTTAAAATCAAAAAAAAAAAAAAAAAAAAATTCTTTATCCCTTAATTTGCATGTTAAAAAGTTATGATAAAAGAAGCAAGCCATAGCATCTAATATAGAAATAAAAACTCAAAAAATATTTATTGCAATAGCTATGCCATTATTTTTTAATTTCTTTTGGCATATAATTTCGGCATAATTATTTAATGAGGATATTTTTGTAAGAAAAAAAAAAGCAAGGCAACAAAAGTGGTGACTATTTTATCTTAGAAATGTTTCTCTCAATATAAGGTTATTTTATATCATATTTATTCTCTTTTCTTTTTTTCTTATTTTCTTCTTTCCTTATTTTACATAGGTACGTGCCTTATAAAAAAAAAATTAAGCATTGTAATTATTACTTATTAATATTTATAAAAAATAAATAAAAATATACTTTTAGTTATCAAATTTTTATTTAAAATTTATTTTATCTTTAAACTTTTAGTTGCTATAATTTAATTTTTTATACTTTAAAAATATTATACTTTTGATAAATCATTATATATGAAATTAATTAAAATTAATAGAAAAGTTACCATATTATCGTAATATAAATATGTGAATTCATGTTTGTTATTTTAGTCTTAATATGTGACCTCCTGAAAGTTATTCTGGTTTTATGGGACGGAACGTTAAGAACGTAATTTTTTGTTTTTTTTAATGACGAAGGAACCAACAGTAATTTGAGAACTAATAGTATATTTTTATCTAAATTTATTTATTTATTGTATTAATAAATAAATATTCGACTCACGCCATCCAACCGAGCGAATCTCGCGGGCGCTATGCGGCCCCGACCCCCACCCACCCAGGGTCCCTCACCCCGACCCCAACCCTAACGTCCGTTATGTAACTCCCACCCACGAGACCACGTTGGTGGTCCCCACCTCCGCCTCCTTCCCAACCGCAATTCGGGGATCAATCACCACCGTCCATTTCAAATCCCAACTGTGTCCCGTCTCTGTTGTGGGCCCCACCATGAAGTCCTCTTACGTTTGGACGTGGTCGCCGCTGCGGTGTCTCACGTTGGCACCCCGTCCGACGTGGCGCTACGGCCACTTCGGCCCGTGATGGAGTTATCCGAATAGAATTATTTTATTGCAGTTTCTAAAAAAAAATTATATATTATTTCTCTAAAGAAAAAGTCGCGCCCTCTTCTCTCTTTTTTTGTCAATCGGTCGCTTCCCTAATTTCCCTTGGAGGCGCTGCTCTCTCTCTCTCTCTCTCTCTCTCTCTCTCTCCTCTTTGCCTAGGTATCTAAACTAATTTCGAGGGGATTGCGGTCTCTGTAATGGTCTCGATTCCCCCTCTAAATTGCCTTTCTTCTTTCGCTCCTCTCTTTTTGCGCACCGGGTTGTGGAATTTGTCCGTTCTTTTGGTTTTCCAGGTGATGATCTATTCTTATTCATTTTTTTTCCCCTCAAATTTCTTTGATTTATATGGAATATCTTCACATAGCATTTTTGTGGGCTCAATAAAAAAAAATATTTTTTTTTTTTATAAAAAAAGAGAGAAAGCGCTGGTTTTAAGATCAAGAAGGTGATTTTGGGTTTCGCCTGGGCTCTTCTATCGTCGGATGGATTGCTCTTTCTTGATTTTCTATTTATGTGTGAATTTTCCCCCGAAATTGTGGATAAATTTATGATTTATAGTCAGTTATTATTTTAATCAGTGTAAATAATTGAGAGAATTGCTGCTCAAAATTTTTTCTTGTAATGTGTCTGGTGGAATTAGTTGGTGGAACGTTGGAGAAGGTTTAGGAGTAGCATATATACATATATATGAAAGGAAGTGACGAAATGAAAGCGATTTTTCTGTGATTTGAGAGTTGTAAGCGAAAAGTGTTTTGAGGGGAGACTGGAAAGGTATGGGGTTCAGAAAAAATTGACATCTATTTCCTTTGAGCAACTGAACAGTCTGTAAGGAATGCATTGATTTGGAGTAGAGGACATCTAGTGGAACAATATATTGTTCAACCAGGTTCTACTATCCAAAGTTTTATTTGCGATCATCACAGAAGAAAATGGGAAGGCTCAATAGAATTTTCTTTTTTCTTTTTGCATGTCCTTTTATCATTTTTTTGGGTAACTATTCATGTATACGGGAGACTTGAACATATCAGTTACTAATTCCATCTTTTTTCCCCGCCTCTTTTTATAAAAGGTCTGTGAGGCTGATCATATGAGAGAAAAAAATAAAAAAAATTTTCTGTTGTTTGCTACTATGTTCGACAATTTTGATCTGATATTTGCTATCCAGTGTAATGCAGTGGTTGCCAATTTGATTATGATTTTGCGACACTAAACGTTACCTGACCATATGTCTTTCCCCACCTCATATTTATTCCGAAATTTTCACAGAATATTTACTGACTACTGCCAAGTTTTACATCTCTAATTGCACATGCATTTCTCTAGTCCTTGATCCTTGATCCATGAATTTATCTTCTTAAGAATATAATCTTGCATATCCATATTCAAATGTGATGCGACCATGTATAGTGGAACGTGAGAAAGGGTGGATATGGATTTTGTGATGTTGCTTGTAATCCTTCAGACTTGTGTAGTTGGAAGTTTAAGATTCTTGTTGCTTAACTTGTAGGATACTGATGATAATTGAACTCAGTTGGTTATGTTAACAAAGATATTTATAAATATGTCTAAATATTGGCCAAAAAAGATGGAAGGTGCTTTATAAGCACAATACTCTGTGGTATGTTGGTAGGTGAATGCCAATAATTCTCACCTTTTGGGTTTCTTGTATTATATAGGAAGTTCAGTAAGAATCCGTGAACTAGGATTTCGAGTAATGTACTAACTGCAGTACATGGCATCTTTACAAATTAAGCTGCGACAGTGTGCAAAGTTGTTTAGAATTCTAGTTAGTTATGATGCATTTGTTCTAGCATTTAAGATGAATCCATCACATAGTGGAAATCAAGGCTTTAAATCCCATGGGATGGAGTTGTCTTGGTTTTTTTGTGGAACAAGATATGCTTCCATCCCGATTTTGTCCTGACGCTCGGGATGAGGTATGTCCCAAGAAGCTAATTGGGATGTCGGGGCGATCGGAGATAGTTCTATCCCGATATTTGGGACAAATCCATCCTAGTATCCCACAAGATGTTCCATTAGAACTTAAAACCATGATGGAAATAACGACTTCCATGCAGCTAGGTTTTCATTCATATTGAACTTTTCTTTTAAATAGGCATGAGTGATTAGTGATCGCATGATCTCTCTCCTCTCTCTCTCTCTCTCTCTTTCTCTATCTCTAAGTGTATTTCATCTATTCAACAATCTTACATGCTCAACTTTTGATATTGCCCTCCCATTTATTTTAAGCATCAATGTGCTGTACATTTGGTATTCTCAAGACGGGTCTATCATTTTATAGCAATTTTACATTTTTTTTCCTTTTAAAAGAAAAAAGAAAAGATGAAAGCACCATCTTGGTTTACTTGTTTCACCTCTTATTGTATCTCTACAATTTCCCATCAAAGTTCAAATCATGTGATTGCATGTTATCACACAATTGATACTTGATTAGAAATAGGATATATTTTCCACAAGATTTGGCTAGAATGGAAAGTAGATGCTCATGAAAGAATCATTCAGTTGGTAGCTTTATATATATATATATATATATAGGTAGATTTGACTACATTTGAATGTAGCCAAGTTCAAGATTTGGTCACCTTTCTCACTCTTGAATCTTCATAGATTTTGATGCCACCCCACCTTTTTCACCTTTTTCATTTTTGTGATATGTGAAGTATGTGGATCCAAGGATGTGGAACGTGACCGAATTTAGATTTGGCTACATTCGAATGTAGTCAAGTCTCTCTCTCTTTCTCTCTCTTTCTCTCTCTCTCTCTCTATATATATATATAATGGGGAAACATTCTAATCTGCGTTGTCACAGAGATAATATGGAGGCAGTAGTATTTTAATTTGTTTCCCTGTTCTTTAATAAAGTGTGCTATCTTCTAAAAAAACTGTGCTGAATGCATCTTAAAATTAGATAACCTTCTATTTGTTTCAAATTTTCTCCCAGGTTATATGAGCTGGCCTACACTTTCTAGTGCTAAAAAACTTGGTTCTATCTTTGAGAGTTAAGTCATCAGAGGAACTAACCTTTGTCAATTCAGCAACCTGAACGATTCGTAGATGACAACTACCTTTTAAAAGGGCATGATGCTGATTTTCATTGTTCAATTGGATCCAAGTAATCTCCAAGGTGGTAGATTGTTCCTTCTCTCAATCTTATGCCTTATTTTGATTTTGTGGAGATCAATCTCAAATTCAGACAACTGAAGCAACATTTTCTTGACACAATTCTTAAATTCTATCCTTTGCCTCTTAACAGCTTGTATTCTGTTTCTCTATGTGCTGAATTCTGTCCATTCCTATCAAACTGCTATTTTGATGCCTCATATCGCTTGTTTTTGTATCATATATCTATCAGATCCACAACCTCTCTGTTATATAACCAGGTCTGCAGCAGTCCTTATTATCAGTACAAATTATCATCATTTTTTTCTAATCCATATTGCATGTTTTCTATATGCTTCCGTCGCATTATAAACCCCTTTACTTAAATTTCTGAACACAGCAAAGGCGGTTCATATTAGCTGAGACCTATAGAAATTTTCTAGAGGAATTAGCTCTTACTGGATGTACTCTTTCTGACAGATTTCTTTTTTTTTTTTTTTAATTTTTACACAAGGTCCAATAAAGTTCCTTTTTTGGACATTGACCAGTTAGTCATCTATTGTAGAGTTGTTGTTTTGTTCAGCAATCCTCACTTGCAATGCATCACAACCTTTTTGTTGGAAATTTTTTGAGCTTGACAATTACCATACATGAGGTGGTCCTGCATATATTTTTGCTGATTACAAAAATATAAAATTCTTTGGAGGTTATAAATAAGAACCATCAGTTTTAGCTAGTATCCTTATAATTTTTCTTTGGGGTTTAAGCCTTTCATTTTCAATAATTGTTCTATTGCTGTTGAAACATTAAGAATTAACATTTATTGTATTTGTGAGGGGCAGCCAACTGTAATCTGTTCAAAATTTATATTATTCAGTCTTATTTTGATACTCTGTTGCCTTTTCTTGGAAAGAGTTTGAAGATGCACTTTTTGAAACTTCATTGCTAGCAAAATTATAGGAAAACTCATTACTTAGGCAATTATCATGGAGGTGAGAGATCAAATAATGAACTAATTAGGCTCTATTGATTTTATGAAAGGTCTCATAAAATTTCACAGGTGACGGCCTTAATAATAAGAAACTTCTAATGTAACGACCTGCATTGGAAACTCCTAGAGAACTCCAACACATACCTGCTTAACACTACCTTAAAGTGTTTTGAAGTAGCTGTTTCCCTCCACCAACTCCTGCTCCCTATTCTGCAACCAAGGGAATAACTTCCAAGTGCTTTACTACCATACATGCTTGTGCCACAGGAGTTTGGCTAGTTAGCAGCCAATGTTTGTATATGTGGCACTACATAGCTCTCTTGTTCTTCTGGTATTATTACTTTGCTGGTGAGGTACAATGATTACGCTCTTTGAAAAAGATGCAAGACATTGAGGAGAGAAAGAAAGAGGGAACATGAAGAATGTCATATAAGTTTGAGAAAACATTGATGATCTTTATGAAATGAAGCAAAAGGACAGTTAAAAAGATAAATTTAAATGAAGGAGAAAATGATCAACTATCAGAAAAGGTACTTGTTGATTAGGGAATAAAAGCCTAATATTTGGTATTATGCAACATTTGAAAGGAATTCAGATCTTTAATAGTTTTTGTTTATGAGAGATAGGCGTTTTTCCAGTACTTTTTTGGTTTTGAGACATATTTGATTTCATTTTTTCTTATATTTTGATAGAGTGACTTTTGTGTAATATTGCTTTTAGATATTCTGGAAACAAGTGCAGGTTGGTCTTAAAACATGCTAGTGAGAAATGTTGCTTATTCAGAGTTGTCTTCAGTAAACTAGCAATTACCCTATACAAATAATTGGGTATAATGAAGGCTTGTACATCATGATGATTGCATAAAGTGAAGGTATGTCATCTGTATTATCAGGACTGTTCATGCAGGTACTAGTTATGTAGCACTGCTTTTGGAATGCTAAAGTTAGTTTTGGTTATTCCATTTAATTAGGTGATTTTTTTTTTTTTTCTTGAGACTTTAGGTGGGATGGACTTGGATCACCTGTTCTTTTAGTAATGTGTGATTTTCACTACATTTGACAGCAATTTAACTGTTATTTCTTGATTGATCACCTATATGGACTTTCATTTGAGGTTTTACAGTCAGCCACAGAACCTATTATATCTGTTCTACGCTACAAGATTTATTGAGAGACAATTGTAAAGAGAGTTTCCAACTATGAAATGAATCCTAGAAAATTGGAAATGAAATGAAGTTTATAATATTGGCCATCAATTTTTATATTTTGGGTAGGACTATATATATATTGTTTAGTTATTCAAGTATATATTTTGATTTAAGACCACCTGATTATAAAGTTTCACTAATATTTTTTGCTAACAATAGTTTTTAGTTTACCAATATGACATGTTTCTATATCAGGAAACTGTATCTGAATATGGAAAAAAAATAGCATTCAAGTAGTACCATATACATTGTATTACACAAAGAACATTTATATGGATTGGCAGACATCTATCTAGGTTTTATTATTGGGCCCCTGACAAAGCACTTGAGGTTTGGAATATTTAAAGATCGATTGACTGGATAATTGTATGGGAAGTACAAGACCTTCATCAAGAATGAAACAGAAAGAGGTCATGCAACATTTGGTTAGGGGAGAAAAGAATAGAAGACTAAAATTTGAGAATCTGAGAGCTCAAAAGTTACATGGTTCATTATTTGTGTGGATATTCCAGAGAGTTTATTTCAGCAGTTAGCCACTAAATACCAGGAAAAGCATTGGTCCTTGAGATTATGACAGTAATATCATGCATGAGACATTTGAGTGTTGTTGGTTATTTCTCCACTGTTTAGGTTTTTTGCTATATTGTTCTTCCATGCATAACTGCATATGCAATGGTTCTCTCATTAAAACACTTAATATGTGTGTATATTGTATGTTTCTTAAAATATGCATCGTGTTGTCTCTGTATTATATGCAAGTCAAAAAAACATGCCTGTTATACCCGAGCATGTTACAGATTCCATCTTGATAGCTATCTCCCTGTTATACCCAGGCATATTGCAGATTCCATTTTGATAATTACCTCCTCAGGATTTTAATAAATTTGTCTCATTCTTGTTTCATTTAAATCCGTTTTTGTAAGCAGAGACTGATGTCCAGAAATGAAGACCAGTATTGATCATTAAGTTGTGGAAGTACAAAAGCTATATTGCACACATGGGGCAGAGAAACACAATATGCACTCATCAAATGCTTGACCTGGAAGCAGAGCCAGGCTATAGTCAACTTCATCCTGATCACTGCATTCTTCAAGGCAACATTCTTGACTACCGAAGCCAAAATATACATCTGGCACTGTCTGCTTCAGGAAATGCAGCAGATCTTGATCACCATCAATTTATGGATCATTCTAACAGAAGCATCTATCATGGAAATCAGTATCGTAATACCCAAATTCGTCATCCAGTACCAAATCTTGATGCAGGTGTTGCGGTTCAGGCAAACTTTTATGGTCCTCGTATGTTACCTTTATCGTCCCAGGTCCCTCAGAATACAGGTTCAGCCAATCACCTGCCACCATTCATCAATCACCAGGCTATTGGAATTAATGTGGATGAGTATAGTAGAAGTCATCATTTTTCTCAAGGTACGAGAGGATCCTGCAAAAGGAAAAATACAGAAGCAATTACAGGAAACTTCTGTCATGCCAATGGCTCTGTGAGCTCAAGTTTATCTTCGACATATCTGTCCCAAAATTCTGGAGAGACACATTGGGAGGAGCCATATGGATCTGGTGTCAACTTGTTGGATTCCACAACTTTCAATCCACCCGATTATCAAGTTAGCAGTACTTTACCAAGCTCAGAAGAATCTTTTAGAAGTGTGAGGAACAGATCAAGCTCCATTGGTCTTCAGCCTGAATTTGCATTTGTACATCATGTTAACTATTTACTTCCGGGGAATCAAATGTGCCAGTCGTTTCATCCTGCCAGTAATGCATGGATGACACAGGTTGGAAATAACATTTCTAATGGAGGAAGTTCCAATTGGAACTACACATACACAATGCCCAATTTGCATGGTAAGGACTTTATTTTCAGGAAACCGTATATGATTGACAAGTATTATTCAACCATTCTTCTTGAACGCATCGCCTTTTTATATATAATTGGGGCTGCCTGCCCAATTCTTGTTATGTTTAGAAACTTGCTTGTGTATTCAATAATTTTGCTATGGGTGGCTTCTCTTTCATGTCCATTTTTATTCCATTGTTTTTTCTGTAAGAGATTGTGTGTGTGTGTGTGTTGGGGAGGGGGGGGGTCAGTCCTTTCATCCTGTTAGTAATGCATGCGTGGTACAGGTTGGAAATAACATTTCTAATAGAGGAAGTTCCAAGTGGAACTACACTTAGCACGATGTCAATTTGCATGGGAAGCACTTTATTTCCAGGATACTGTGTCATGATCAACAAGTATTGTTCAAATATTCTTCATGCCTAATTTCTGTTATGCTTAGAAACTTACTAGCATATTCAATAATTTTGCTATGGGTTGCTAATCTTTCATATGCAATTTTTATTCCATGGATTTTTCTGTAAAAGATTGTGTGTGTGTGTGTGTGTGAGAGAGAGAGAGAGAGAATTTTACTTATTGAACTAACTAGCTATCTTGTGTTTCACCTAACTAACGAGCCAAATGATGTAGAAGTGACTGGAAAAAGAAGTGGGGGGGGGGGGGGGTGGAGGAGAGAGAGAGAGAATTTTACTCATTGAACTGACTAGCTATCTTGTGTTGAATAAGTTTCTTGTGTTTCACCTAACTGATGAGCCAAATGATGTAGAAGTGACTGGAAAAATGAATATTTCTTTAAAAAATTATATATGCATAACTTAAGCTGAAGTTTTCTCATATATAAAAATCTATTCTAACCATAACTTTCCTGCTTTTGATAGGTAGATCTGTCAGTTCAGGGGCTGTGGAGATGGCAAATATGGGGGTCCAGGGATACCAGGAAATCTCATCCAGTTTGTGTCCTTTGCCTTGTTTTCAACAGCATCCACAGCCTGTACAAAACATGCAAATTCAGAATCATAGCTATCATACTAGAATACTGGTTCCATACCAGCATCCCTTTACCAATATGCACCCCAACAATCCAAATCCTTCTAGTAACAGTCTCCTTTCAGGTTCCAGATTCCCATTCTTCCCATCAAATGCTGAACAGATCTATAGGCCTTCTTGGCAGCTAGTCCAGGCAACTCCAGAAGTTGGCCATGAAAATGAAAGGATCCTAACATCGGAGGTGAGTCTTCCCTTTCATTTTCTGCTTCCTCTTATTTGGCATTAGGGTGACATGGCATCACATGGATTTATCCAGTTATTAGCTCAAATACCTTAAAATACTTTCTTTGGTATTATAATAACAAAATTTAGAAATGTGGAAAAGATCCAACAGTTATTGCTTGGAGAATGCCAAGAAGTTGTCACTAACCTTTATATTTTGTTGGAAGCATCCATACCAGCTCATTTTATTTTATCTTATTTTGCCCTCTGTTCTCAAGTTTATCATGGTTTATTCATCTCCTGTCCTTTCTTTCAATTGTTTTGGCATGTCTAGTGCTATAAAGTGTGAAACTTTATGAAGTTACTCCTATTTTGCTTAAACTGTAAATATTAGCTATATTTTTTCTGGTTCCTGTTCGGTTGCGATAGGATGTAAAGAAGTGATGCACAATTGTTTTGCCTTGTCAAGTTCTGGCAGTTGAGACATCAGGAAGACTATATTACAATGTAGAGGCATTTCTGAACAGACTCATAATATTTTATTCGTGTTATCAGAAAGGTAACAGAAATGAGGTTATTTTTTGGCATGCTGCCTAATAGGGACATGCGGAGGTGGATACTTGCTAGTACTAAATAAAGGATGCTTTAACAGAGACTTTTAAGTGTATATATTGTTTATCCAGCTTTGAAACATTATTCCTTTAAGAATTATTGGGCTTGAGGTGCAGGGGAATAACTGATTTGAGGGAGTTCCATATTAAAGAAAGCACACTTACAATGAAATAATGAGTGAATGCAACAAGCTTTTTGTTCGTTTCCCAAAACCTTCTTTCATTATTGCATAGATGGTCCTTACGAGTTCATGATCTCTGGGAAACCCAGATTTGTGCAAACTATGGTTCATGTTGACTTTGCCAGCATGCTGTGAACTTTGGGACCAGGCTCATCACTGGATGGCTAGTCTCCAGAATTATTGCCATACTTCATGCAACATAATTAGGATCCACTTTTTATTTTCTATCCTCAAGGAATGATGAGAACTTATTTTTCTGCTTTTCTAGTCCATGCAGGATCCAGCATTTGTGGAACTTCCAGGATTGTTTGGAGCAAGGAACATCATTGATGAGCATCGAGATATGCGGTTGGACATAGACAGCATGTCTTATGAGGTAAGTGAACTTCTGTGTTTATGGAGTTTCTTGCACCTGTAACAAATTTAGTCTGAAATCACTCACTTTTAGAGAGTTGTGTTGTTTACATCTGCAACACTTGTACTTTTAGATGGTTAACAATGCATTGAAGAGGTACCAAACTTTGGATATGAAACATGGAAACTATATTCAGTGGCATTGCAGAATCATTGAAAATTTGGATTTATCACTGGTGGGATTTTTGTAATATCTAATTGTCTTTGTAACCACTACAGGAACTTCTAGCCTTGGAAGAGCGGATTGGAGATGTCAACACCGGCCTAACAGAAGAATTCATCTTAAAAAATCTAAAGACCATCATATATGTTCGACAGGTGTCCTCACTGCCAAACCAATCATGCAGATTTGCTTCAGAGAATGAAGCTTGCATCATATGCCAGGTCTTTTTTCTTGATAAACTATAGTTTATTCAACTGTGGTGTACCTGACCAGCAAGCCCTATCTATTAAATTGGGAGAACATTTTTGTGACTGAAGTTGATCTATCCATGGCCAGGTAATCTATGGGCAATGGATAGACTTGCCAGGAAACTTAAAAGGCCAGTTTGCAGGATGAGAGGCTTGACTAAAAAATAAAAAAAACTACTAGTGGCATGGTGGGGAAATGGTGGAAATGCGTCCCTCTCTAATATAAACATTGCTAGGGATGGATGCTACCCCCAAATCTTCAGTATATCTAATTATAGCAGTTTGAGTGCTGATAAACTAGCTTTAGTGCTTGAAATATACTACTGCACAAAATTAAACTCTAAGTATACTAATAACAACTCTATTGACAACAGTTTTGTGATATAGTGTTGTTCTGCAATCCTCAAAACTAGTCATTTGTAGGACCTGAGATTCCAATAACTTGGCATTTTCAATTTCAGTGTATCAAGTTTCTTCTTCTTCATCATTGATAAGTGAGTTTTCTGGGTTTGCAGGTGGAGTATGAACACAAAGAGAGGATAGGAATACTGGATTGCGGTCACAACTACCATGCTGACTGCATAAAGCAATGGTTGTTGGTAAAAAACTTGTGCCCAATTTGCAAAGCATCTGCTTTGACCACAGATGGAATAGATGGATGAGGTGGTTTAGAGCAGTAACATTGTTCTATATGCTCAAGAAACTCATTTATTTTGATCTTTTGTAAATAGGGATCGTGGATAATTCTGCTCCTCACACTATTTATGGTTCTCTTACTTGAGAGGATGAACTTTGCTCCTTGTAACTGTATAGAAACAAAATGAAATTATTTTGTTCAATTGCAGAATGATATTTCCTGTATCAGATGTTTCATGCACAACTAAAAGATCTTCAATTTGTCTCCAGCCCATCGCCAGTGAGGCCGCTTTCAGTTCCTTAACAGCTTAATGGTGGACTGAGAGAGATGTATGGGTCTGCCAACAGCTGATAATCTGATGGATTAATAGCTTCTTAGCTACATGATCACACGAGAGAGGAGGCATTAATTATCATGTTCCCTCATCTGCCAAATGCCTCCCAACCTTGAGCAAAAAAGCCAAGCTGATCAGAATGTGTTTTTGTCATGGAAGGGAGAATGTCTATATATTGCTTCACAAATATACCGATGGCAATGTTTCAGCAGCGGCAGAGGTTTGAAGATCTCTAGTGCAGGTTCTGAATAATTTGCTGTCATCGTAAACAACAGAGCTTTGACCCTCAAATCTATGCTGCCCATTTCTCTGTTTGAGTGGTGGTTCTCAGTCCATCGATTTGCTTCCAGGGGATTGCCAACCTACAGAGCTTCCGTTGGGCAATTTCCCTTGGATGCGTCCATATCTAATCATGGTTGGTAGGTCTCTTGAGTAGGCGGTATTTCAACCATAAAGCTGGTAAATTGACAATCACATCTTATAGCAGCACTTTATATACCAACCAAGGGCAATTTAGCAAGCAGGGCAAATAAAATATTTAGAAAACATCATACCTAAAACACAATGCTCTTCTTGAACCGTAACTCCATTTTTCATGGCCTTTTGTACAAAGCAAAGGGCCAACCGCGACTGGGAAGGACAAACTTTGATAAGATTTCAAGATTTTGAAAGATTTAAGAAAAGTTAGCCCGTCGAGTCTCGAGCTTCCCTTTCCTGCTTCCACGTCTTCCACAAAGAGACCACAATTTTATCCGATATTTTACAGCAACAATGGCTTGTTCAATTAGTAGTCGTTCAAGTAACCTTCAAAATAACCTTATTAATGTACAAAATAATCACTTTATTAGGAATTCATAAACCTTCACGATTCAAGGAAAACATCTAGTGAGTGGTAAACTAAGTTCATGTGAAATATGTAATTATTTTATGGGGTACAAAAAGCCAACTGACCAACCAATCATTTAAATGGGTACAAGGTATTCCGGGTATCGAACAACTGAATCAAGCAGTAGCTTGTGCTAACATAAAGTAATTAATGGCAACGCATCGAATGAGAAGTAATAGTCTAAATGCAACAAAATGACAAACCGCAAATATGAAATCCTAAGAAGCTCCAGCCATTTCAGGCAAAGTTTAAAACCCCCTCAACCCATGTCATGGACCAACAAAACCGCTGTGCATGGAGAAGCATTTTGGAGTGTCATGCCAACAATATCCTCATATCAACAGCTCTGACAGCATGTGGAATTCTCCAAAAGTTTCTCTAGATCAACCACAAGATCAACCACCTTGCTTCCCCGACCTAAACTGAGCAGCAACCAACTTTCTTCACAGCAGAAACATCGTCCTTGTCTCCCATGTTAAGCATCTGCCCCTTTGGCAGTGTTGCTGGATCATCGCCAATATCAAGTGCCTTCCTGCTGACCACATGATATATCTGAGAGAGCACTTCAGTGAAGGCATTCTCCACATTCAATGATTCCAGGGCAGATGTCTCCATGAAGAAGGTGCGCTCCCTCTCAGCGAAAGCCTTTGCTTCTTCAATTGAAACTGCCCTTAGGTGGCGCAAATCAGCTTTGTTTCCAACAAGCATTATTACAATATTGGAATCTGTGTGATCCCTCAGCTCCTTTAACCATCTTTCCACATTCTCAAAGGTGACATGACGAGAAACATCATAGACAAGGAGTGCACCAACAGCTCCTCGATAATATGCACTTGTGATAGCTCGGTATCTTTTGCAACAGGAATAAATGAGCAAAATTTGTCAATAAACTGCATATGGGCGGATGTCACCATTTAGCAATAGTACTCTTAAGACAATAAATCACAACACTGTGAGGGTTGGCTGATGATGAAAACAACAGGCAGAAGACAGATAATGACAGTAAATTTGCCTACATAAAGAGATATGGCTCAGAATTCAGAACCCAATCACTCTCTCAAGTAGCACTAATTTGTGTTGGACATATTTGACACAATCCATTCGTTGCTTCTTAGCTTCAAATTATTTCAGATTAAAATCCAACTCCTCTACATTAGATAGTCATGAAACTGCATACATGTTAGGGTAATTTTCCTCTTGAATGGTTGAGCCTCAGAAAGAAGCCTCAAGAGTTAGTGCTCAACACTTGCAAGTGACTTCTTTCCTTAAGCTGGGCCAAATTCTTTTTTTCTTTTCCAAGAAAAACATGATAAATTAATTTTTCCAAAATGACCAAGGATCTAGCCAATACAATATTAGGTTTTGGAAAATAATAGAACGATGAGCTAACACATATAAGACAGTCAATGATATAATCAGGTTTTATCCATATAAAACCTCGACACTGCACTATTTCAAGAATACAAATCAACTCAAATGTGAAAGTTGATAAAACAGATCGATCAAAATATGCGTCCAATATCCAACTTATAACATGACCAGCTTCTGTATGTTTCAATATTGTCATGCCAAAACCTAGAGCCTAGTTTTCATTAATATCACACCCCCAATTTGAAGTCAGAAACAATATGTAATTGATAACAACTCATCACGATGCAGGAAATCAAACTAAAAATTCCATGGAATCACCAAGTACAACATAACCACACCCAATGAAACAAATTAAAGAATATATCATAATCCTCAATCAATCTTTCTTGACACTCTATTCTAATTATTGAGCTTAAAGTTAAGTTTTAATCATCTGATTATGTCGACTTAAATTTTCAAGTCATCGATGTTACATACGTCCATAAGCCCCTCTCAGGGAATGCATAATGTATTATTGTTCATCAGAGTTCCAGAAATCAAGTTATCACGGTCCACAGTTAGTAAAGGAGAGGGAAAGAAATATGTAAGGGGTGCTATTGAAAGTAGTGTAATCGATTATTATGGAAAAGTAGAAGTATTTATAAGATTTAAGGTTTTCAAAATATGAAATGAATTTGACGTCATAAAATATGATGGTTTAACATGAATAAATTTTTCTCATTTTTTCACAGGTAAACTCAGATCTATGTTTGATTATTTTTTGGTAAAAGTTATCTTATTGTGACAATTAAATCTTGAGTGCACGCATCATTTCTTCTTTATGCCTTTTCAACTGAATATACACACACCTTAATTTAATTTTTAAACCTAGCTGAAGATGGAAAAAGAAGCAAGCAAGGAATGATCAAATCAAAATACTTCATGATATGCAACATAAGAGATTTGGATAGTATAACAATCAGGGAAAAAGAATGTTCTTCCACTACCGGTGTCAAAATGAGACCAATCTTTAATCATAAGCATACTCTAAGGTCTACATAATATTAAATAAAATCGACTCAGTCAAAGACAGCTAATTTTAGTGCATTTACTTTGAAAGTTGCAAACAGGTTGATGTGAAGTAACAACAGAGACCCCAAACAAATGATTAGCCAATCAGAATTTGATTTAATTATTCCTTATTAGAGGGAAAACTTATTTGTTTTTCAAATAACGGAATATGATAGATAAAAGGGCAATAGGAAAATGAAAGATCTAAAGAGAAGAAACTCCATCTTTTTGGGGTTCAGCTTGCACAAGGAGCCCAACTCAAAATCAAGCCTTCAAATGTCCATTAGTTTTAACTTATTTATTCTCTATTTTCCTCATTACAGACTTCTGCAATATTCCCAGAATGATGGCGCTCCTAAGTCACACATAATTCATGACAGAAAGTCAGAAATTAGAAATAGACAGGAATAAAAACCACCAACTACTCATTTTGACTTGGATGCCTATAAGGATCCTTTTTTACTTGGATGCCCATAAAAAACCCTTCTAAATGAACACCTTAGCAGATTAAATATCCAGCCTAGCAGACAAGGTCAATTCAAAGAGGGGTGGTGTTTCAAGCAAGCTATGTACTAGTATTTTCAGAACCTTAGTAATGTTTGGTTAATGTTTAGATCCTGTAAAACTATGTATATAGATTGGGTTGACTAAGGATAAAGAGAGTCATTAAGTCAAATGACAATAGAAAGAAATTCTTTAGAAATGATCAAGGAGGCTCATCATCCTTGAAGTGATTAACCAATCCCCTTCCCCTTTTCTACTAACATATCCTCTCCCAATCCTTTCCACATATAATTATCCAAAATCTACAAAGTGCACAACTAATGAGAAACTAAACACATCCCAATACAGTCCCTCGCATCCACCTCTTGTTTAAGTGCCAATGTTCTCATCAAGATCCAAATCCAATTAAATTCAATCCCAAACACCTTGATTGGCCTTTGATCAGTCCCAAATGGACCAGTAATGTACGGTGCTTCCTAATCCATATGAGCGATGGGGAGGTTCCACTCTAAAACCATTTCTCCATTTTTGCAATGTCAACCTTCTTCTCTATCTCATTCCAATCATATCAGATGTCTCCTTATTGCCTTTTGCTTCTTAGTTGATCGAGTTTGACATGATCGTCTATCAAATGCTCCACAGATTAGTCATACAACATAAAGGCTCATATCTCCTAATTCTTGAAGCGAGACAATATATCAGACATCTGATGTGATTGCAATTTTTTCCAGCTCGCAAAGAAAAAGAACCGGAAAGAAAGCCAAAACCAATTCCCTATTCCCTTATTCAGTAAAAGCTACGGATCCGAGAGAATTCCAACAAATAAAAGTCCAGGTTCAGAGCAACATCAATTGAAAGAGAAACAGAATTTTTCAAACAAGAAATAATGCAGAGCACCCTAAAATTCCATCAAAACATCAAGAAATTAATGGTTCAGGAAAACTAACACCACGCGCCCGATATGAAGCCATGGCATCCAAAACCAATCAAACGAAACCGACCCCCCACCAACAAAAAAAAAAAAAGAACGGACAGAGGCTAATCCCTGATCCGACGTCATCCAATCGAGACTGAGCAAAAGCATGCAAGAAGGAGATCGAGGGAAGAAAAAATCGGACCTTTCTTGGCCGGCGGTATCCCAAATCTGGGCCTTGACGACCTTGTCGTCGACATGGATGCTCCGAGTGGCGAACTCGACGCCGATGGTGGACTTGGACTCTTCGCTGAACTCATTCCTCGCAAACCTCGACAGCAGGTTCGATTTCCCCACCCCCGAGTCCCCGATCAGCACCAGCTTGAACAGATAATCATAGTCGTCGTCCGTCCTATACGCCATTCCTCCTCCTCCTCCGGCGACCAGATCCGCGCTCCCTCCGCCGCCCTTCGCTCTCGCCTCGGAAGAAGACGGAACGGGTCGTCGTCGTCGCAAGGATTCTTGGTGCAGAGCGAGAGAGAGAGAGAGAGAGAGAGAGAAGAAGAGAGAAGATTCGAAACTTCTTGGTGTAGAAGTGAAAATGGCGATCTTAATTGGCTATTGGTCGCATGGAGTTCTGAAACGGAACTTGTTACGATAATCCGAGGGAACTCTGTGTAATCTACTGGCTCTTCGCTCGTTGGGTGCTCGCGCGCCTCATTTGTAAATGGTCGTAAAATTAATTAGAAAAGTAATCGTTTTCTTTGTACGAAGACGATGGTTGGATTGGGTCAAAGTACAAGGGCGATGGATCCTAATTAATCTTAGGATGCGTTTAATGTGGATCTATTTAGGATTAGGATCGTATCTTTGCACTCTTAAGCTAATCAATGCAGAAATGTGATAGGTTTGGACTAGCCGAAATTTATGTTAAACAAACGGAGCAATGATCAAACAAACATAGTTATCCATTAATTTTCTTAAACAAACATAGTAATCCAGACAAAACAAAATTAACTCGTGCTGTATTTCTGCTGTGCTCCAACGAAATCTAGGCCTTCTTTCTACAAACCTTTCATCTTAGTCAGCTACCAGACCCGATTTCAACTCTGTGGTTATATTCACGAGACTCAATTATTTATCCACAGCATTGATTCTGGGAGAAGATGGTCTAGGTGCGATGTTCTATTAGTGTCTCCATAAAGGAATAAAAGAGTACTCGGCGCAGCTGGGACCACCTCCCTTCCCTCTACGCGCCACTCCCGCTCACCATTCTTCACCACCTTTTCTCTCACCTCTTTAACCTCTCACAATGATTTTCAAAATTATGTATTAAAAATGACTTACCCTGTAACTACTTCTATTTATAATATTAAGTTTAATTTTGAAACTTCCAACTTATGCATCAAATGATAAAATACATATATTATTTTATATTATTAAAATTATTTAATTTTTAATTACTTATAAATAAATTAGGAGTTTTTAAATTACATAATTTTTATTAAATAAATATAGTATTGGTATTATATCACGTGTAATGATTCAAACCAAATAAACCATATATAATAAGATCATAAATGTGGGGTTCTTATTGTCTAATTTAAAACCATTATAATTCTATAAGAGTTATGTAACTTAAATATGAATTTAACACTCATTTAGATTAGAATATTTTAATACTATTTTTAAAAAAAATAAAAAAAAAATTTATTCATAGAGTTAAAATTTCGACCAATGGAATAAGATAAATTATTAGTTCTTTCTTTTGTTACTTCTTTATTGTTAATTAGAAATGACATCTTATAATTGGTGATATATGCAGAGATTTGAATATCTTCTAAAATTGTATATCCTTCAGGCTTAAACATCGAAAAAATATCAAATTTTGAGAAGATTGTTAGATAGCTTTAACCCACTAGCTTTTCATTTCAAAGAACTTTACAATTGGATTGCATTGAAATACTCCTTAGTTGCTTCATTAAAAGTAGTAGAGTTTAGAAATGGATTGTTGATTGTGAGACCTTTTGTCATTGATAGAGTCCATACATTTGGACATTAGCAGAGTCCATACATTTAGAGTAGTTACAGAGTTTGTTGGCTGGCCCTCGCACATCGCCTACCCTAGATGCTCTAATCTGGAAACTCTTTCCTAACTACAAATATGGTATTAATTCCTTCTATAGGTTTATAAATCATAGAATCATTTATACCTTTCAGAGAGTAATGTGGAAAGTCTATACTTTTAAAAAGACTAAAGTATTCATCTCATTAGTGCTTTACAATAAACTATATACTAAGGATATTTTGGCTAAAAAAGACTGGAGTGCCAGCAATGGGTGTATGCTATACGAAGATGCCTACGAATCAATGAATTATTTGTTTACCAAATATACATTTTTTATCAATATTAAAGGCCTTGGTTAGGGCTTTTGGGTGAGATAGCCATCGGCTATTATCACTAGTTTATAGTCGGAATGGAGAAGAAAAAAAATGTCAAATAAATAGAAAAAATATTTGAGATCAATTAATTACTGAATTTATGTGGCACATATGATGGGAGAGAAATCTGAAGATTTTTTTCAAGAAAAAAAAGGCTCACAACATCGATTCTTTATTATGTCATTTGTATCTTTAATTACTAGGCAATTAGGAGGGATTTACTTTGATGTATTTGTTATCTCCTCCCCGCCTTATTAACTCTACAAACTTATAAATTACTTTATATTAATAAATTCAGGGGGACTCCTCCCCTGCTTTTCTTTCAAAAAGACATCTTATACTTGGCCCAATCCCATGTGTATCAACTGAAACCTAAGATATTGCTTTTGTAATTGATTTCCACTGCTCAACATATCAACATTGTTACGTTTTGTGGGAGAGGTTAGCCGTTCGTACGTATTATAATACTAAAACCCGTCTTTATAAATTCAAATTTGATGAGGGGTTCGTGGGGAGGCCTTCTCTTCCCCTCACCATTTTCTTCTCAAAAAATAAAAAATAAATAAAAAAAATCATGAGGGGGTGACGCACAAAAGACCCACGCTGTCAGGCAACGGCCCTTGCCGACCTAGGTCAGGAACTGGGACATGCCACGTGGTGGCCGTGGTACCGTTCGCTCCCGGATCGCGATGACGCGGCCGGTCCCACCCATTCGTGCGGGCTCCCTAAGTCTGGTTCGAGAGGTTAACTCACCAGAGCGGTAATGGGATGCAGAAAGGGCGGCAACAGGGCCTGCCGGGCCGTGCGAGGACGAAAGTACGAAAGTATAATATCATCCGAACGCTTAATCCAACGGACGAAACTTAGGTGCCGTTCGTTGTTCGTCATTTCTCCGCTTAAAAAATATAACATGGATGCCGTCATCTCCCTTAATATATATATATATATATATATATATATATATATATATTTCTTAAATACTATTAGAAAATAATAATTGGCAGCTCTACTAAACCCAGTAATGCACGGTTCTTGAATTTTTGACCTCCTTAGTTCACGTTCCAACCATTTTGTTGCGTTGGTCAATATTGACGCCAATATTATCGTATAATTTTTTTAACAAAATTATCAATTCACTTTCGAGTCTTATTTTTTCGAGAGTTCTTCGTTAGCCATGAATGGAATGAAAAAAGTAGGTCATGTTATTTCGAAATATTATTGGCAATCTTATTATCAATTTCAAATATTGAACCTTTAATGACCTTTTTATCAAAGAGAAGGTGGTTTCAATGGTAGATTATTTTATAGGGGATAGTTTTTTCATTTTTTCTAAATTATTAGGCATATACATGTGCAATTCATTGGCATAGACTTCATTGATATATATATATATATTTATAAATATGTCATAAAATAAAAAAATATAACTATTACATTGCATAGACTTAGCATTGAACTAATTAAAATTTATTTATTATTTTTTATTAAAATTAAAATTAAAATTAATCTTTTTTATTTTTTATTATCAGATTTTAGTTCTATTTTGAAAAAAAAAATATAGAAAGCTCCTCAAGTTCCTAATATGTCAATTTAATTTCGTATTTAAATAACATTTAAAAGCATAATAAAAGCTTATAATCAAAACTTTAATGACATAAATAACATTTAAATCATCTCTACATGTAGCATAGTAATAGAATAATGAAGAAAAATAAAGTAATTTATATTTTTAAATTTTTATTATTAAATTTAATCATATTTTAGAAAAAGATACAACAAGCTGTTTAAATGCTTGGTATCTCAATTTATTGATACTTTAATTTCATGCTTAGTTCCACATATAAATAAAATTTAATCCCATCTTGGAAAAAAATATGGTAAATTTTTCGAATTCCCAATGTCTTATTTCTACACTTTATTTTATATTTAAATAACATTTAAAAGCATAATAAAAGATTTATAATTCAAACTTCAATGATTTAAATAACATTGAAGTCATTTAAGCACATGACATAATTATAAGCAATCAACTATTCTTCTCCTAATTAATTCAAGTTTATGGTACATAAACACACGCACACAAATTAGATTATTGCTAAATATGGAGCTAATAAAGGCCTACCTAATTTCTAAATGAGATTTGATTGAATATATGTCCATACTGTTAGATGTGTGCCCTGGAAAGCTAATTATTGGCATACACATTATATATTGTTCGAGAACTTTCATTGTACATGATCATATTTATATTAATAAAATTGGACATTTTTCATACATGTTAATGTGTCATGTATCGTCCTTAGGGTTGATGGACAATGACATGTATTTTCAAGAGTTAAAAATTTGAGACACATGTCATAATAGATTAACTCCTAAACACTCCCAATCAATTGATCAATCACGAGGATGGTGATCGATCTGATCAAATTGGAGCATGGATTACCTTGATACGAGTCTCTAGTATGAGGTATAAGATACCAAGGCAAGAATGCTAGTAGATATTTGACATCGGTACCGAGCGTGACCATACGAGAAATCAGTAGGATGACTACTCACTCGTTAATAACTTCTCGGCAATGTAGTAGTGTAAGTGGTCCTTGACCTATAGTACTTTGGTTACTCACACTAGGGTCATTGTAGTTTGACTGCATATTACCTTGATCCTCTTAGGCATCAAGGATTTTGTTATGTATGCTGGCTGCAGTGGTCGTAATATAGGAGTAAGGAGTATTTATGAGGAATCTATCAGCCCTAGTAGATAGAAAGAAATCTTATGCTATTTAGGAGACTAAGTTCATGAGCCCGTGGCCACGGCAAGTGATAATGAAAAAAAGTTTCCATTGAAATCATAAGTTGAACTCAAGTCAAATAAATATTGCATATGACCGGTGCTTAGGGTTTGACGAGTTATCCTTGACCTAGCACTCTGTTGGGACTCTTAATAGAAGGATTATACTACACGGTAACTGCATTTTGGGTTCTTTTCTAACATGTTGGCTTGCCACTACATACTGTTAGGTGTCATTGGTGGATTGTGAGAAGCTCACTTAGAATCGATTAGGATCGTCGATTTCAAGTTATGAGTTTAGTCGAAATAGTTTCGATCCACTGAAGGAGTTTTGGTGCAACCCTACTACTGATTAGGGATTATTCTCACTACCAAACAGGTTGGAACCTATGGGGTCACACGCAATAGGGGCTGAATTCCTCACTTTGATCCTTACATTAATTTGATTAGTATTTTGGATCAAGTTTTTTAAAGATGGATTGCTAACTGTTAGCAACCAGGCATGATAGCATCACTGCTGACCCAATTCGATCAGATCGAATTATTTTCTATCTCCTTAGGATGTCTAATTAGCTTTGACTAAATATATTTAGGGTTAATTTAAGTTGTCCAAGACTCAATTGGAACTTTAGTTTGAGTCTCATGTAATGAGATTCAACTCAGACTCGAAATCCATTCCAATTGGATTTAAATTTGACCCTGGATGTAGAGTGCTAGTGGATTGAGACTCTTGATCTTTCTAAAGTGGTTTATGTACATTAAATTCAATCTCTCATTTAATGTATAGAAATGATAGAAAACTCATCAATTCATTAAATGTGAGAATATGTAAAGGGTTTTGTCTCTTTAAATTCTAAAATAATAATTGTCATTAATAGTCTTCATAATGAAAAGATAGCCTTTGGATTATTTTTTATTAATAGCCATAATGATGGAAGACTTTTAAACTATTTGGAATTAATTGTAGTATTAATAGCTATTATGATGGAAGACTTTTGGGCTAAGAAAGAATAAATTGTAGCATTAATAGCTATTATGATGAAAGACTTTTGGGCTCAGAAAGAATTAATTGTAGCATTAATAGCTATTATGATGGAAGACTTTTGGGCTAAGAAAGAATTATTTGTAGCATTAATGGCCTTCATAGAGAGAGAAGACTTTTGAGTTACTCTTGAAAGTCTATATAAAGGGTCCTTAGCTTGGAAAAGAAAAAAAAGAAAAGAGGAGAAGGCCAATGAACATGCATAAGGCTTTGCATAGGCTTAGAGAAGTCTTTATTTTTTTATTCTTCCACCTTAGATTAAATCTAGTTGGGCAAAAACAAGTGATAAGTTCCTATTAAGGAGATCAGGCACAAGAAGGCTGATTCAGCAAAGAGTTTGCTACACTATCTTCATCAAAAGGATCTGCAAGGCGCTAGCACCCGATAATCCATCCAATTTGAGGAGTCTTCATCCCTGCGTGGATATTCATAGAGGCCGAACGTGCAAACGGCTCTAGTTCGGATCCAGTGATCCGATAGGGTAAATTCCAGTTGCATATTTCAATTTGACAAGGTAAAAATTTATATTTTAAATTTTTCCATATTAAATCTGATCTTTGATAATGCTATCACTGAGTAAATAAGTTTTAGATGAGATTTAAAACTTATTTACCCAATTATAAAATTTAAATTCATTTCTTCTGCTACAAGATACTGATAGTATGAGATTAATTTTATCTTATCCATCAATCCGGTCCTTCAAAGTGGTATCAGAGCCTGGTTGGATGGATACTGCATGATCATATCAGATTCTTTTATCTTGATTTATGAAATAAAACATATGTTGATATAGATTAATTTTCTGGTAGGTTATGATAATATAAGTATTATGTTTGAAACTACCAGAATTAAAAAATCTGTCAAACATCTTATGACACATAGTTAATTGATAAAGAAATTATTTCTTACCATAATTTACTTAAATCATGATGGAATTCAATGTTAAAAGTTTTAAAAATTGAATATTACATGATTTAACATGGGTCTAAGGACATGGCCTAGTCTAGGGTTTTTCGAAAGGATTAGTTGTTAAACCCTGAGTGATTTTGGGCAAACTGATTAGGTTAGATTGGGTCCAAAATCATTTTTAATCGTTAGAAGGTTAAATCGACTCATTTCAACATGAGTTGATTATGTCAAGACCAATTTTGGCTTTGCGGTTGAGCTTCATTCAATAGATAGTCTATTCTATTCAACTAAACTACTTTGGTGTCTAAGGCAAGTCTCGATCAGTGGTTCTTAATTGCTCCATTCACTTACCTGGCTAATTTTAATTGGTGTCTAAGGTAAGTTAAATAAGATCCCACCGATCTTACTTACCTGGCCATTATAGGATGGTCTTGAGTGGATAAGATTGTTTGTTGATCTGGCTTCACCCATACTAACTAGGTAAGTTAAATATAAGATGTGTTTGACTTCTCCTTAATCAAGTCAAGCAAGAGTTGGGCTGACTAGAATTGGGTTGGTTAGACATGTGCTATGCTGACCAATTCAATTCGAGACCTAAACCTAAACCTCCCCATTTCCATATTAAGTCTGAGGTCTTCCATTGTTCTAGGTATGTGGGGTTTTATCGGTGTTGATTGTTCTCAGCTGGTTATAGTGGTTCAATTGCACCGGTATTTCTCAAACATACCTACTATACATGAGATGTAGTTAGTTTTAGATGGGGTTAGGGCCCAATAACTGTTAGGTGAGAGTCCTAATGACAACTAAATCTGGCATGAACAGTGGATTTGACTCAACTAAGAAGTGTGGGCAATAACTGTTAGGTGAGCCCATATAACTTAAAGACTAAAGGGTTGCATCGTACATAAGATGTACTAGACAAGAGTTGTCCACTGATCTGGTATAGAAGGATACCAATAACTATTAGGTGAGGTATGCCTCATATTGGATCATACCACAATACCCACTAGGAACCCTAGTCACGTAGGGGTTCTCGCATCTCCATGGGGGAGTGTGTGAGATCCGTGAAAATAGTGGGAGTCTTTTTTTATATTTAAAAGTCCCTAAATATAAAAAATTGATCATGTACAACATCTAACTTGAATACTTAACTCTTTGCAATATTGAACAATGTCTGCCTCAAACCCCTTAGCACGAATACTAAAGACAAATCGTCTGACCGGAATAAACTTCAAGGATTGGTTCAGAAACCTAAGAATAGTTTTTAACTCAAAGAAGCTTAGTCATGTCATAGATCAGGATTCCCCCGCATTGACTGCTCATCCTACCTCTGAACAGAGGACAACACTTGAGAAGTGGCAGGATGTTGACACAAAGGTTAGGTGTTACATGTTAATGTCCATGAATAACGAATTACAGAGCCAACATGAGGATATGTCAACTGCCAAGGCAATACTGACTCATCTGCAAGAGTTGTATGGTGAGCAAAGTCGTACAGCGCGATTCGAGGTGTCAAGAAGATTATTCAACACTAAGATGAGCGAAGGGCAGTCCATCCATGATCATTGTTTAGCAATGATCAAGGACATAGAACAGCTTGAGAAGCTGGGCATATCCATTAGTAGGGATTTGCAGGTGGATCTGATCCTCCAATCCCTGCCTAGTTCATATGGACAATTCATCATGAACTATAATATGAACAAGCTTGAATACACCTTACCTGAACTGTTGAATATGCTGGTCATTACTGAGGGTACCTTGAAAAGTTCAAAGGGGTCTGTTCTTACTGTTGAGCGAGCATCAAAGTCTAAGAGAAAGACTCAAGGAAAAAGAATGAAGCCTGCAAAGAAACACAAGAAGGGGAATAAACCCAAGAAGGAAGGTCCCAACAAGAAGGCTATAGTTAGTAAAGAAAAATGTTTCCACTGCAATGCTGAAGGCCATTGGAAAAGGAATTATTCTATTTACCTGAGGAGCCTGATAAAATCCAAGGGAGAGGGACCTTCTGAAGGTATGCTCGTAATTGAGTCCAACTTAACGGTATCTTCTGCTTTCAGTTGGATCTTAGACTCCGGTTCTAGTACTCATGTTTGCACTACTATGTAGGGTCTCATGGAAAGTAGAAGGTTAAAGGAAGGAGAGATGGTCCTGCGCGTTGACAATGGAGCAAGTATTGCTGTTGTTGGCGTAGAAACTTTTTCCTTAAGGTTACCGTTAGGATTTAGACTAGATTTAAAAGTTGTTATTATGTTCCTGTTGCAAGCATAAATCTGATTTCTGTATCTATATTAGCACAGGAAGGATTTGTATTTAATTTCAATAAAGACTTTTCTACTATTTATTTTGAAAATAAAGTAGTTGCAAAAGCTTTTTTAATTAACGGTTTATACCATCTATATGCTGATGTTGAGGTAGATATAAACGAGCATTCAGTTAATGTCATTAGTAAAAAGCGTCCTAGAGATGATCTAAATCAAAAGTATCTATGACACCTTAGGCTAGATCATATTAGTGAAGATAGACTTAACCAACTGGTGAAGGATGAATCCTCATACTTTAAGTGCAGACTCAATACCAATTTGTGAGTCATGTCTTCAGGGTAAAATGACCAAGCTACCCTTTGTTGGACATGGGGAAAGAGCCACTGAGTTACTTGCCCTGGTACACACTGATGTGTGTGGTACATTTGATGTGCAGGCTAGGAGAGGTTTCTCTTACTTTATTACCTTTACTGATGATCTGTCACAGTATGGATATGTATTTCTAATGAAACACAAGTCTGAAGCTTTAGAAAAGTTCAGAGAGTTCAGATAAGAGGTAGAGAAACAAATAGGAAAACCCATCAAGGTTCTTCAATTAGATCGAGGAGGTGAATACCTTAATGAAGAATTTCTAGGTTATCTTAAGGAACACGGCATTATCTCACAGTGGACTCCGCCTCGCACGCCTCAGCTCAACGGGGTGTCCGAGAGGAGGAATAGGACACTATTAGATATGGTCTGATCCATGATGAGTTTCACTGATCTTCCTTTATTTTTATGGGGACATACACTATAGACTGCCTTATTTATTCTGAACCGGGTTCCCTCTAAGTCCGTTCCTACCATGCCTTATGAGATTTGGCATGATAAGAAACCAAGTCTTAGTTTTTTCAAAATTTGGGGATGTCTTGCCTATGTTAAACAACAGGAGGCGAATAAGTTAGAGGTACGATCTGTTAAAGCTTGCTTTATAGGATACCCCAGAGAGTCTATGGAGTACTATTTTTACTTCCCTGTGGATCATAATATGATTGTGAGCCGACACGCCATCTTCTTGGAGAAAGAGTTTCTTCAAGATGAAGGTAGTGGGAGGGTAGTAAGGCTCGAAGAGAGTATCTCTGAAGAGCAGTCAGCTATAGATCAGGAAGAACCAATTAATCATGTTCATACTATTGCTCCACCACCTCGTAAATCAGGTAGAATCTCTCATCCTCCTGAGAGATACTTAGGTATGGTTCAGGAGAAGATTGAGGAAATATTCCTGATAAGAGATATGATCAACTGACTGATCCTAAGACCTATGACGAGGCGATGTCAGACATCAATTCCGAAAAATGGTTAAGTGCCATGAAGTCAGAAATAGACTCTATGCATGCAAACCAAGTCTGGAATCTAGTAGATCCACCTGAAAGAATAGTACCTATTGGGTGTAAATGGATCTACAAGAGGAAGATAGGTGCAGATGGCAAGGTAGAACTTATAAGAAAAGGCTTGTAGCGAAAGGTTATAGTCAGCGCGAAGGTGTTGACTATCAGGATACCTTTCGCTAGTAGCCATGCTGAAGTCCATTCGTACTTTGCTTGCTATAGCAGCGTTTTATGATTATGAAATATGGCAGATGGATGTGAAGACGGCTTTTCTGAATGGATATCTTGAGGAAGATATCTATATAGAACAGCCAAAAGGTTTTATATCCAGTGAGAGTGATCACCGTGTCTGCAAGTTGCATAAGTCCATTTATGGATTAAAGCAAGCTTCTCGGAGTTGGAACACTTGATTCAATGATGCGATCAAAACATTTGATTTCATCAGGAATGAGGAAGAGCCATGTGTATACAAGAAGGTCAGTGGGAGTGCTATCACTTTCCTAGTATTGTATGTGGATGATATACTCCTAATTGGGAATGATATTCCTATGCTGACTTCGGTCAAGAGATGGTTATCTAAGGAATTCTCAATGAAAGAACTAGGTGAAGTGTCTTATATACTGGGAATAAAGGTCTACAGAGATAGACCTAATAGGATGCTTGGCCTATCACAGAGAATGTACGTAGAGAATGTGCTGAAGAAGTTCAACATGGAAAACTTCAAAAGGGGTTTACTACCCCTTAGACATGATATTCATCTCTCCAAAAAGATGTGCCCTAGCATACCTTAGGAGATTGAGAGCATGAGCCGGATCCCTTATACTTCAGCAATAGAAAGTCTCATGTATGCCATGTTATGTACACGACCTGATATTGCACTTGCTGTGAGTGTCACAAGCAGATATCAGTCGAATCCAGGTCAAGAACACTGGATAGCTGTGAAGAACATCCTTAAGTACTTGAGAAGGACTAAGGATTTGTTCTTGATCTTTGGAGGAGATTCTGAGTTATGCATTGAGGGATACTCGGATGCAGATTTTATGTCTGATCCAGATGATAGACGATCAATATCTGGACATGTGTTCATGTGCAATGGTGGTGCTACAAGTTGGAAGAGTTTCAAACAACCCATCATCGCTGACTCGACCATGAAGGCAGAGTACATCGTCGCATCTGAATATGCTAAGGAAGCATATTGGTACAAGAAGTTTGTTACAGAACTTGGAGTGATGACATCAGATGCCATCCTACTGTACTGTATAACAATGGTGCCATAGCTCTTGCTAAGGAGCCTAGGTCTCACCAAAAGTCCAAGCACATCGAGCGATGGTTCCACATTATACGCAAATACCTTGAGAAGAAGTACATCAAGGTGCAACGAGTTGACTCCACGAATAACATCGCAGACTCACTAACGAAGCCATTGAGTCAGCAAAAGACTGAAGCATATCTTGAGAAGATGGGGCTTAGAGTTATTGCCAATTGGCTTTAGGTCAAGTGGGAGTTTGTTAAATGTGTGCCCTGAAAAGCCAATTATTGGCATACACATTATATATTGTTCTAGAACTTTCATTGTACATGATCATGTTTATATTAATAAAATTGGATATTTTTCATACATGTTAATGTGTCATGTATCATCCTTGGGGTTGATGGACAATGACATGTATTTTCAAGAGTTAAAAATTTGAGACTCATGTCATAATAGATTAACTCCTAAACACTCCCAATCAATTAATCAATCACGAGGATGGTGATCGATCTGATCAGATTGGAGCATGGATCGCCTTGATACGAGTCTCTAGTATGAGGTATGAGATACCAAGGCAAGAATGCTGGTAGATGTTTGACATCGATACCGAGCGTGACCATACGAGAAATCAGTAGGATGACTACTCACTCGTTAATGACTTCTTGGCAATGTAGTAGTGTAAGTAGTCCTTGACCTATAGTACTTTGGTTACTCACACTAGGGTCATTGTATTTTGACTGCATATTATCTTGATCCTCTTAGGCATCAAGGACTTTGTTCTGTATGTTGGCTGTAGTGGTCGTAATGTAGGAGTAAGGAGTATTCATGAGGAATCTATCTGCCCTAGTAGATAGGGAGAAGTCCTATGCTATTTAGGAGACTGAGTTTATGAGCCCGTGGCCACGGCAAGTGATAATGGAAAAAAGTTTCCATTGGAATCATAAGTTGAACTCAAGTCAAATAAATATTGCATATGACCGTTGCTTAGGGTTTGACGAGTTATCCTTGACCTAGCACCCTGTTGGGACTCTTGATAGAAGGATTATACTACACGATAACTGCATTTTTGGTTCTTTTCTAACCTGCTGGCTTGCCACTACATACTGCTAGGTATCACTGGTAGATTGTGAGAAGCTCACTTGGAATCGATTAGGATCGTCGATTCCAAGTTATGAGTTGAGTCGAAATAGTTTTGATCCACTGAAGGAGTTTCGGTACAATCCTACTGCTGATTAGGGTTTATTCTCACTACCAGACAGGTTGGAATCTATGGGGTCACACGCAATAGGGACTGAATTCCTCACTTTGATCCTTACATTAATTTGATTAGTATTTTGGATCAAGTTCTTTGAAGATGGATTGCTAACTGTTAGCAACCAGGCATGATAGCATCACTGCTGACCCAATTCGATCAGATCGAATTATTTTCTATCTCCTTTGGATGTCTAATTAGCTTTGACCAAATACATTTAGGGTTGATTTGAGTTGTCCAAGACTCAATTGGAACTTTAGTTTGAGTCTCATGTAATGAGATTTAACTCAGACTCGAAATCCATTCCAATTGGATTTAAATTTGACCCTGGATGTAGAGTGCTAGTGGATTGAGACTCTTGGTCTTCCTAAAGTGGTTTATGTACATTAAATTCAATCTCTTATTTAATGTATAGAAATGATAGAAAACTCATCGATTCATTAAATGTGGGAATATGTAAAGGGTTTTGTCTCTTTAAATTTTAAAATAATAATTGTCATTAATAGTCTTCATAATGAAAAGATAGCTTTGGATTATTTTTCATTAATAGCCATCTTTTCATTAATAGCCATAATGATGGAAGAATTTTAAACTATTTGGAATTAATTGTAGCATTAATAGCTATTATGATGAAAGACTTTTGGGCTAAGAAAGAATTAATTGTAGCATTAATGGCCTTCATAGAGAGAGAAGACTTTTGGGTTAAAAGTCTATATAAAGGGTCCTTAGCTTGGAAAAGAAAAAAAGAAGAGAGGAGAAGGCCAATGAACATGCATAAGGCTTTGCATAGGCTTAGAGAAGTCTTTGTTTTTTTATTCTTCCACCTTAGATTAAATCTAATTAAGCAAAAATAAGTGATAAGTTTCTGTTAAGGAAATCATGCACAAAAAGACTGATTCAACAAAGAGTTTGTTGCATCATCTTCATCAAAAGGATCTGTAAGGCGCTAGCACCCGGTGATCCATCCAATTTGAGAAGTCTTCATCCCTGCGTGGATATTCATAGAGGCCGGACCTGTGAACGGCTCTAATTCGGAATCCAATGATCCGACAGGATAAATTCCAGTTGCATATTTCAATTTGACAAGGTAAAAATTTATATTTTAAATTTTTTCATATTAAATCTGATCTTTGATCATGCTATCACTGAGTAAATAAGTTTTAGATGTGATTTAAAACTTATTTACCCAATTATAAAATTTTAAATTCATTTCTTCCGCTACAAGATACTGATAGCATGAGAACCCATTTTATCCATCAATTCAGTCTTTCACATATGTGCTCACCATTATCTTTTTTCAACATGATATAATGCTATATATTGTAATTATACATTAAAACTAATAATATCATGCAAATAAATATTAATATGAAAATAATATAGAAACTTCATATGTAAACAATCATGAAAAAAGAAAAAAGAAAAAGTTTAGTCCATTTGAAATCTCTTTTGGTCTTCAATTCAAACTACTTTGGCATAGTGATGGTATTGGGGATGGAGAAATTTGATCTTATAGAGAACCACCTAGCAGAGAAGTGTTTGAAAGGATTAAATGGAGATGGGATAGGGATAGAAAGATTTTTTAAAAATCCATCAAGTTTAGAGATGGGGAAGGAGACGAAGGTCTCCATTTCTGAACCTACTTTCAAAATTTAATCATTTCCTCCAAATATAAAAATACCTTTATACCTTTATTAAATAGGCTTTTTTAATAATATTGCTAAATATGTTTGTATGAGATAAATAATGTATTGAATTCATATGTTGACTTTAGGCTATATTATGTTTGATTATACATATAATAATAGGTGCAATTATGTAAATTTAAGCCTTCTATTGTAATACAAATGTTGGGTTTTAGCTTTTAAATTTGAATCTTTTAATATATTTTAAATATCTACAGAACTGCAAGGGAAGAGATAGGGGAAAATCATTTTCTATTCGGGGAGAGGGGCAGGGTTAGAGATCAGGAATATACCATTTGTCCCAAATGTACTTCTTGTCATCCCTACTTTAATTACTAATCTTGATTTTCCATGGTTATCTCCGATGACATTGTTTTAGCATTTGCCAATTAATTTTAATTTCTTAAAACGTAACTAAACCGGTACATGGACATTTGATGGATTACCATGGCAACATAGTGTCATCATAAACCGTAAAATAAAATAAGATCCATCAGGGATGCACATTAATTCAAGCCAGCCTCACCCATGGTGCGTTCTAGATGGGCAAGGTCAAGGCATCATTCGACATTTCGACTCGGCTATGTTTGACCTTGTAACCAATCTCAACTTAGATATGGGCTGAGATAGCGCCAGCCTTTGCTGAGTCGAATGCAATTGGGTAGTAATCAAGCTTGCATCCAACTCCAAGCGTGCATCCATTCATGCTTTCATTTATGCATGTCATATTACTGAGCCATAAGCAAAGCCATTACTTTCTTAGCTTTTACTAATGGCCAGTCTTTAATTCGACACTGGGCCTGGTCAACGGGAATTTAATATGTCAATGGATCGACCAGGCCCATCATGAACCAAGAACAATAACGCCACTGCTTGACATTGTTCGACAACATGCATCCCTTGTTATAGCGTTCTATAGTTTCGTCACCTGTGTCGTTTAGAAACTATGCCATGACCTTGCAACGGCCGAGGACAGGCTGGAAGCCTAGAATTCACTATCACAAAACAAGCGCATGAACCCCGCACTTCATACGAACCGGGACACGAGTTAGCTTGCTATTGACATGGGCTCAGTTAGTCTAATGCATATATTTATGTGGGCTTGCCATGTTTAATGCTGTGGGGCCAGCTGAAAGCTGCTGACTGACATGTGGTATACTTGGTGGTACTAACATAATTGAGCGAATGCTTTGGCTTTCGATGAATCTGAGGGTCAACTGTACCATTTTAATATGACAGTTTCCCTCTTAAGGTTCCTCTATATTTTCTAAACTGTTAACTTAGAGAGAGAGAGAGAGAGAGAGAGAGAGAGAGAGAGAGAGAGAGGTTAACAAGATTAAAAATAAAAATTATTCAAAAAATAAAAAAATATTAAAATATTAAATAATTGCACCACTCTTTTTCATCTCATTCTTTTTACATTAATGGTTTTAATAAAATATTAATAATATTTTTACTTTTTTTTGCATTAACTTTGTTCTAAACATAGTTGAGATTTCACCAATCATTCACAGATATAATCAAGCACCATTAATACTTAATACAAAAACTTATACATTTTTAAAGTTTGCATAAAAAAAATATTGCTTCAGTAACCTTTTATCTTTCTTTTTTTCTAAATCTCCTTCCCTTAGGTGAGAGAAGCTGGAAAGTTATATCGACCATATCTTTGGAGCAATGAAATGTTGCACGCATACACGTGTGCACATGTGAATATATATATATGGAAAGAGAAAGAGAAAGAAAGAAAGAGCAATGAAAAAAGATTAGTAACTAAAAGAATTAAGGGCATTTAGAAAAAAAAAATGCTGAATTAATTTACAAAAAATTTTGAAAGCGCCTGCATATTGAAAGATTTTAAAGAAACTAATGTAAGTAATTGCTCTTTGGAGAAATCCGATAAACTGAAAGTAATGCAAGCAATCAATTAAAATGCATTAGCTAGGCATATAGAATAATAGTCATACAACAACAAAACAACCGTAATTCAGAAGTCTTGGCACTAAAGTCATTGTGTTAATGGGTGAGGCCAGGCAAACCTGCAGTGGGCCCTGTTATGCAGACATTTCATGTACTTCTTTACAAATTTCACTGGCCTTTGTTAAAATGCAAGCATGACAAATTGGGAGCTATGTTGCTTTGTTTTTGACTTTTTTGTAAGGATTGAGAAGCTTTCTTATAACTTTCAAAAATGAACCTAAAATAACGATACATCAGTAGAATGTGCTACTGTATTGAAGCTTAAAAAAATAAGAAAAAGAACCCTCTAGTTTTTTTTCCTCCCTCATTCTTGCATATACTGCCTTGAAATATAATGTATCTAGATATGAAACCCTGAAAAGCCACTGTTAGCACATTAGCCTTCATAATTGTCAAACTGTGCATGTAAGCCTAACTATTAGTACAAGAGGGCAGATCAGATTCAACCTGCCATGCATACTAAACTTACAACATTTTATACCTTTTCCTTCCTGTTCGATACCTCTATGGGCAAGTATCTTCTTTTCTTCCTACCTGCATCCTTTGTTCCTTAGGTATTTTCTTCCCCTTTCAAAGCCTTCTTTGAAGGGTAAAAAAGTTGCCATGTGACATGCTGCCTGCCTAAGAAAAAATATATGAATTACAAAAGGAAAGTTTTATACCTAAACAACACTTTAATCAAGGATATATACACATATTCACGATATATTTTATGGTTATAAGTTGATCAGAAGGAATAGAATACCAAGATCAAATTTATGGGACAAGAAATTTTAATGCGAATAGAAGAATAAATGAGTTGTAATCAAGGACGACGACGGTGATAACAAAGAACTAGGGCAGCGTTTAAGACCTTCACCACCTTTGGCAGTTGTGGGGACCAAAAGAACTAGGGCAGCGCTTAAGACGACGACGGTGATAACAAAGCCTTAATCCTAAATTATTTGGGCTATGTGATTTTTTTTTTTTTTTTTCATTTCTTAACGTATCTAGTGTTTAAGACCCTAGGAGGAATTGGGTCTAGCCGTCTAGGAGCCTACTGGACTTCGACACTTTGTTCAGGCCTAGGACGTTATATTATAGGCCTATGTTATACCCCACATCTTTGGACGACAAACCTACCGTTTGGGCGGTTTGTCAGGTTTGTCAGTCAACCTTCGTTTGGTCTGCTGAGGTCTGAAATATTTCTGCTGTACCTTTTTTCGTGGAACTGTTGTTGACACGTACCACTGTAAGTTCTTGTTCATGCTCTTCTCTACCATCTTCGTGCAGAGACTGTATGGCGTAGACTATAGAGGTCTAATAATGTACGCATGAATTTGAATTCGAAATGTAGATGACAAGTTGGTAACATAGGCAATGTCTAGGCCCTTTCCCACTTGCTCTCACGGAACGTGAGGAAATCTCTCCCATCTTATGTGGCAGAAGAGAGGAATGGTGCAATCAACAGGGCTGCTCGACACCGTATCAGTGCCATGTTGGATGGATAATGCTGTTGCACCCCATTGCATATTCCTAATAAAGTGTTTTAGAAGTTTCAGGGTAATGTAAAGGGAGAATTATTATGGTACGTCATGCAAGCCTTGTAGGGGTGCGTGTCGGTTATATATATATATATATATATAAGGGTTTCAAGAAAGCTTAAAAAAACCGAAGAAAAGTTTTTGCCAGTTATAATGTGTCAATCGTTTCATAAGGATTTTCCAGATCAATTTGTTACCAAGGCATTATAATTAGCCCATGATTTTTATTTTTACTTCAGAACTAAAAAGGTAAAAACCTAGGTATCAGCAAAAATTTCTCATATAAGGTGGAATATCTCAAGAGATAGCTCCTTTAAGATTCCGGCAATGTAAAACCTTTATAGATATCAGGTTCCACGTACAGCGCAATATGATTTCATAGGATGCACTTCATTTTTTTTTTTCTTTTTTTTTTTTCCTAGTCTTCTCTGGGTCTTGATACGTTTAGTAAAGTGAGTTTTGCGACACTAATTGATTTGACTGGTGGCAGTGTTTGGCTGGAGCCCTTCATTTCTAGCTTATGTGCTGGGGAGAGGTTCCGTGTCAGAGGTACGATGCCAGATGGTAGTGCATTCTCTCTCTGCTATATATTCTCAAAATGAATGAATGAATGAATGGATGGAGCTGGTGCAAAGAAAGTGGAGATGGAAGATGAAAGAATAATTCCAGAGTTCATGAAGGGGTATCGGTCTTGAAATAATGGGCATACCGAGTCACTTTCGGAATGATAATGTCGATAATGTCAACCTCTACATAAATTCCTCTTAGGGTCGAGATGACAGTTCATATTGGCTAGATGAAAGCCTTATAAGGGGCTTTTGGATGCACAAAGAGAACGTCTCGGGTGGTCAGAAAAAAATGAGCAGTAGTTATATATTAATTTTTATAAGAATCGCTGACCGGTTTGCCGTGAATCATAACCGAATTTGGGTCTATAGGATCAAAGTGATCCACTCAAGGTTCGCAGAAGAATCATCGGTAATTCAATTCCAAGAAGATCTAATCTCTAATTAATATGGTTATGATGCCTATAAATACATCACTCGCTCCAGCTCCCTCGCGTCCATCAGCGCCAACGGTCTCCCACGCGCCATAGTTGCAGACCACCACTTGCGTCATCCTCCACGGTAAAGGTACCAACTTCACCTCCTGCCATCCACCATGATCGCCACACCATCGTCACCACCACCATCACCAAAAGCCCTCTATAGCTGGTATTCAGGAGATCTAGGACTAGTTCGTCCCCCCAACCGATGACAGAGAAGTGGTAGAGTGGCATCTTAGTTGGGGCAGTGACCGTACATGAGCAGGAGAAGAGGTTGAGTAGTGGGAAGATGGCCCCGAGCAGCCCCATCAAATTCAAGTTCTCCTTCTGTATGAGGTCCCTGGAGACATTTTTGGGTAAACCTAATCTACTGTGGCTCACACATCAAGCTAATCAATGAACACATTATTGTAGCCCGCTTGCATACCACTGTAGTCCCTACCAGCATGCGTTTATTGGTTGGTTTGGTCTAGGTTTACCCAAGAATGGCTGCCTGCCTTGGGTGATCGCCCTTCAGAAGAGTGCCAGGATGGAAGAGGGATGGGAAGGCTAAAAAAGCCATGATCCAGTATTATTTTCTAAATAGACAAGATAGGGAGCATAATTGATAGTTGGCATGCTAATATAATTGCCTTTCAACTCATATATGTATAGCTTCAGTAGTTGCTGCTCATGCTATCTCTAAACATGGGCTATTAGCAGTCATGAAGCAAACGATCTGCACTATCTATTTAAAAGAGGAAACGTTCGTACGGAATTTAGAAGCATTCTGGAGAATCTGATGACGGAAATATGCAAAGATATAATCTAATTTAGTAGAAGTAGGAAGATTAACTATCCTTTTATGCACTGCTTTTCGTATTTTGTGATCGCAAGAAACTTAATAAAACGGTAAAAACTTTTGTAGTATGAGATAATATGTTATATTTTATTCATTTAACATCAACCAATCCGATAAGAAGAGACTGGGCTTTCGAGTTTGTCATCATATGTTTAGTTCTTTACACGTTTAGCGTTTTACTTTTAGTCCTTAGAGACAATCAAACCTGTTACCTGTACGCAGTTATGCTTCCGTACGCATGCATGGGCCAGGTCGTGAACATGCAGTGGCCATTGAAATATAGGGTTGGGCATAAATCTTTCACCATGAACTGGGACTGTCGATTCATCAACTTTTCCTTACTGAGGCCAATACGAACGTTTTTTTTTTTTTTTTTTTTTTTCCTGGTAACAAATACAAACGGATATTTAAACCAGGATGATAACCATATAAATACTAGCTACATTTGCGCCCGAGATTGATGCACCACCAACACTATCGCCTCTCAGACAGCGGTCCAAGTCATGTTAATCGGTATATATATCAGAACAGTAAGGTCCACTGATCACATCACATCGCCGATATATGTGAAGAAGGTCATATTGTCCATAAACGAGCTATAAAAAGAGCTACAATACATTAGGAGAAAATACTAAAGCGCAATAAAAAAGAAAAAGAAAAGTTTAGACCAGTAAGCGCAATCACCAGCTTGGCAGATCTCCAAGCTCCTTATCATTCTCCTAAACCTGAACAAAATAAATAAATAAATAAGCTCAATTGAAAAAAAAAATTAAAAGAGAAAAAAAATAGAGGAGGGGAGAAAAGAGAGACCAGATAGTAGGACGCGCCATGCTGAAGGGGCTGGAGGGTGACACCCCATTCGTCGGTGAGGACAGGGTGGCCGGATGAGTGGAGGAGGACGGCCTCCTCCCCAAATGCTTCCCTCACATTGAATGGGCCCGCCCCCACCTCGAACGCCATCTCGTTTATGAACACCGTCGCCCTCGCCGCACTACCACCTCCGGCCTTTCCCACCCCTGTGGTCAAACCAAACACCGTCTCCCTCACAGTCCAAAGCTGAGACTCGACTCGAAATTACGTAACTTGCAATACATAATAAATACTATGAAAAAAGAGTGATTCAAAGATAATAAACAGGCCAGGGATTACGCGCTTCTCTTTATTTGTAGGGAAGAACAATTAAGCTCTCGCATGGGCACGTCCAATCTAGGTAACAACGCCCTAATGTGAGGACTCAGGGGTGGAGTGGGGAAAGAAGACTACCATCCTCTCTATCTTGTCAACAACGTACGCATGTAAACTTCTCTCTCGAGAATCTCCATGACGTGACCACACACCACGGTGCATATGAGAGGTTCCCCTTGATCAATCCCCTCAGTCATAGTGCCCCAAAAGCATTTTTTCTTTCTCTCCTTTGTCTCACTACATTTATGTCCTTTCTTATCCATTTAATATATATTTTTTGATGACTTCTCCAATTCTCAAGTGATATTTAACCAACTCATTCAATGAAGCTTTCTTCACAAGCAATTCCTTGGGGCTTTCGGAGTCCGAACTATGACCGGACATCTGTTGGGTGGTGAAACAGGCGGGGCCACGTGAGTATGGGACGTGTCAGGCAGTAAGAGCCATAGTACCTGATCAACTCTCAGTTTTGGGAGTATGCATCACGGGGACACGACTGCATCCTGCTTTCTATTTTCATGCGTGTATGGATATAAAACAAAAGTTTGGAACTCCAACTTGGAAGTGAACAACACGAAGATCACATTGACATGACTTTGAATAGATGGAAGGAAAGACAGATAGATTGTTGATGGATACAGGTAGACAAGAGAGAACGCATCATATTCAATGTAACAAAACAGAGATGCATTAGGAGTTTTATTAATGTCACATACCTTGCATCTCACTGATAGGGCTAGCAACGCTAGCAGTAGCAGCAGCACCAACTATGGTTGCACCACTACTAACACCCAGCGCGGCACCAACACTGGTAACAGTAGCACCAGTAGCACCACCAACACTAAAGCCATGGTGCAACTGCATCTTAGTTGTCTTAGTCTCGTCATCACCACTCTTGCACCACTCCTGCCCCAAGAGTTCACTCCACAGGGCCGAACACACGCTGGTCCCTTGCTCAGGTGCACCAACGATCCCTGCCAGGTCTGCCGGAGGGAAGCAGTAGGTTTGCGGACCCGGGAGAAAAAAAGGCTCTCCACCAAGCTCCAGTGGGACATGGAAATACAACTGGTTCACTGCCACAGACGTGCTTGCGGGCGTGTTGGTCATGCTTGAGAGTCCACCTATCGATGCCACTGAAGGGATGATCTTGTCAGACCCCGGAGACCGGTTGGAAGATGAGGAAGATGTGGAGTTGGCAGTGGTGGCCGGTGCCATGGTGGCGGGTGGACAGGGAACGGTGGTGGCTGACCGGGGTTGAGGGCGGGAAGACTGGAGGTGGCGCTGCTTGTGCTTGCTTCGGGACTTGCGGTTCTGGAACCAATAGAAGACATTGGCATCACCGACCTGACCATACTCTTGCAGCTGGGCTCGGATCTTTCGAATCTCATCGCGAGGTGGGTTCACCATGCCTGAGTTGAAGATGGCCTCCAAGATGCGAATCTGCTCCGGCTTCGGGTTCCACCTTGGCTTTGGCTCCGGGCTACGCTCTTCACAACCTGGCATGGTTATACTTGTTTTGTTAGGGGGTGCAAAACCCGAACCCTATTTATTTACTTCAAACGTCATGCTGATCTGATAGACATAGATAATAACTGTGGAAACGAAGAATTAATTTAGATTAAAAAAAGTTATTATAATTGCATTCTGATTAGTCCCCCCTCCCCCAGCCTTCTCTCTCTGTTCTGTTCTGTTGGCCGTAACTTGCAACTGAGAAATCTATTTGGATGATGGCGGCCTGACTTCCTCATACAAGGATTACATGTGAACTATAGAAATTTCAATTTACTCATTAAGTAAACAGTTAATTATCAAGAATCCAAGACGACAACGTATTAAAAGCTAGAGAGAGTAGAAGTAAAGGGATAACAAATTAACTTTAAATCATTTATTGATGACAAATGCACTCTTCTCAAGATCCCAAAGATATAACAGTTGTCATGAGGGCTTTCCCAGAAAACAGATAAAAGGCCAACAAATTAGCAAAACCCTAACAACCATTGAAGGGTAGAAAAAGAGAAGAAATTTTTATACCTGATGTGTAAGGAGCCTTCTGGCAGCCACCTGATAGCAGGGAGGATGTACTGATGTCGTGCTGCCATTGGTGGTGGGTGTTGCAAGGCTTGGACTTGAACAAGCTAGGCCAGTGCCTGTTGGAAGAGGCCATGATGATGCTGTTGATAAAGATTATGATGATGTTGGTAGTGGTGGAGGAAGAGTGGGAGGAAAGAGAGGCTGATCTGAAGCAGGCAGAGAGTGAGCAACGGTAGAGAGGTGACAGAGAACTCTTTGTGGGAGATCTATCTATCCATCTATATATCTATCCAACTAATTTGCTCTCTGGTACTTGAACCTACCTCCCTCTCTTGGAGGCAGACAGAAAGCCTCGCTGTTCTTATAAAGCCTCCACCTACCCCTGTATACAATTTATCACAAATAATAACAAATAAGTTTTTTAATTCATTGATATGAAAAGAAGGAACAGTTGCTTCCCACATCCCAAAGGAAACAAACAAGGCCATTAAACGACAGCAAGAAACTCCTGTGCAGCCAAGCCCAAGAACATAAATAACACAAAATAATGAAAAGTATGAAAGATGAAGGGAGAGGAGAAGAGGCAAGATGGTTGTACTCTCCCACACCTCCCTTGCACTGCAATAAAGCTCAAATGCTGATGCCCACTACTAAAAGTACACTGCAATTCCCTCGTATGCCAAGCAAAGAGACAGGGAAAAGCTCATCTGCTGGGGCTTTATTAGTACTACCATCAGAGGAAAGAAAGAAAGAAAGCTTTTCAGTATGCTGCAGGGGATGGAGGTGGTAGTTGAGAGAGAGAGAGAGAGAGAGAGCTATTTAAAGGAGTAATGAAAACCTAGGGATTGGTATTCACAATAAAAATGGAGAAGGAAAAAGAGTACAATTACAACATTACAAGCAACAAGAGAATAAGGAAGAAAAGAGTGCTTCTCTTCTTTCAGCTCAGAAAAAAGAAATAAAAAGTGAATTAAAAAAAAAATGGTGACAAACGACAACTCTAATATGGGAGGGTTTTATTGGAAAATAGTAGATTTACCTAGCAAGTTATACAGTTTGAGAGAACATTCCCGATCTCTTAACAAAACTCTTTCAGAAAACCTTGCAGATTTCAGCTGGATTATAAGTTTAAGCTCCTCGGTCGCTTTGCACAAGGAGAGAAAGGTTAGTCAGAGATGGGAGGAAGGGCTGGCCGACGAGCTAAGGAACGAGAGCTTTTGGTTGAGTGAGGACTTTGTCCGCATGTAACTCTGCTGCCTCTCCCTTGTTTAGCTTTTTTTTTTTCCCTACCAAAGTGGTCTCTTCTGCAGGGGTTCGCTTGGCTCGGTGGCTTGCAGGGGTATTAAATGGGAAGGAGGATGGGGGGAGCTATAATTGTGGGATTATTCTAATGGCGAAGGTTGTTGCGAGAATAAATGGGAAGGGGGTCGAGGGTTTTCAAAGTCGAGAAAGCACGAAAGGGGTCTTTGATTGGAAAATGGCGTAGGGGTGTAGTAATTGCGGGTTTGTGTTATTTCGGGCACGGTGAGGTGGCCTTGGATTGACTCGAGGGTCTCTTTTCCTTCTGCTTTTTTTTTCCCCTTTCTTTTCCACACTTCTCTATATTTTTTTTAACAAATTCTTAATAACGACAACAAAAAATAAAATATATTATTATTATAATCGTTGTTGTTGTCTAAAGATTACGTGGGTCAAATCACCGAGTGTGGGTAACATGGATGATTATCGCATGCGAATAATAAAATGAATCTAATTAATTTGTAACGGATATCAAACCATAGGCATGTGGACTGGTCTGCGGCGGTTCCCACTTTTGAGTTCCTAGTCAAAGCAAAATGAATTTTAGTTCAGCGCTTGATATGACCTTAATCTATTCACTCAGCACCTGGTATACGTCTTCTAGTACAAGTGGAAACTCTCGGAGACTATATTTTATCCGTTTTTGACTCCACTTTTGTGCTAATTAATAAATTACTAGTTCAGTCTCCATATCGATTTACGGCGCTTGACACAGACGCTCTCTCTCTCTCTCTCTCTCTCTAATCCTTCGATCCCAGGACATCGACATCTATTGAAGCACCAAGTGTCACGCTCTGAAAGTAGTTTAAAAAAAAAAAAATCCTAAAGTTTTCAACTTAAGTTCATGAGAGATTATGTAGACTCAAATCACTAATAAATTAATTAAATTTACTTATTTGTTACTAATTAAATTAAATTTGAGTTTTTAAGATTATATGGGCTTAACTCATGTTAATTGGATCAATCCATTTTACTCATGCATCACTGACGCCACACTTAGTTGATAGGACATAAGTGCGGAAAAAATAAGCCAATAGAAAAGCAAATTTTAGATACTTGTTTGATTGATGTTCTAAAAAGAGGATGGAAAAGTAAACTTTTCATGAGCGGCTTTTCCCCGATCCATGTAGAAAAGAGATGGCTATAGGGACATAGAAAAGTAGTCTAGGCTCACAAATTGCTTCAAATACATTAATTCAAAAATATACTCATATCATCAATGGGTTCTATGTACCTTTTTTTTTTTTTTTTTTTTCTTTTTTTCATCCAATAGATGCCGAAACTTTTCCTGTCGCACACTTTCCCCTCTACAAGCTTATGTCAGGTAGATGGGAGAAAGAATCGCTGACGGCAATGGCCTCTATCAGTAAGGGAATCAGATATTTTTCACATTACGATAAATTTTTTTCTTTTCTGATTTTATAAGACAAAAAGAGAGAAAGAAATTATGTTCTTTTTTGATTCCAATGTGATAAGATTAGAAAATTATATGTGCATTTCGTGATGCATAGCTAGGCTAGTATATCATACTTTGATTATTTTATTTTAATTTAATTACTGAATTAATATTTACTTAAACTAATATATCAAATTTTTACTGAAAAATGAATATCATTTACTGTAAATTGTTAGCTATTATGTTGTTAAATTAATATTTTATACAAACATGATAAAGAAAAGATCAATGCATATTGTACAAGAGGTATTTCTAGCATTGTTGCCTCGCTCTCCGGAAAAGTGGGTGAACAGCATGTTTTCTAATTTTTTTTTTTTTTTCCATGACCAACCAAATAACCTTCTCCATTATCCTGCAAAACTAACTTCTAAAGAATTTTATGAGGGCATAATCTCCCCATTTTTTCAAATGAGGTCTAAAGAAATTTCCTAAAAGCGCAATGACCGATCACGTGGATCGATACTGGGGATGCACATTAGAGATCTGGCATCAGCCTTCTTCTTCTCTCTTTCTTTTTTTTTATCAGAAAAAACATTAGCTGAGCTCAAAACTACATTAGCCTTCCAGATGCAAACCAGGAAACAAATCCGTACTAACAGTGTTCGTAGTAGGAGATCCTCGAGTCCATCCAGATCGCTCTAGCATCCATGAAATGGCCAACGTTTGCCACAATCACCTGCAAAGCAAATAGATCTTGCCGTAGTAATGGATTTATTCTGGCACTAAGGAATGATGTTTCCATCAACTTAAACGCATTACAGAAAATAATGAACAAGAGATCAGATCTAAAGGAGTCGTCGTAGTGACATCATATGTGCAATTATTGTTGGAAATACTGTTTCAGAGTCGTCGTAGCGTTAGTTGCAGTGCCAAAAACATCGAGCAGTGTAGAGAAGTTGCTAAGTAATTTTTGTTGCCTTGATCATACCAACACGGTGCAAAATTTTTTTCAGTCCATCTACATTGTTCCTTCGTCCCTTGCGTTACTACCAAGAATTGAACATTATAATATCCTGGCCTTGCAGGACCTACTTTGACTGTATCTTCCAATCCAATCTTTAACATATGGTTAGCAGGGAAAAGTTTTAATTTCCAAATAAATTGAATTATATTATGCTCCAAGTGGTCCTGTCATTTTATTAGTTTCTTTTTATCCTAGAATTTTGTTAATAGGACTTTAGAGCTTCATGACCTGGTTTTGTAAGGTGTGGACTTTATATTGGTCCATAGTGATTTACATGGTAATCTTAGATTATCATGTTTGACAATTAGATATGACAAATTGAGTAGCAGTATTTGATTTTCAATAATCTTAAATTTACTATAAAATATGATAATCCAATTCTCATTTGAAAGTTGATATATGAGATTATCATAGTCTGATACGCTCTTAACTCCTATATAAATAGTTAATAATATTTAATCTAATTATATATTTAATTTACATTGGATAATATTTAAATATATTATATTTATATTTAATACTAAATATAAAATCTTATATTAATATTAATATCAATATCAATATATTATTTATTATTTTAAACACTATTATATATTTATAACCTTCTTGCATATTAAATTATTATATAATTTATTACTAAATAGTTATATATTATATACTAATATATATTATATAATGAGATATTAATAATATTATAGTATAATATATTATATATAATATATTAAATATTTATAATATTAAAATATATAATATTTAAAAATTATTTTATAAAGAATCTTGATTTTTATAAAAACATTTCATGTTTTAGCAAAAAGAAGAGTGGTCATTGAAAAATAAAATAAAATTTTAAAATAAATTAAATTAATTATTATATTTTGTTATTATGGTGATAAATTTTTAAGAATCTTATTATAGATCACCGGAAATGTATAGTTTTCGGTAATATTTCGTTACCGCGGATCAAATGCCACCCGAGGATAAAACTTACTCTGGTGCCACTCTAACGAATAAGCTATTCTGACAGTTTTACCACTTAAAGAAGGGACAACAAAGACCTAAATAAAATAATAATGAGATTAAGTAAATATATAATTAGCATGAGGGAGATTCGAACTCTCCAGCAAATCTTTGTCCTGATACTATGTCTAGAAATCAATTGATCCAAAAAATTAGAGTTCATAGGAAAATGGCCAGCAATGCATGTCAGGCTTCCCTCAGCCTCCATGTAGGTCTCGCGCTTCCTGCTCTTGAAGCGGCGAGTTTCTTCTAGTTCTCGTGCTTGTAGAGCTAGCGGAAGAGCTCTTTGAGGTAGGGTTTCTTAGGAACGGCCAGTGCGAGGGCTGAAGGGCAATACTTCGTGATAGTTTCCAAGGAAAGAGTTTTCGTGAGCTGGAGTGATGATAAGGCAAGTATAAGCACCGCCAACAGAGCTTGTCTTTAAAACGTGTACTAGAAGTTGGGCTGCAACTATACCTGTGGAAAAGAGATCGGTGCATTTTGTCCAGACCCATAGAGCCATGCACGTAATCACCCTGCATGCGAAAAGAAGCACCAAAATCCGCTCATTACTTCATTTTGGCTTCTTTCATGCAACGATCTCTAATGCTTCAACGAAGATGGAAGTGAATTTATATTGTTCCGCGCCTTCTTCGTTGGCATTTTAATTTCCTCTCCACGCTTTTGTCCAGGTTGCTCCACATCGATGAAATCCACGTGGGCTCTGGGCCCCTGGTTGTCGCAAAACATCTCCTGCTCGTCCACCAAGTTGATGACCACATCGCCGGCGAGGGGGTAGTAGGTCACTGGGGCCTGCACCAGAGATGCCTTGAGAGCGCCGACCATGGACATTAAGGTGGCCAAGTTCTGCTTGGTAGGTGGTTTTTTAAGCAGAAGAACACGCTGCTGGAGCAAAAGAGACTAGAAAATGCTAAAATATAACAAAGATTATAAATGTTAAAATAATAAAATAAAATTAGAAGTAGTAGAACATGCCCTGAATTAAGATACAATGATGTGACTTAATGCGAACCTCCAAGCATTATTGTGTAGAGGTATTTCCAGAAACTCAGAAAACAAAAAAAAGAACACTAGAAATTTAAAGAAAGCCTGAAGAGTAAAGAAAAATTGTTGCATTTAGACTTTGAACTAGAGCTTATTTATAGACTAGATTTGGTTCAATGGCCGTATTGCACTAAAAAGACGGTGAACCATGTAGTGTATAATATCCTTCCATGTGATGTCTTTCATAATTTCTTCTGTAATATTTTTCATTTAAAATATTTTCATCGAATGCGGCTCTTTCTTTAAAACTCGTGACAGCATGAGGTATTATTGAAATTTTTTTTTCATCCCATCGTAGGGTCAAAATTTTTTAACTTTTTTCAAAATTATTATTTTTTAATTCAACGCACACGGGCGCCCATTGCCAGCGACGGCAGGTCAAGGTTAGGTAGGGGCGGCGGTGCACTCTCTTTCCCCTCATCGTTAGCATGAGACGGTGAGAGGCAGGTGGTTGACAGCCGGCAGGTCAGGTCTGTCGCTTGTAAGGAGGCCATGGAGGAGGAAGAGGCCTGGATGGGAGAGATTTTTTTTTTTTTTTCTTTCAATGAAAGATGTGCATGAGTAACTCGAAGAACTCAGCCCTAGCGTCATTGCTCACTTTGTTTTTTTGGAATCGCGAAGTATGCGAAGCTACTTTTTCGAGAGACTTTTCTGAGTTACCGTGGCATTACTCTTCTTTTTATTTCTCTCCTTGAGGCTGGTGTCATGCGAGATAAATCTCATTGGCGGGCGGGCGGTGCCAATGGCGTTGGACGAGGCCAGGTGGTAAGTAATCCAGTCATCAGTCGTGTTCCAGCTCGGTGTGACAGAGAGCACGAGCGGTATCTTCCCCAGGTTGGCTCGGTCTCTGAGGCACAGGAGTAAATTACTCGTCCATCTACAATTTTGACAATGTATCCTGGAACTGTCCGATCCCGATAAGGGTATCTTGGATGAATTTTCGTGTAATTTATCTTTGTATTAACGTATAGATAGTGTTTATTGGGCATGTACATTTGTGATATTGAGGTCACGGTCAGGAGTCACAGTCAACCAATTTCAAGCCTCAAAGAATGATTTCCAAAGCCTATCATTCCATTTGCCGTTGTACTGTATGGACAAGGTGTAGGTTCACAAAGTTTTTCTAATTTGAAAGAACATTTTTAAATAATTAGATGCCTTATGGTACTACATAGCTTTCAAACTGAAAAATAAATCAAAAATTAGATTTTGAAAGGATAATTGAATAATTTTTATGCCTTTAATGTACCTTTTCAAAGATGTATACAATCGTGCAAACAAAAAACATTGCCTAATAACCTTGATGTGGAGCTAGGGTGGGCATCATTAGAGAATTCAACTTCACATTCCTGCACAATCTTAGAGAATCAACAACTCCAGCATTTGAATCTTTTATAGTTGTTCCCCATCCTCAGTGCCTGATGTTCTAGTATGAAAACTCGATAAGGATGGTCGGTATTTAGTTGATTCCCTCTTCAAATTCATTAATCATCATGAAATTATGTACCTTTATTATGGTGCAGTTTAAAAAGTCTTCGTTCAAAAAAAAGTTAAGTTATTTCTCTGATTGTTTCTTCTAAACAAGCTGCATATAGGTGAGGTGCTAGCAAAAAAAATCAAGGGTTAATAGGTTATTTATTTATTGATTGTTCATTCTTTGAATCAATCTTGAAATCTTTAGTCATTTGCTTAAAGCAGAGTAGACTACTTTCTAATATTCGTAAGCTTTGCTCTAAGTGAAGGAAAAAGAAATTAAGCATCAGTTAATATGAAAAAATGTTGTGATAAATTAGTCATGACTTCCATGTAGCATGTATGGAATGAAAGGAACACAAGAATTTTTCTCAAAAAAAAAAAAAAATCTCAATCCTTGATTATCCATAAGATTATGGTTAGTTTTATTTTGTGGGGAAATATCTATCCTGAAAAGTGGCAAGAACCTTATAATTCCACTTGCAATCAACTCTCTTCCCATTTTAATTTCTAATAATATTTTGAAGGGGGACACTACCTGAGGTTTGGAGGGAGAAAACTGTAGGATAGACAAAATGGTCTGAGGGATGATGTTAATTGGCATGAAATCATAGGACAAGTGCTTTCTTATATCTCTTTGGTCTAAAATTTGCTCCCCGTTCAAGAGAGGGTGTACGAATGCAGTGCTAAGAGTGAGCATACCATGAAATCCTAGCTTTCTTCAACTTTTCTTCTGCCTTTCGGAGTTTTCCAAAAGAAATTGGCGGCAACTTACTTGATTGACATTTAATCTACGGGTAATCTTAGTCTATTTGGTGTTACCTAAACTTCTAGGCATCCATCAAGTAGGTCAATAGACAGCCAAGTTGGACAACCATATAAAAGGAATATTTTTGTGTCCCACTGTTCCCGTTGAACTCGAGCGGTGAACTTTATTTATTTTTCTAATTTGACCCTTATATTTTATTTATTTTATATATATATTAAATGGCAGAGATTAGTAAATGTATTCTTATATGTCTCTCTTATTTTTAAAATTAAGATAGTGAACCATGGGTAAAAAATAATAAAAGTGAATCGCTTGTACAAAATCTTGACCATAACCTTTAAATGAAATTATTATATGCATCACATATGATGAGCATAGTTATCCATTTAATCAAGTGATAGCAATAAGGAAATTTATATAAAAGGCTGATAGAATTTGACTTGAGATTGACTAGCTCATTATTAGCATAGCCAGATAGAATATATTTTTTGTGAAGAATATGAATCATAGTACATATTGGATGCTACGAATATTTTCATAGTTTGAAGAATATAATTCTATTTTATGTTAAATACCGTAAATCTTTTGTTTATATAAGCATATGCAGCTCTAGTTTTAGGATAATTCAGAGTATTATTGAGAGATTCAAAAGAGGATTATGTTAGGTGTAAAAGGGTTTGGGATTTCATAAGAAAGTCTTGAATTTTTCAATTATTTTCGTAGTGATACTATTTTTGTCTTTATTGGATTGGACATAGGTCAATTTAATTGAATCATCATAAATCCCTTGGTATTTTACTTTTTTTTTTTTTTGATTTTTTCTCTTGTCTCTTTACTGTAGATCGATGATCCTACACCCGCGGTAACAAAGGCTTTTTTTTTATGCACATATATACACACACATATACATATATACATTTAAGAAAAAGGATGATACTAGTGAAGGCTTAGACCAAGTAGTAGAGCGAAGACAGACTATTTGCATCAACCGAACTAACTTAGTTATTTCTTAAAATATTTTTTTAAAAATTATTATATAATTATCTAATTGGTACTGCAGCCATCATTGCTCCTCTTCACAAAATCACACTTACTAAAGCTTTCCTTTAGATGCATTACACTTTTCAAATACTAGTACCGTAATTGTGGTAACTATGAAATGATAGTAACTTGATCTAATTGATTGAACCCCTTTTCTGAAAAATAAATAAATAAAAATTAATTTGTGAAATAGTATTTGAGGATTTCTTTTTAAGCTTGAGATCTTGGTCATTGTTATGCTTGGTTGATCCCAAGATGAATTGCAATCTTAATATATCTCCACTAAAGTATTGACTTATTAAGTTAAAAAAATAAATATATATATTTTGACCTCTATTTTTTCTTACACCTAATATTATCAAATCAACACATCAAAAAATTAGCAAATTTAGTAAAAATTAAGTTTGTCAATATTTTAATAAATTTATTTTAATATCTAATTGTTACATTTTTTGTTTAAATTTATTAAAGAAAGATTTAAAATCCTTAATAAATACATTGATATTATTAAGCCAATATCTTGGGATATACTGTTATTAGTCTACATAACAAGCATATCAGAATGTTATTTTGCATATTAAAATATATAACATAAAGCAAGATATCACGTTTGCCACTATATTCCTTCAAAAAAATGACAAAATATAATCATCCACCGAGTGTAAAATTCATACATATAATTAAATTACTCAAAAATAGAATCACTCATGAACAACTGCCATTGCGGTGCAAATTTTTTAAATCTTTTTCAAGGTGATACCATCATTAAAAAAAATGTATTTTTATGAAATTACCCAAAATGTTTGTATCATCACTATGGGTTTAGCACGCTAGATGGAGGAGACTGCAATTCATTTTTGCACTACAATAATTGCTCAATATCTTAAGAAGCTAATTAAGGAGAGTATATTTACGAGGCATTTTGCAGGTAATCGCGGGATGGAATCACCGAAGGTGTTTACTTCCTGATATTTTTGGCAACGGATCATAAAAGAATGGTAGGTCTGCAGAAGAGATGACTCGGATCGGATGGGAGAGAGAAGAAGAAGAAGAAGGATGAATAGAAATAAATAAAAGAAAGGATTTAGTGAGGGGACGTACGGTGAGCAGAAAGTGCGGGACGCAATCCCATCACGGCCAGAAGCGAAGGTGACGGGTGAGCGTACGGCCTTCTTTCTGCATAGGATCCTATCACACGGTCCTTTTAACCAAGAAAGAAAACAGAGAAGCATCATCAAGTATAGGAAGAGAGAGAGAGAGAGAGAGAGAGAGAGAGAGAGAGAGAAAAGAAGAAGAAAAAAAAAAAAAAAAAGAACGAAAGGCTGGCTTTCGCGTGGGGTGGCAATAAAGGCCGCGAGGGCGGGTACGCAGGGCTTGCTCTGAAATGGCGGGGCCGCTTGCAGTTTCTCTGACCGACTTCCCACCGATTTAAAGCAACCGTGTCTGGAATCTTTCCCTTGCCGTGTGTAGGGCAACATTATTTATTGGCGACCGGGTTCGGTCACCCACTACGCTGGAGAGAGAGAGAGAGAGAGAGAGAGAGAGAGAGAGAGAGAGAGGATGCATCTTCCTCTGTGTGTGTGTGTGTGTGTGTGTGTGTGTGTGTGTGTGTGTGAGAGAGAGAGAGAGAGAGAGAGAGAGAGAGAGAGAGAGCATTGGTGACTTGTTGAGCATCATCCATGTAAAGGTTTGAATCAGAGAAATATAGTCGGATCATCCATGACCAGTTCCAGGATATGAGCTCTACGGACATATTTGGTATTCATTCTGGATCGAGATGGAGCTACATGGATTGATAGCATCATAATTTCGTTTGACTGGCATGAGGCATTCCATGCCCCATATATTTAGCATTTTAAAGTTAGTCTTCGTACATATATTTAGAATTATGTTTTGCATGCAGTAATATCTATGACTACACATCATTATGTATGCTCCTGTACCCGCTGGCTCATGTAGGAGATTGAATGTAAAGCAGCCATCAAAATCAAGGATATAAAATATTTGATCAAAGTCTATCCATAAAATAGTACTCAAATATTCTATACAAGATGGGGATCCCCATGCAGAATTTGTGACGTGATGGACTGGATTGATGTTACTTGCTTATTGCAATATAGGCAGAAGCAATTAGGACCCCTTGCTTATCAAAGTTACATCAACAAAGTTGTGTGTGTTGGGAAACCACGGAGAGAGATTATTTTGTTTCCCGTTGTAGAGCACTGCATGAGTGGCATATAAATTCATTATGAAGGGGTCAAAACATTAAAAAGCAATGGGCTGACCAAGGGGAAGATTACTGAGAAAATCTCAGACAATTTAATACTTCAAGGTTTACTTTTATAGTGGTAGAGTAAAATGCCAGTTCTGTGGAACAAGATGCATAGAGACTTCACAACAACAATATGTGAAGTGTGATAGCCTGATTGATGGTTAAAGATGTTTAAGATAAAATGATAGCCTGATTGATAGGCAAAGATGTTTAAGATAAAACAAAGTTATATAGAGTTTGTTCAACAATACTATTATACATATATACTAATCTCAAGATATAATCATAAATCATTTCTATATTATATGCAGAGAGAATTTAGCGCATGGCTCCATGACTTTTTTACCTACCTTCCATAAGAGAGCTATGCATCTTTTCTTATTCCTATTGCATATATGGTCAGTTCTTTTTTTTTTTTTGTTATTTTCTTTTTATAATCTTTCTTGGACAGTGGAGACTAATAGAGGAACTTATTTTTTTACCCTTTCAACCATCTTTAAAGGGTAATATCCCTTTCCACTCTACATGGTCATCAGCAAGACTTACCCATCCATCCACTTTTCTCCTCCCACATTTGTGATAAGCCATCCCAGTTCTCTATATTTTTAGAGACCATGTCTGTTAACCAAGAAGCCGAAGGTTTAAATCTTCCTCTAAATTTTTCATTTACTTGAATAAATCTCTCTTTATCTTTGAAAAATCAACACACGCATTACACAAACCATGCCCTAATATTGCAAGACACTCCCCAAAGCACCTGCTAATGAGGCATATCTATTCATCCATATTTTCAAATAATATTTGATTATTATGAAAACTCTACCTAATAACCCAAACTAAGAGGAAGTACACACATTCTTCAAAAGAGAGAACATGAAAAAGTATCTCTTGTCTATGCGTCTTGGTAGAGATATCAAGTCTCTCATATGATCTGTATTCTTCTTTTCTCTTTTACATCATCAAGGTGAGGTGCATTGGACATTCAGAATTATAGTTCAATTATGCAAGTCTAGTATTTTAGTTAGATTATAATGCAATACCACTATTTGCTCTGTCGCTTCTTGGTCATTGACTTTAAATTAAATTATTTTTGGATTACACATGATGAAATCATCACTATTCATGAAATCATGTGCCAGTGCAATCATAATTGTCAATCAAAATATTTCTTTCAAATAGATACATCACATCTGATGTTATAATAGCTATTAACTTCCAATCCACATCATAAGTCTAGTCCATTTCACAAGGATTACAAGCACCAACGTTTTGCATGTCAAACCTAGCATTTAGAGTTTTGGCTTGGAAGAAGATGCAAAGTCTGGTCCTGAAGAGCAAAAGAAATTAGTAACACCATTGCGAGGAGGATAAATCTATCCAAAACCACCTCTCTTTGACCAATTTGATTGGCCTAATCCAGGCAAATTCAGGCCGGCTTTCTTTACCCGACCTAATTGAGCTAAATTTAACCTTGTTAGACCTCACCCGATACAATTTAAAATACAGGAGGAAGAGAGAACCACTCAAGCATGAAATCAATGAAATGGCAGCTTAGCAAACGCAGGATAAAAGAATTGCAACTTCTTGAACTGTAGTTTTGCTACTTCTACAACATACACAAAAAAATAAACATTATTCCCAGCAACATCCAGGAGCTTGCTTGAAATAAGAGGGTGCATCCAAAGAAGCAAATTACGTGTACAGAATCAAAGAAGAAATATCGTATTCTATGACCAAGATATGCATGCTGACAATGGAGAAATGACGTGGGGAAATGTTAAGCTAACTAAGATACCACCCAAATCTCACTCACATTCATGACATATGGAAAGTGGTTGCCTTTTGACAAGGACCCGCCGCGAGGCCTATAACGCCCCAAGTTACTTGCTGGCCCAGTTAACTCATTAACGAGCTAAAATCATGTAGTCTAAAAATTCGATTAGAAGTTATTAAGTAACAAATGGACTTGTGTTATAAGCACATAACACTTTTTTTTTCATCTAATATGAGACTAAATTTGAGATATCATAATCTTTTCTTCTTACAATATGACGTTACATGCCACAAGCTAGATAGAATCTACACCTGAGTTGGATCGTTGGTGTTGCAACGATGGCTTCACACCATGACAAGACTCTAACACCGTCCCATGAATGCTATAAGGATGACTTTATGCCATGACGAGACTCTACCATCATTTTATAGGTAGTCCTTTCCTTATGTTTGTCAACTTTTATACGCGCAGATATGCTCTGATACCATTTATAACGCTTCAGGCTCATCTACAGGTTCAGTTAACCCATTAACAGATTAAAATCATATGGTTCAAAAATTTAAGTAGAAATTAATAGATAGTAAATAAATTTAAGTTATAAGTATATAATTTTTTTTTTAAATCTAATATGGAGTAAAATTTAGGATATTATGAAGCTAAAAAAAAAAAAAACAATAAGAACTTGGCCACGGAGGATCCGTGAGCGTTTTGTTTTTGAGAAGACAAGGGAAGGTTAACATTACCCACTTGCTCACGTGCATGACGTAAATGCACTAACATGCCCTCTTTAAAAGCATGCAACCCCGTGCACATGGGGGATCCACTTGGCCTTTAACTAAATATAAAAAAAAAAAACAAAACAAAACAGATAACCAATTAAAAAGCTTTGCTATCAAGTTCATATAATCACCCATTAAACGACGAAGAGGAATAGGCCACCATGTCCCTACAACCTTGAGGCTTCAGAAAACGATACAGGCCCTGCAACTGATGTGGTTTTCCTTTTGGCGTACTAACATATGCAACGGACTGCAACGGACCACTTCAGAAAATACAAGCCCTGCGGCTTGAGATAACGCAAAGGGGCAAATGATGTCATTATTTAATAATGAATTCGAGCTCGTGGAAGCTAGCAGTTAGATTCTTCTCCGTTCCGCCTGCTTTCCTCCGCAGCCCCTCTCAATCAAGGAAGAATCCCTGAATGCTCTTTTATGTGCCTTTTGAGTGAGCCAATCGCCCTGAATACAAACACAGAATTTTGAGAAAGCTAGTCAAAATTGAGTGGAATGTTTTCCATCATCACCTAAATTTTGTTCTAAATTTTTATTTCTTGAATTACATTTTTTTGTTCGTAAAAAATGAGAAAAAAGTTTTTTTTTTTAATTTGAACTCTTAGATTGACAGTGTGCATGAGAGCTCAATGTAAAATCTTCACATTGAACTTTGCCCTCTCTCTGTCCACTGAGCACTAGATTTTAGAAGGCCAGCTAATTCCTAATTGCATCAAATTAATCCACATAAAGCTTCCCCAGTGTGAACTAGACCTTCTTAGGAATTGGGCATGGAAAAAGTTGAAAACAAGTCAAGAATTGGCCATACTATGTTCCTAAATTTTAATGGATCATGTCAAGTGTGCGGAGAGAGAGAGAGAGAGAGAGCCCCCCCTTTAGCATAACTGACGAAAGGCAGGACAATTTCTGTTGCTTGTGTACCAGAAGTTTTAATTGAAGTGCCACTAAATAGAGTGTTATTTCATATTCCACACAATCTCCGTTGAATCCATCCTATACCCTAAACCTTGTTTAGTTGTTGCTCGCAAAAGCTTTTGATCTTTTCATTTTCTTGTTTGTGCAAAATCATAAAAGTACGTTGGAATATGGACACCAACAGGAGGAATTTTCTTGCTGAAGAATGGTTGATAAATGAATGCTTATCCATGCTTTAATTGGTATTCAAAAGGAGATATGTGAATGCTAAGGAACAGGAAGGAGACGAAAAGCCACTCTCCACTCCTATCTCCACAACTATTTTAATCCTTCATCTTTATCTTTACAAATAGAATACAGTAGACTTCTTTATCTTTATCTTTATGGAATCTCTATCTCCTGCAAAAATTCTATCTCTACCATTTCGATATTTAATCTTAATCATCATTCTTACAAAGACCTCATCCCTATCAACCCATTTTTAATATTAAAATATTTTTTTTTATTTTAATTCTTATTCATTATATTTTAAAAATAAAAATAAAATATTAAATATCATATTATAAATAAAATAGATTCAAATAAATTTATCATAATTATAAATTATATGAACTATTTTATAAAAAATATATTAAAGTATAATCTTTATATATATATATATATATAAGGTTATATTTATAATATTAAAATAATATAAATTATTTAAGTAATATAAAATATATAAAAATTTTATAGGATGGAGATGAGGACCTCATGAGATAAAGGTATCCTCTTCATCTTTGTTTCGTTCCTATGTTCTCATGTAAAAGATAAAATTTTCTACTTCCATTCTAATGAAAAAATTATTTTCATCCCCGTTGAGCATTAGGATCTTTTTTTTTTTTTCATTGTCTATATATATATATATATATATATTTTCATTGCCTATAGATATATCATCCTCTATTCAAAACAACTCTAACAAGGATTTAAAAAGTTCAAATTTAGGAGATGTGGCATAATTTTTATATAATCACTTCCGTGGAGCTTAACCCTCTTATCTTTTGATCAGGACGGAATAAAATATTAGGCAGGAGAAGGCTGCAAAGAAAACTGTGAGGATTTCAAGGGACCATGATGACGTCGTTGAAAGGCTCTTATGGAACGTTACTTCTTACACGCAGTTCTTCTCCGAGAATTCATGCCATACGGAAGTCCCTAGAGCGTCAGGATCCACTTGGGTCGGCACAACCTGGCTCTCAGTCACGTCTGGTCACCAACAAAAATAGGGTTGAGACAAACCGGATAAGCCTTTTCAAGACCCAGCCAAGGGACAAAGCTTGAACTTACTCTATATTAGGGGATAAAATCTTGGTCACAGAACGACAGGAAGGGCGTCATCTGCAGTTATGCAGACCTACCGGTGATTGAACCGTGCAGAGCCTAGCAAATCATTTCTGAATGAAAAAGAAACCTAGCAAATCATCTTTTTAGAGAAAAGGAGTATTATAGCATAATTTACTCACCTAATAGAGTAAAAATTTACGGATGATCTTCAAACTTTCTATTGTTATGACTTGATCTTTTGTATTTTAAGAATATTACATTCCTAATATTTTATTACATAAAATCAACTAAAATTAATGGAATAATCGATGTATCATACTGTTCATTAATCTATTTTAAGCCATTTTATCAAGACAAAATATCAATTATTCAATCAATCTTAACTAACTTCACATGATAGATTATTATGAATGTAACATAGGCACTAATAATTGAAAGTTTGAGGATCAAAATAAACTTTAAGTAAAAATTTGAGAACAAAAAGTATATTTTAGCCTTTCTCTATATATACACACATATAAAGAGAGAGTAAAACTGAAAAATTATTTTCTTTCATGACACCTGAAGATTTACATTAAATGATGCTTATATTACATTTAAATAAATATATCAATATCAATAGCTTTTCAATAAGAGAGAAAATAATCTCTTCTCCACTTTCTTCCTCTGCCATTTTTTTCTTTTTCTTTTTCTTTCTTTCTTTTAATATTTCTTCCCATCTATCCCTTCTCTAAATAAACAGTATCAAGTATAATAATAAAGATCATAATTTTGTGCAATAAAATGCATTATTCTTTCTCAATATAAAATTAGATAAATGTTTATTATTTCTAAAATTTAAAAATGATGGAACTTTTATTTCATTAGCTAAAATAAAAGACATGAGAAGCTAATTTCATTAGCTTGAAATTATTATAGACATATTCTCTCATGTTTGGCTTTCATATTTCACTAACTAAACTACGAATGATTTTGGATGCTCTTGATTAGACCGAGAAATGAAGACATATTTTTTAATACTTATTTTTTTTATATAGATTAAAACTACTCAAAAAAGAGGAAGAATAATCCAATCACACCAGTAGTTTGCTTATTTCTTTTATTGCTATTATTATTCTTTTATAGTAAGTATTTTAACCTATGTTTTGTTATGTGACATCGATTTTACATGAGAAAAAAAGTCTTTGAAGTTTTGATACAGAGGACTAATGTCTCCTCTATATATTTAACTCTAGAGCTTTCATACTAATCAAGAAACAAGGTTGTAATATATAACATTATATGAATAAATTGAAATATAACTATCAAATTTTATTACTAATATAAATAAAATTTATACATAAATAAATTGATTGGGAAGAGATTATGATTCAAAATTTAGTAAATAATTTTAAATTTAATAAAAAAACGTTTTAATTTAAAATCAATAAATTAAAATTTTAAATTTAGTAATGCAAAATTAGAAAAATAGTATTTTCTTTGTTTTATCAATCACAGCACTCATGCATTTCTCGGGTATACATACATCTAGTATTTTAAGATTGTTGAAAGCAGTAGCCACTTGTAACCATCTCCAAAATAAAAAGTAAATCAAAAGTAGCAAAGGCAAATTATATTTATACTTTTTTTTTTTCCCTTCCATATTTCAAGAAATAGCAACATCAAATCTTGGATCGATTTCTTTTATGGTGAAACATGGTTCAGCTCATATTTTAATATTATTTCCAAAATTTCTTTGCAACAAATATGATAGTATGGAATAAATTACATGTAGCTAGCGCCCTTGCATTGATAATGAGAGCTTACAAAATTATGTTGGTGCCCCACGGCTTCAATCTTTTGGCTTTTTTCTCATCATCTTCCCTTTGTTGGCATCATGACATCTTTTTTCCTCCATCTCACAGCCTTTGGCAATACCTGCATTGAGAGCATGCTTCTATCAGCAGTGAATATAACTGAAGATGACGCTAAGCTTGCAAGTGAAACAGGAGACTTGCCTCAACAAGCTCATCGGAAGCAACATATCCAATTAATTGCCTCTTCTAGAGTCATAAATTTGTATTTTTTTCATGGTGAGGGGCTCATCTTGTCATTTGCTAAATTCAAACTAGTCATTTACTAACGGGGAAATGTGTTGCGTTGGATTTTTTTTTTTTTCTTTTTTTCTTTTTTTTAGATCTAGTATAAATCGTCCACACTCACATGAATCCAGAGCCACATTTGATATAATATATGAAGTAATATAACATTTTCCTTTCCACCTGTGTCTTATGGGGGCACAAATTTAAACCACATCATAATCTAGTAAATTTAATGCACCGATAGCCAGTTTGTTTAGCCACTTTCTTTCAATAACTAGTAACACATCGAGATTCTCCTCTAAATGTATCAGTGCTCGCTGAGCGACGCTCTTCCCGTGGGATGTGCTCAGCACATACTCTGCAAAATAATTATTATTCTTAAATCCATGTTTGCCTGCTAGACCCAAACTACAGAGCCGGATCAAGTCTGCCTAAGTTTTATGGTCTAAACACTTGGGCCTTAATCGCGCTCACCCTGAATCAACCGCATGGGGTACAAAGCTCATGACTAGCAAGCCAGCCCCACAACGATACAAATGGGCTTATTCAAGCAAGTCCTGGTTAAAGCATGAGAAAAGATATGCCGATAGACTCGATGAAGAACCAATGTTATCACTGATCCTGTAACGCTTCAGATTTGGAATGGGCTTAAAGCGTTCACGGCATACTGTGAAATAAATCTTCAGTATGCAAAACATCATATATAAAGTAATTTCACATAATTAATTAAGATAAAGGGTTAGTTTTTATTCAACTCCTGTTTATGTTTCATTCTTTGAGTAAAAATAAAAGTTTTATGAACCTTCGCTCAGTATGTAGCATAAAGCATAAATTAATAGATCAAGCAAATAAAAATTTTATAAAACTTTTTATAAAACAAAGCATATCTTTAATTAAAAACTAAAAAACCTTAGTTTATAACTTAATATATACTTAAAAATTTCAATGTATCTTTAAATGTTAACACTACATGGCTTAAAAAGGCTCTTCACATCTGCATTAGAAACATAGAATCACCTTACAGGCCGATGTAAGGCAGTTCCATTGGTTTGGTTCAAGAAACAACGTCCAAATACCAACGTGGAGGCACCAAACCTTGCTTGTTCTGCCGGAATTAAGCCACAAATTGGGTGTAAGCACTGTTCTAAGCTTTATCATAAACAGCATTCAAATTGTGACGTGTTTTCAAGAATAAATCTCTGTTGTAGCTTGAATGGTTGCCAGGTCTTCAAATGGGGGTCACTCACGGAGAACATTGTTAAGGAAAGCACTGAGAAATGTTGGAAAAATAAGAGAGCATGATCTCATCCAAAACTGGAACCGGTATCATTAGACCACCAAAATTGAAAGATCCAGTCTTCTTGGCCCGTCAAATCTGACATTGTGGAGCAAGATCAAGTCGTCGATATCCAATGGCTATCACAAAGCGCTTCAACAAGGAAGGATCTAATGGAGCCAGAAAAATGAGGAAGGAAAACATTTGTTCAGTCCAAGAAGTTGGAATTTTCCTTTTTATAAGAAACTGAATGGTCGAATCCTAGGATGTGGTTGGGCAAAAGTCAACAGTGGGTAATGGCTCTGGCTACAGGCAAGGTGAAGAGGATAGAAAGAAGGTAGGCAAGAGAGAACACAGAGGAGAAAGAGGAGGAGAGGAGATCAGAGGAGATGACAGAAAACAAAAGAGAGGAGTTAGGATAGCAGAGGAGAAAGATTGGAGACTGGGGACTGGGATGGTTTTCCCCCCTTTTTCTTAGAAAATAAGATACCATACAAAGTATATAAATAATATCATAACGTACCAAGGAGGGATTGGGATAGCCATCTTCCTTCCTTCTAAAAGAAAATAACAAACATAGAGCATTTAAATAATAATAAGGTCCTGCCAGGTTAGGTCAATAATAATCTGATTGTGGTTGCTACCCTTACAAATAGTCAACTTATAAACCCCCCCCCTCCCGCCACCTGAAAATTTTTTTAACGTTACGCAGCATGGGTGCACGACACGCGGCGCGCTGCATGCGCGCGCCCACGCATGCGTACATGGGCGCAGGGGAGGGCTGAGCCCTCCCCTCACTGAAGAAAAGACAGGGAGGGGACTGCCAGTCCCCTCCGTCTTCTTCCCTCCTCCTCTTCGTGCGCTTCCATCGCCGTGCCACCCTCCGCTCGTCCCTGACACCTCGCCGCCGGCAGATAATCCCTCCTCACTGGCGAAGAGAGAGAGAGAGCATGTAGTGAGAGAGGGATAGGGCCGCAGGACGCAGGAGCCAAGCCGGCTCCCGCGCTTGGTTTGGGCTTGGCGGCGTACCCGCCGGCTCGCCGGGCGGCAGCCCCCACCGGCGCCAGGGTGGCGTCCGGTGGGGTCCGGCCAGCCGAAGGAGGCCGACCGTGCCGCCGGCAAGGGAAGAGGGGGGAGGGCCGTGGAACGGCCCTCCCTTCACTGCGGGTTCAGGCCCGGCGGCTTGCCCGCCGGCCCTCCGGGCCTGAGCTTTGGCCGGCGACCCCCATCGGTGCCGGGGCAGCGTCCGGCGGGGTCCAGCCGGCACGGGAGAGAGTGGAGGGAGAGGGCCGAATGGCCCTCCCCTGTCGTGGGAGTCAAGCTGGTTCCTGCGTTGGTCCGGGCCCGGCGGCGTGCCCGCCGGCTCGCCGGGCCTAGGCTCTGGCCGACGGCCCCCCATCGGCGCCGGGGCGGCGTCCAGTGAGGTCCGGCCGTCCACCGGCGGCCGGTCCGGCCCCGCGCACAGGGAGGAAGAAGAAGAAGAGGAAAAGAGAGGGAAGAGAAGAGAGAGGGGGTGGCCGCCGGTGGCAGCCGGCCTGGGGCCGGTCGTCGACGGCCAGCCGACCCCGGGGAGGGCCGGCGGTGGCCTTAGGCTGCCGGCCATCTGCCACCCCTAGTTCAGAGGAAAAAAAAAAAAAGAAAAAAAAAACAGGGACTGGGCCGGCTTCGGCCCAGTCTAGTTAGCCCCTTTGGGCTAAATTTTTGGGTCCCAAATTGGGCCCGGCCCAATAAAAGAAAAATATGGTCGTGATCAACATGGATCCTAGTTTGTCAGAAAATTTTTGTTTCCCCATTTGGGCTTCTATATTTGGAGATATTTAAGCCCCAAGTTGGGCCCAGAATTAGATTGGGTTAAGTGTAGGAGTCAGTTTGACATCCTAAAATTGAAATTTAAAAATCTAAAAAATTATGTTGTAGGTACCCAGAGGTCCATACAGCTGATTTACGCTTTGGGATTAGTGTTGTGAGGTAAGTAAGCCAGTTATAATAATTTTTTTAAAATCATTATTAAATTATGCCATTATTGAAATAATGAAATTGATTTATAGAATTATTTGAAAAATGATATTTGTGGTACCACATTTATGTAAATGATTATTTAACTTGATTATTATGAATTTCTATAAATTAAATTGATATTTTATACATGCAACTGATTATTACATGATTATATGAAATTACCAAATTTGGTAAAATATGAAAAGTAATTTGATTTATATTTGTTGTTATGCGAATAAATGTTATTTGTGATTGTGTTATTATATGTCATCACGGTACACATTACATGTTACATGACTCTGAGACCCATCTCCATAGGGGGAATATGTGGAGAACACACATCCTAGGGATGTGCTGCGACAGGATATAGCATTATATGCTAATTAACTCCGGCACCCTTCCTTCACTGGGGGCGTACAGGGAGGTGACATCCTTGGGATGTTTATTACGTGGACGTGGGACATTAGCATAAAATGAGATTTACAGTGATTTGGAATTGAAATGGTATTTTGAAATATTATTTCATATTAATTGCTTCCAATTTATTCGAATATAAGATTTGTATAATTTTATAATATGATGAAATGTTTTTAAATTTGGAAGCATGACATGTATTTGACTTGGTAAAATTCTTATTTGGCTATATCATGTAATAGTACGCTTACTTACTGAGTGTAAACTCATTAAATCTTACAATGTTTTTCCAAAGCCACAAAATTATCAGGGGCAACAACAGGGGTAATTGGGAGCTTCTTGATGTAAATTGATTATATTTTGTTATATGTAACCCCATTTGGATTTATTTTGGAACTTTGGTTTGTTGCCCAACATTACATAATTTGTATTATGGAGGATTAAATTTTGTATGTTATATAGTTGTTAACCCTCCTTGTTTATAAATAATACTGTACTTGATGCCTTGCATGCCTGGCATGCGGTGGGCTGTCACCCCTGGGCCACCACCAGCTGGGTCCGGGGCGTGACAGCTTGTAGTGGTATCAGAGTAAGGTTTGACATTAGGGCCAAACACATGATTAACTCTAGGCCAAATATTGACATGACATCAGGAGGGTAATAACTCTAGGAAAAATTCAAGTGACTTGTTTAAAAATGCTTGAGATTTGGTGATTTATTATGATATTGATTGGAACCTAACCGTGGCAGGATTTCATATTGCATCGTCGCACCAGTGGTCAGCGACATGAGGGGGACTCTCAAGCTGGTGACCCTGACCAGCAGGGAGGCCAGGAAGCCTCAGCAGATGCGGGTTCCGTTGCCCCAGTTGGCAATAACCCACAGCAGTTACAGGCCGAGTTGCTCCGGGCCTTCTTGGGAGTGACTCAGGCGGTACATGGCCATGCACAGACCCGCAGATACCGCCCGCTATATCCGGCTCTACCTCCGTTCGCGTACCCCGCCCGCCCCTCTTACTCCTCAGATCCAGCCGATCCAGCCCGATCAGTCTGCTCAGCCCGCTCCATCTCAGTCCTAGCAGGGAGGGGGTCGTAGCTTCTCTGAGTTTAAGAGCTTGGCCCCTCCTCCCTTCTCACTTGATGCGGAGAGGTGGATACGAGAGATAGAGAAGGCCTTTACGGCCCTTGGTAGCCAGGAGGAGGAGCGGATTAGATTTGCTGCCTACCTCCTCCAGGAGGAGGCATATGATTGGTGGCTGATGTTGGAGCAGCACTATGGAAGTCGGGCCATCTCTTGGGAATAGTTTAAGGAGGCTTTTTATCGCCAGTATTTTTCTAAGAGTATGCAGAGGCAGATGGAGTCTGAATTCATGAGATTGAAGCAGATGAACCTTTCTGTGGCCCAGTATGAAGTCGAGTTCAGACGATTGGCCCGATTTGCTCCAGATTTTGTTATGACTGAGAGAGCCAAGATCACCAAATTTACTGAGGGACTGCACCCCAGGCTGAGGCAGACAGTCAATGCATTTGAGCTCCCCACTTACAGTGAAGTGGTGAGCAAGGCTCTGGTCATTGAGAGGGACATGACTACCATTCAGCAGATGAGGGAGTAGCAGATGAAGAAGAGAGGACCTTCTTTTGGCCAGTCTTCAGGACAGGCTAAGAAGAAGAAGGGTTTCTTTCAGGCTCCCTTAGGGCAGAAGGATAAGGAGACCCGCTATCCTCATTGCGGGAAGGCCCATCAGGGCAAACAGTGCCGCAGGCTGACTGATGCCTGCTATATTTGGGGAAGATGGACCACAAGATGGCTACCTGTCCCCTCCGGAAGGACCAGCAGCCCCCTCCAGATCAGAGGAAGAGTCAGCAGCAGTCCAGGACCCAAGGGAGGGTCTTTACCCTCACTCAGCAGGACGTTGCTGCCTCTAACACTGTAGTGACAGGTATGTCTGTTAAATTAAATTATTTCTTTAAAATTATTGCATTCATACCTAGTATAATGCATGGATTATGATAGTAGATAGAGAGAAAAAAAAAACATATGATACTGCATGACATCTAAGTTAATAATCTTTATGACAGGTATGTTTAAAGTAGGTAACACTTATGCTCAAACTTTAATTGATCCGGGTGCCACACATTCATTTGTATCTGATAGTTATCTTGCCAAGAATGCATCATTGACACCCGTTCTTCTAGAGCAAGAGTTGCATATTGCATTTCCAAATGGAGATGTCATGATGGTAGACTCAATGTGTAAATCCTGCCTGATTGACATGGAAGATAGGAGGTTGAATGCTGATCTGATAGTCCTCCCACTGAAATTCTTTGATGTAATCCTGGGGATGGACTGGTTGGCCTCTTATCATGCTTTTATAAACTGTTTCAGAAAAAGGGTAATCTTTAAAATTCCTAATCTTCCTGAATTCAGTTTTAGTGGGAGTCAGGAACATCTGGCTTCGGTATTAGTGTCAGCTCTGCAAGCTGGAAAATACTTAAGAAAATGTGGTCAGGGGTTTCTTGCTTTGGTCAGAGACCTTCAGCAGGATGAACACCAGTTGGAAGATATTCTAGTGGCTCGAGAGTTTCCTGATGTCTTTCCAGAGGAATTGACTGAATTACCCTCGGATCGAGAAGTCGAGTTCACTGTTGATTTAGCCCTTGGCACTGGACCTATATCCAAAGCTCCTTACCGTATGGCCCCAGCTGGGCTAAAAGAGTTAAAATGTCAGTTGCAGGAGCTTCTGGATCGAGGATTTATCAGACCTAGCATCCCTCCTTGGGGTGCTCCAGTATTATTTGTCAAAAAGAAGGATGACAGTCTTCGGCTCTGCATTGATTACCGAGAAATTAATAAGGTAACAATGCGGAATAAGTACCCTTTGCTGAGGATTGATGATCTATTTGATCAACTCCAAGGAGCTCAGGTATTCTCAAAGATTGATCTTCGATCAGGGTACCATCAGCTTAAGATTAAGGCCGAGGATGTTTCGAAGACTGCATTCAGAACCAGGTATGGCCATTATGAATTTTTGGTGATGCCGTTTGGGTTGACTAATGCCCTGGCAGCATTCATGGACTTGATGCACAAAATCTTCAAACTATACCTGGATCAGTTTATAGTGGTCTTTATTGATGATATCTTGATATATTCTAAAAGTCATATGGAGCATGAAGACCACTTAAGGATTGTTCTGCAGACTCTTCGGGAGAAGAAACTTTATGCCAAGCTGCAGAAATGTGACTTCTGGATGAGCCAAATATCCTTCTTGGGTCATATCGTATCCAAAGATGGTATATCTGTAGACCCTAAGAAGTTTGAGACTGTCGTGAACTGGTATCAGCCTTCCAATGTATCAGAAGTCAGAAGCTTCTTGGGGCTGGCTGGTTATTATCGCAGATTTGTGGAAGGCTTCTCTCGCATTGCTTTGCCTCTGACTCGCTTAACTCAAAAGCGAGCAAAGTTTGTTTGGTCAGAGGAGTGTGAGGAAAGCTTCCAGGAGCTCAAGCAGCGCCTAGTGTCAGCCCCTATCCTTACTCTTCCATCTACATCTGGAGGATATACTTTATTCACTGACGCCTCTCGAAAGGGATTGGGAGGTGTTCTGATGCAGGAAGGGAAGGTGATAGCCTATGCCTCTAGGCAGCTGAAGCCTTATGAGCAGAACTGTCCTACTCATGACCTGGAGTTAGCCGCCGTGATCTTTGCACTGAAAATTTGGCGGCATTATCTATATGGGGAGACTTATGATGTGTATACAGACCATCAAAGTATGAAATACATTTTCACCCAGAAGGAGCTAAACTTGAGGCAAAGGAGGAGGCTGGAGCTACTAAAGGATTATGACCTGAACCTGCATTATCACCCAGGGAAGGCAATGTGGTAGCTGATGCCTTAAGCAGAAAGTCCTCTTCAGAGCTAGCTTCCATAATTACTTCTCAGCCTCACATTCACAGAGACCTTGAAAAGTTAGAGGTTGGTTTGTGAGTACAACGATCTGATAGGCTTCTTGCAACACTTGTACTTCAGCCAACCCTGATTGACAGGATTAAGTCTTCCCAGAAAGAAGACTTGGAACTACAGAAGATAAAAGAAGCTGTGCAGTCAGGGGTTCAGAATGATTTTCAAATAAATGATGATGGATCCCTGAGATTTAATACTAGGCTCTGTGTACCAAATGTGGAGTATGTAAGGGCTGAATTTTGAGGGAGGCTCATTATTCTCCCTATACTATTCACCCAGGAGGCACCAAAATGTACAGAGACCTACGAAAAAATTTCTGGTGGAAAGGAATGAAAAGAGAAATTGCTTAATATGTGGCCAAGTGTTTAGTGTGCCAACAAGTGAAGGCTGAACTTCAAAGGCTTGCGAGACCTCTTCGGTCTCTGATGATTCCCCAGTGGAAATGGGAGAAGATCACTATGGATTTTGTGACAGGTTTACCCAAAACTCCTAGAAGCAATGATGCAGTCTGGGTTATTATTGATAGATTGACCAAGTCAGCCCATTTTCTGCCGTTCAGAGTTGGGGTCTCTAGTGAGAGATTGGCCATCATGTACATTGAGCAGATAGTGAGACTTCATGGTGTCCCCGAGTCGATTGTGTCAGATCGGGATATCAGGTTTGTGTCCCAGTTTTGGAAGAGTCTTCATAGGGCTCTGGGGACCAAACTGAATTTCTATACAGCTTTCCACCCGCAGACAGATGGACAGTCTGAGAGGACCATACAGATCTTAGAAGACATGTTACGAGTCTGTGTAATGGACTTGGGTGGTGCTTGAGACAACCACCTACCTTTGGTGGAGTTTGCTTACAATAACAGTTACCAAGCCAGCATCAAAATGGCTCCATTTGAAGCTCTGTATGGTAGAAAATGCAGATCTCCCTTGTGTTGGAATGATGTGGGGGAAAGAAAATTGTTAGGCCCTGAGCTAATTCAACAGATAGTAGAAAAAGTGCAGCTGATTAAGGAAAGACTTCGAGTAGCTCAGAGCCGACAGAAAAGTTATGCTGATGTTAGAAGAAGGGAGCTGGAATTTCAGGTTGGGGACCATGTCTTCTTAAGGGTTTCACCAACCAAAGATGTGATAGAAGCGGAGCCCATTTTGCTAAAGAAGAACTTGACATATGAAGAGCATCCGATACGTATTGTGGACCATAAAGATCAAGTTCTGAGACGGCGTAGCATTCCCTATGTTAAGGTTCAGTGGAGTAATCACTCTGAACGAGAGGCTATGTGAGAACTTGAAGAGGAGGTGAAAAAGAAATATCCTCATCTATTTGTATTTGAATAGATATTTGTATATATGTACAAATATTTGTATATATTTATATTTAATGCTGTATTTTGACCAGAAAGATAGATAAATACAGCTAGTAATTTCCATTTTGGGCCTCAAAAATTTTATCCGTGTTATGCATTAATTTCGAGGCCAAAATTTTTTTATAAGGAGGGGAGGATGTAAACCCCCCTCACCTAGAAAATTTTTTAACGTTACGTGGTGTGGGTGCGCGACACGCGGTGCGCTGCATGCGCACCAGCGCGCGTGCGCCCATGCGCACGCACATGGGCGCAGGGGAGGGCTCGGCCCTTCCCTCGCTGAAGAAAAGACAGGGAGGGGACTGGCAGTCCCCTCCGTCTTCTTCCCTCCTCCTTTTCGTGTGCTTCCGTCACCGTGCCGCCCTCCGCTCGTCCCCGACATCTCACCGCCGGCAGGTAATCCTCCCTCACCGGCGGAGAGAGAGAGAGAGCGTGTAGAGAGAGAGGGAGAGGGCCGCAGGAGGGCCCTCCCCTGACGCGGGAGCCAAGCCGGCTCCCGCGCTTGGTTCGGGCCCGGTCTTCGGGCGGCAGCCCCCACCGATACCGGGGCGGCGCCCGACCGGCCAGAGGAGGCCGGTCGTGCCGCCGGCAAGGGAAGAGGGGGGAGGGCCATTCCACGGCCCTCCCTTCATTATGGGTTCAGGCCCGCCGGCCCGCTGGGCTTGAGCTCTGGCCGGCGACCCCCGCCGACGCCGGCGGGGCCGGCCCGGGTCCGCCGACAACCGGCGGGTGGCCGCGCGTCGCCGGCGAGGGGTGAGAGTGGAGGGAGAGGGTCCGTCGCGGGAGTCAAGCCGGCTCCGCGTTGGTCCGGCCGGCGGCGTGCCCGCCGGCCGGTCGGCCGGGCTCGTCGGCGGCCCCCACCGACGCTGGGGCGGCGTCTGGTGAGGTCCGCTGGCCAGCGGTGGCCGGCCGTGCCGCCGGCACAGTGAGGAAGAAGAAGAAGAAAAGGAAGAAGAAGAAGAAGAGGAAAGAAAGGAAAGAGAAGAGAGAGGGGGTGGCCGCTGACGGCAGCCAGCCTAGGGTCGGTCGTCGGCGGCCAACCGACCCCGGGGAGGGCTGGCGGCTGCCCTAGGCCGTCGGCCATCTGCCACCCCTGGTTCACCTGAAACAGGGGTGAAACAGTGAACAGAGGAAAAAAAAAAAGAAAAAAAAAAAAGGGACTGGGCCGGCTTCGGCCCATTCCAGTTAGCCCCTTTGGGCCAAATTTTTGAGCCCCAAATTGGGCCCAGCCCAATAAAAGAAAAATATGGTCGTGATCAGCATAGATCCTAGTTTGTCGGAAAATTTTTATTTCCCCATTTGGGCTTCTATATTTGGAGATATTCAAGCCCCAAGTTGGGCCCAGGATTAGATTAGATTAAGTGTAGGAGTCAGTTTGACATCCTAAAATTGAAATTTAAAAATCTAAAAAATTATGTTGTAGGTACCCAGAGGTCCATACAGCTGATTTACGCTTTGGGATTAGCGTTGTGAGGTAAGTAAGCCAGTTATAATGATTTTTTTTAAATCATTATTAAATTATGCTATTATTGAAATAATAAAATTGATTTATAGAATTATTTGAAAAATGATATTTGTGGTACCACATTTATATAAATGATTATTTGACTTGATTATTGTGAATTTCTGTAAATTAAATTGGTATTTTATACAAGCAACTGATTATTACATGATTATGTGAAATTACCAAATTTGGTAAAATATGAAAAGTAATTTGATTTATGTTTGCTGCTATGCGAATAAATGTTATTTGTGATTGTGTTATTATATGTCATCACGGTCCACATTACATGTTACATGACTCCGGGACCCACCTCCACAGGGGGAATATATGGAGAACACACATCCTAAGGATGTGCTGTGACAGGATATAGCATTATATGCTAATTGACTCCGGTACCCTTTCTCCACTGGGGTCGTATAGGGAGGTGACATCCTTAGGATGTTTATTACGTGGACGTGGGACATTAGTATAAAATAAGATTTACAGTGATTTGCAATTGAATGGTATTTTGAAATATTATTTCATATTAATTGCTTCCAATTTATTCGAATATGAGATTTGTATAATTCTATAATATGATGAAATGTTTTTAAATTTAGAAGCATGACATGTATTTGACTTGGTAAAATTCTTATTTGGCTATATCATGTAATAGTAGGCTTACTTACTGAGTGTAAATTCATTAAATCTTACAATATTTTTTCAGAGCCACAAAATTATCAGGGGCAACAATAGGGGTAATTGAGAGCTTCTTGATGTAAATTGATTATATTTTGTTATATGTAACCCCATTTGAATTTATTTTGGAACTTTGGTTTGTTGCCCAACATTATATAATTTGTATTATGGAGGATTAAATTTTGTATGTTATATAGTTGTTAACCCTCCTTGTTTATAAATGATACTGTACTTGATGCCTTGCATGCCTGGCATGCGGCAAGCTGTCACCCTTGGGCACCACCAGCTGGGTTCGGGGCGTGACACAACTTGTTTGGATCCTTTGACAGGCAACAGGAGGCATGCAGAAACCAAACCAACAAAGATAGGTACGTTTTGACAGTTGAAAACAAAACCGTTTTGGACGTTAATCCTATTGGCGTTGGTCGAGTACAGTTTGTACACTACATAACACTAGTATTTTACTTGTAACTTTTCTGGTGTGGACACCAGTTGGAATAATTTTTGCTCAAGATCCTTTGCTAATTCAGGGCAGAAAAATTTCTGCTCTGGTGACTTGCACCTAGACCTCAACAAGCTTCAACGACAAAGTAGCCAATTTGTATTTCAAGCAAATTAATTCACAGGAAAGTTTGGTTGGGGATGCTAAAACTATTTTGACATCCTAATCCAATTTATGTGATGAATTTTCATAATCATGCATGTTAAATCATATAAATGCACATGCATGCATGCATGCATGCAGTGCATGTAGGCACAGTCAGACATGAATTTGACAAATTGCATATTTATTACCTCCAAAATTTTCATTCAAAAAATTTAGTAACTACCTTCTGAGTGACCAACAACTTTTTCAGTTTATTCTGCTTTAGGATATTTAGGATCAACATTCCATGGAAAGTAACAATAGATGCAAATTCTGTGCAGTAGAAAAGAAAATAGACATATCAGGAGAAATGCCCTTAATAGAAAATCTAACGGAATTGATGATCAATTAGATAGCAAAGAAAAGCAGAACTAGAGCTAGAAAGATGTTAATCCAAAAGTTTGAGAGATCTGTGATATTAGGAAATAGAGTAGCTGAAAGTAGCCAATGCCACCAGATTCAAAACAATAATGCAGTACATTCCTGCATTCCTAGAAGAAAATGTATAACACATTGATAGGAATATTACCAGATGAGGTGGGGACAGCCAGACAATTTTCATCTTTTCTTGGAGTGCAAATATTCAACAGTTCATTCATTCATACAGGATTTGCATGCCGACATGATTATTTTTGCAAAACTCAGTGCCGATAAAAGAGCAAAGTTGCAAAGAGATCATACAAATTTCACAAGTACAAACTTCACACACGCACACGCACACACACAAGAGCATGGATAAGAAACATCTCCAAAGGTGTGCTTAACAATCTTGAACAAATTGGGGATAGCTACATTAAGTACCTCCATGCCAGCAGAGAGAGAGAGAGTTCCATGGTTTTCTAAACTCATAAGTGCAGGAGCAGTACTGATTCCATTACACACCGATACCTGTTCATGATGCAAATTAAGATGAATTGTGAGTCGAGACATAACTGAAGCATCAATTGCAAGTTTAGTTTTGCGAAGACTAGATATAACCATCCATTCAGAAGGAAACCCATAAGACACTGAATTGCCATCAAAGCAGCATCTCTCCTTGTTTGTTTTAACATGTAATTGATCATACAGACAAATAAAATAAAATAAATAAGTAAATGCACCTGAGAGTGAGGTTTGGTGGCTGGTTTAACTAACAAGCTCCTGTATATGACCATCAGTTGGATTCCTCTATCCTCTAGTAAGTTTATGGTCACGGATTGAAGAACCAATAGAGACTAGTGTACTATGGAATGAAGAACCACTGAAGACAGGCCTACTTGCATCTTATAAGCCTCAGTGCAAAAGAATCAGAGGACTTAATCAGTGCGTGAAGGGGCACTTTCTGAGTCTTCAGGGCAGTAAGGTGTAGAAATACAATTTTTCACTGGATAAGCCTCCAAATAATATTATCATATGCATAATTAAAGTAAAGATGCTCTGTGCTTTTTCTCTTGAAGCAGATCACCCTACTCCTAGCACATCACAATTCTTGCATTCTTGGACGCCAAACCTCATTTTGTAAATTTAATACGATTTGTTTTATTCCATATTGGTATTAAAACCATTGATTAAACATAGCAGGTTCTGTATAAATGTATGTTTGTCTATTATTCTAAAATTGTTTACGGGCAAAAGTAACAAAATTTTTAAATTTTGAATAACTTCATCAAAGGAGAAGGTTCATATTTCAGTGAAAATTCATAGAGAATTTCAATCAAAATACCAGAGATCAAACAATGAAAGAAGAAAGAAATGGTATAAAGAAACTGGAGATATCAGAGTGAACAGGTGAATTCTATGAGATTCAAAATCATTTGTCAAATTTATGCCTAAACAGCAAAGTCATGAAAGTAGCCAAATATTTATAAAAGCTTTTTTTTTTTTTTTTTTTGACCAGCAGAATTATCATGCTAGGTTATTTTTTAATAAAAGGTTGCAGCTCGATATCTCATCTGTCAATCTCCTCCAACAACAAACCAGACAATAAATATGGACAGGCACAGAACAAGAGTGAAAGAGGTAGTGAAAATTCCATCAAAGTATAAAGAATCTTGTTCTCTAAAAACAATTTGATATGAAATAAATAAGGAAATAAAAATGAAGAATATGGCAAATTGCTGGTAGAATATCATTTGAACAGCCTATTTATACTAACCAGCATCTGGAAAGGAGCCTCAAGGCTTGCTGATAGTATGTGTCTTATAATGGCATCAAGCAATGGTGACATATTCCTTGCTTCATCAACAGGATTTTTGGTAAATGTCAAGGAAGCCCATCCTTCTTTTGTAGATGCATAAAGAACTAGAAAATCTAGCTCTTCCTCTGTGAAATTAAACTTGAGCTAACATCACCGGGATTCACCCTTATATGTAAGTGAATGGCATATTCAAGTCTTCAGAGAAAGTTAATACCAGTGTGAAAATTTAAATGGACCTGTCGCACCAAGATTAGCAAACGGATCAAATACCACACTCCCAAGTTCATTGCATGTCTTGTCAGAAACTGCAAAATGGTTAAGGAAAATGAAGTGATGAATAATTGTCAAAATAAAAATAAAGATATAAGTAAAGGAAAGAAATGATGTCAAACTTGCCCCAGTGTTTAAAGAACAGAAGAATTTTATTCTTATGCCACTCCTAAACCAACTAAACCACACATACACGTCCACTTATTTGCATGCCCACGCATCCGTACAACTCTATAGCGTTCCATTGTAACTTCAAACTGCGCATGGTTGCCGGATAGGAAAAGGCAGGACATCTACCCCTACTGCTCAGTCTCCCTCCAAAATGCCGTTCTTAGGTTGTCAAAACTTTTATTTGAATGCAAGTTGCATTTCCCATAACCATTCCAGGATAGTTTAAAATGTTGTTTGGTCTGAGTAAAACATTAAATGGGCAGTAAGTAGTAAAAGAGGCAAAGGGAAAGGAATAATCAACCACCTTTTCACATAACAAAGTTATTCAACAACCCATATCCCCTTCCACACACACAAACAAATAAATAAATAAAATAAAGTTGTCCTTAAATGTGTTTAATCTATATTGACCAAAATACTGTTAGTCCGAAAACTTGAACATAATTGGCAGAATAGCTCCATATTTTAACCTTTAACCCATTTTATCCTTCAATTGGTTGCAGCCTTTCTTGATTCCCACTCCGTCTTTCCGAGTATGTAATCCATAGATCCACATCCTAAACCCTCATCCCCTCACCTCCAATTAATTGGTATTTATAAGATTGGCAGTAGAGCATGACCTTGACTGTGGAGAATACTAGAAATTACTCTACATGTGTATTGGTCCTCCATACAAGCACAAGGGACAAAATGAGGCAGATTCCCACCTAACCTGTGGATAGCCGGATGGCTAAGATTGAACCTCAGTTTTTCATTTTTAGTGAGCCAAACACCAAAGCTTAATAACTTCACTGCATGTAAAATTCAAAACCATAAGCACGCACTTCACCCACAAAAATATGAGTTAACATGTTATTGTTTTTCAAAAGGTCTTGTAATTCCTACAAAAAAGACCTTACACTCTCCCAAGCACCAAGAGTCTCACTTAAATGGTTCGATACCATCTCCCTTCAACCAATAGCAACTTTCACCATCTAAATAGTTGCTCCGTTCAGGACCATTAAATTTTGTTCATGGCAGATGACTAACAACAATCTGGGCTCATTCCATGGCCCATCCATATGATGAGACCATGCTAGCTACTAAATTGATGCACAAAGATTGCTTACTTATAGCGTGTGGAATCACACGTCTAATGTGCATTGTGATAATATCTTATGTTGGAATTCCTCAAATAAAACTATATTTCATTGTATTCTTATTATTGCCAATCACAGATCCATAAAACAAGATTCAGCACTATTGATGGGGAACGAAAGGAATGAGTAATGAGTTTTTTTTTTTTTTTTTAATCTTCCTCTCAAATAAAACATTTTATGACCTTTCCCTTCATTGCTGGCGCCTCCTCTTCATTACATCGCATCCAGACGTTTAAAGTCGTCAAATTCAGCCGTAGCCGTTTATTTAACTCTGTCCCTCCCCTTCATTACATCGCAAACGAACTGTGAGGCCCGACCCGAGTTGAGTCCGTTTGGCCAGCTCGGATCGGAGTCGGCTTAAGGCGTGCGGGAGGGGAAGAGCTACCGCCCTCTTCCCCAACCCGCATCTCACGCACGGAAGGCGAAGGGGTGCCGCCCCTTCGACCATGGTGCCCGGGGAGGGAGATCCGAAACCCCGCCGTGACAACCCCTCCGTCCCCGTCTCCGCCGTGCCGCCACTCCCCAATAAGCCCTCCACCTCCAGCACAGAGAGAGAGAGAGAGGGAGAGAATGGGAGTTGGGCATCGCTCGGCCGCCCCGCGGCCGGGCTGTGCCGCGGTCGGCTCTGGGCCTCTCCTTCGCCGGCCTGGGGTGCTCCGGCGGGGGAGAGGGAGGCCGTGTTCGGCCGTGGGAGTAGGAGGAGGGTCGTTGCGGCGACCCTCGGTGTGATGCGGGAGCCGAACCGACTCCCGCCATCGGTTCGGGCCCGGCGGCGAGCACGCCGTTTCGCCGAGCCCAGGCCGTGGGCGGCGGCCCCGACCGGCGCCGCGGCGGCCCCGACCGGCGCCGCGGCGGCGTCCAATGGGGTCAGGCCGACCGAAGGAGGGCCGACCGAAGGAGGGCCGACTAGGCCGCCGTCAGGGAGAAGGAAGAAGAAGAAGAGAGGAAGAAGAAGAAAAGAAAGAAAGAAAGGAGGAAGGGGCGGCGGCCGGCACCGGGCCGGTCGTCGGCGGCCGGGTAGGCGGCCAGGGAAAGGGCCGGCGGCGGCCCTAGGCCGCCGACATTTTTTTCCCTGGTTCGGTGAACGAAGGGCAGAGAGGCAGCGGGCTGGGCCTGGGTTCGGCCCAGCCCAGCGAGCTTAATTGGGCCTAATTTTTGGGCTCCAAATTGAGCCGGGCTCAATAAAAGAAAATTAGGATTTTAATCAGCTTGGATCCTAATTTATCGAAAAATTTTTATTTTTCTATTTGAGCTTCTATATTTGAAGATATTCAAATCCCAAGTTGGGCACAGAATTAGATTGGATAGAATATAGGAGTCATTTTGACACCCGACTTTGAAAATTTAAAATTTAAAAATATTATGTTGTAGGTACCAGTAGCTCAAATAGTTCATCTGGAGTTGTGGAATAACGATAAAAGATAAGTAAGCCAATTATCAATAATTTTTAAAATAATTAATTAATATGATATTTGAACAATTATCATATATATATATATATATATATATATATATATATATATATATATATATATATATAATTTTAACTGATATTTTAAAATTTTGATTTTCAATATCTTTATACTTACCTTAAACAATTAGCATTGCTATTTAAGTACAGATAATTTTTGAAAATATATAATGTTTCTACAGATTTAGCATGTATGATATGTGCATGTTAGCCAAATATTTGATTTGTATTATGCAAGTTATGTTTATTTTTTAAAAACATTCTATGAATTGTTTTAAATAATATATGAAAATCAAATTTTTGAATATGAAAATGTGCCATATGCAGCCCACTATGCTATGGCATAATGATATAATATGACATAATGCGACATGATGACATGATGACATGAAACTGGTATTAGAACCCTTCCTCCACAGGGGACAAATATATGGAAGTAACACCTCATATCCACAGGGGACGAATATATGGAAGTAACACCTCCATAGGGGACGAATATATGGAAGTAACACTTTATGAGGTGCTTTGTTTAGGCCCCATCACAGGCATCAATGTGGCCATAGCATGAGGCAATAGTGTGTATGTAATAAGATGAATTTAAATGATAATGAATTTGGCCATGAGGACTTTAAAAGTTTTGAATAGAATTTGAAACATAAAATGATAAAAAATTTCAGCACAATCCAAGAATGAGAGAACACGCATGTGTTTTTTTTTGTAACATGATATGATATGTTATTTATAAGATAATATGATATAATTATTTAGGCTTAATGAGAGCTCATTAAACTCTCAATATATTATTTTTTTAGAACCAAAGAAATGAATTGAAACTGGGGTACATTGAAGCTGCGTAGATAGAAAGTTTATTTTCTAATAGCTTGTAATTCTCAGATACATATTCTATTTTGAATTATAGTCTGACATCTTATTTAAATAAAATATGTTATCTTATCCTCTTCTAATTATGAATGAGTTCAATTTTTGGATGCTTTATATGTCTTGCATGCGGCGGGTTAGTAACCCTGGCCCTGGGTCTCGGGCGTGCCACGAATAGATCAGTCAAATTTAGCGGTAACCGTTCATTTAAGTTTTAGAACAATATTCTTGGCCAAAAAATCGAACTCCCATAGATATGGGAAATCGGAACAAGAAATTTCGCCCCTTACCAAGAATGTTTCTTGCCGCGGAAGCGATGGTGATGCCCCGCTCGCGCTAGAGGCTGATGGAGTCCAGGGCCCGCTCGTGGGGACGTCCGTGCTGCGCCGGTGGAGGAGCCGATCAATGATCGTGGTCTTCCCATGATCGATGTGGGCTATCGCTGTCACGGCCTCGTTCCGGGGTTATGGGAAATCTGAGCAAGAAATTTCGCTTCCTATCAAGAACGTTTCTTGCCTTGGAAGCGATGGTGATGCCCCGCTCGCGCTCGTGGCTGATCGAGTCCAGGGCCCGCTCTCGTGAGGATGTCCACGCCGCACCGGCGGAGGAGCCAGTCCATGAGGGTGGTCTTCCCATGATCACGTGGGCTATCACGTCATTCGGGTCGAGCAAGCTCCAAGCGGCGGCGGCGGAGGCGGTGGCCCAGGCGGGAGCAGCGGAGGAGGGGAGGAGTGGGAGAAAATCCGGGAAGGAAAGGTGAATGACGAAAGGAGGGCAGATGGGTAGGGGAGGGCCTTGCGGCCCCGGAGAAATCTCACCGACTGGATCGTCTTGGCGGCCCAAGGCGGACCAGCGGCCGGACCCAACCCAGTATAAACCTGACCACAGGGTTAAAGCCTGTGGACTAGGTGGGCTAGAATACTTGGGCTAGGCTTACATTGGATCTGAGTTTTTCCATTCGGTTGGATTATAGTTTTCGCATGAACAATGCATTGCTGGTTTATTTCATAAACACATATCCTATTATATTATTATCTTAAGATAGGTGAGGTATGGGTAGCGTGGAGATACATGGTCATACGCTCTAGACCTTGGTAGATAGATTCTAGAGTTTGGGTTTCATATTAGAACTAGAATAAGTCGGGGCAACTCGATAGAGAAAGGTTCCATTTCGCATGTTTAATGGAACGTAACCAAACTCCTATTGTGAGTGCTGTGTTGGGCATCCTTGCAAGCCTCTTTCCATCGACGGCATTTTGGACCTTAAAATTAAAAGTAATTCAAGTGGACCTTGACTCTTGTCCCGCACTACTCGCTGTTTAGGACTATGTCCTTTAATCAAACTGAAAAAAATAGACCAATTTGAGCTCTATTTGAGCCAGGTAACATCCACGTCAAGCCCGTAGCCTTCCCATCATTACCTAGGAAATCATCTTCGTTCTCACCTCTTAGGAGCCCATTTTACTTCTTCCTTGAATGATTATAATATCTTAAAAATAGTTTCATATTGGATGAAAGTTAGATAAGAAAGAAAGCATTATATACTTATAACTTAAGTCCATTTGATACCCATTAACTTCTACTTAAATTTTTGGATCATGTGATTTTTATTTGCTAATGGATTAGTTGGGCCAATAGATGGTCTTGAAGCATTACGGCATTACAAATGATATGAAAGCTAATCCGAGTGTGTGGAAGTTGATGGATCGGCTATCTTTACACCGTCAATAATCCAATTCGAGAGTAATGATTTAATTTGAGAATATATTTTGTTTAACTTATAACATGCGAGAGCTCGCATTATTATAAGAAAAAAAAATTGTAACACTTTAAAAATAGTTTCGCATTGGATAAAAAAGAAAGTATTAATGTATTTATAACTCAAGTCCATTTGCTACTCGTTAACTTCTATTCGAGTTTTGGATCATGTAATTTCAATATGTTAAAAAATTAATTAGGCTAACAAATAGGTTTATGATGTTATAGTATTAAAATAAATAAATAAATAAATAAAATTAGATATACGATGAAGAGAGTGTTAACATTCATTCTTCGAAAAAAAAAATATATATATTTTCTATCATACAGGTTAGATATTTCCAAGTAAAAATGTCGGTTTATCACTTCCATTCGGGTAGCCTTCGCCTTTGACTGCCTTGTCATACCATGCCGTGGGCTTCATGGGAAACGGATGGAACGCACACACGTGACAGGTCTGATGGCCATTGATGCTGATTCTAGAAGGAGAGCGGAGTGGAATCCGCAGCCCGGCAATTTGGACGGGTCAGAGAGAACAGGGGCCACATCTGGAACCCCCGGGCCCCACCGCGTCTGGAACCATCGACCTCCTCCACCAACCAGCGGCGCGCTTCCGGGAGCTGGATCTCATCGCTGACCTCATCCCTTCCGGTCTCAACTGACGACCCGACTGGACCGGGGAATAGCAGAGAGGTTCTTGCCATTGGCTTGCCTATTAAATATCTAGGTTACCCTCGCATCAAAATTGGCTTGTTTCTAGAGGCTTCTGGCAATCAAACACAACAGTATTTTTTTTTTAATTATTATTTTGCTTTTATTTTTATTAAACTATCATATAGATCTAAAGTAGTTCAACCATCCAAGGTCTAAACTTTGATAAGATACAAGGAGTGGCGAGCGAAACACATTTTTTAATACTTCACTGGCTACCAAATCTCAATCTTATCACGTACAGATTAGTAATCGATGAAGCAACCAAACCACTTTGTACTACATGAATATATATATATATATTCTAAGATCTTGGTTAGAGTAGTATTTCTTTTAAACGTAATCTAGAGATGGTGGGGATTTTGAATGATATTTTAAGAAATTAAAGATTAAGGCTTTTATGTGGTAGATTGGATTCAAAACTTACTTATCAATTGAAGATTGTTGTTGATAAGTAGAAACATAACTATAAATCAAGTCTTGTCCCAATTATCTAAAATTAATGATACAAATGCAATGTGTAATGGAATGTAGACTATTGGAGACAAAAGTAGATTATTGGTGCATTAGCACCCAAAAAAGATTCTGAGGATAAATTAGGATTGTTGCATAATATTTTCGAAAATAACTTTATCAACCGAGGTCTTAGTCCGATGGTTGAGTGCCCTTCTTGCAATACAAGAGGTCCAAAAATTGAGATATAACTAGGATGGGTAAGATTTATAAAATAGCTAGATAAGTCATGAAAATAACATAACTTCAAGTTCTCATTAGGGTTGCATTTAAAGAAATCACGATCAATGGTTCATTCTTGCCTCTTCTTAGCTTCTCTGCTCGAAGTGCTTGAGTTATTAGAATTGACTGTGCAATAACATGGAACTAACAAATATATTTCAACCTTCAAGTGAGGCCTTTCTTATTTTCTTCCTCCTTGAAATCATATTAAGTACTTGGTGAAGACCAGCAAGATTGTGGTTTTTACCATCATTATAAGAAGAAGCCCAGTGACAAAAGAGCCCAGACCTTTCGCTTTGTCAAAATAGAGAGAGAGAATTCTTGCGGCCAAGGATGTGAAGCATTTAGTTGTCAATGAATAAATAGTGAATATATAATACAATGACCTGCGGAGCCAAGACAAGGACATCCAATATGGATTAAACAACAAGCGTTTATTATTCTCCGGTCCTATTTTGTATCAGGTTGTTCCAACACGTCTCTTCTTCGTCGAGCTTCGAGGGACAGCTAGGATGGCATTTTCAGTAGTATCACAAAGTAATCGAGGGCGAATCGAGGTTCTCCTCGTCAAAGAAAAGGACAAGCAGGAGATAAGCTCAAGCTGTTGATGAATAATGAGGCCACCTACCTGGTTCCTTCCAGCTTGCTTTTCCACAACTAAGATTTATTTAACGGGCTACAGTTTGCCTCCAGCGCATCCCCGTTCAACTCTCCTGGTAACTCAAATACCTCCATCCACCTCTCAAGGACCAGCCAAAAGCCTCGTGCTCCCACAAACCCAAAAACTAGTCCACAACTACCACCACCGAGAAGAAACAAAATTCCCATCCTATTAGAAGAGCTAAAGGCTTAAGCATGCTCCATGGCTCCCTCCACGCAACAAGCCCTTGAGACATCTCAATCCCCCTCCTCCTCCTCCTCCTCCTCCTCTCGCTCTTCTGCAGTAACCAAGGTTCAATCCTCCCAGGGCCACCTCCCACTCAATGAGAATGACTCCCAAGACATGGTCATCTTCGAGGCCCTTCGAGAGGCCTCGGAGATGACCGCCGTCGCTGCTGCACCGGCCCCTGCGGCAGTGGCTGGCGATGTGGGATTCATTCGGAAGTGCGTCGAGCCGACCGGACACGTCGGGAAGAAGCACTACCGGGGAGTGAGGCGGCGGCCGTGGGGGAAATTCGCGGCGGAGATTCGCGACTCTTCGCGGCATGGAGCTCGCCTGTGGCTTGGGACGTTCGACACGGCTGAAGAGGCCGCCATGGCGTATGACCGCGCCGCTTTTCGGATGCGGGGGGCCAAGGCGCTGCTGAATTTCCCGCCGGGAGCGGCGATGAGCGGCGGCGTCGGCAGCAGAGCGGCGGCTGGCGGTGGTGGGGTGGTGGAGTTTCAGGACCTGGGGCCTGATTACTTGGAGAAATTGCTTCGGGCCTCAGAAGCCGGAGAGGGTGCAAAGGGCGTTTCCGGTCGGCCATTCAAAGCTGTCTGATGTGACGGCGAGGCTTGGGGGTGGAAAAAAATTATGAATATTTATGGACTGATAAATATTGGTGTATGCCATAGAAGTAGGAGGCAGAATTTGTCAGTTGGGCACCTGGGAGACGTGAAATTTAAGACGAATTATGATTGATAGAAGTCCTTGTGAGCATTGCAACAAAGAATATCATCATTGAGAGAGAGTAATTGGGATGAATATGGGTTTGGTAAATGATAGGGTAGTATTGTCAATTTGAGTATTATGTGGGGGCTTGGGGCAGTGACGCCAGAACAATGTTTTGGACTTGGGTGACAGGTAGCGTTCGATGCTGGCCACTCTGCTTCTTACTTCTGTTGACAGTCATCAAATCAAATTAAATCAGTAAATCATGTACTGAATCATATTTCTGAATTTTCTTTTTTTTTTTTTTTTTGAGTAATTTGTTCTGTTATGTGTCCTCCATCTCTTTTGAATCATTTTAGTTATGGATGACAAACAAATCAATTCTCAAACATTTATAAATTGTGACCTAAAATCACGTAGCCTAAAAATTTGAATAAAAATTAATAAATAGTAAATAAACTTAAGTTATAAGCATATAAAATTTTATTTTTATTTAATATAAGATTATTTTTGAAGTGTTACAATCTTTTCTTCTTACAATGCGATGTTATAAGATAGTCAGAAAAACTACGTGGTCAACTCTGATACCATTTGTAATGCTTCAAGCCCACATGTTGATTCAATTAATTCATTAGTAGATCGAAACCATATAACTCAAAATCTCAAGTACAAGTTAATGAATAACAAGTGAACTTGAGTTATAAGCACATAATGCTTTCTTCCATTCAATTAGAAACTATTTTTATGCGTTACAATCTTTCCTCCTTATAATGCCACATCCTCGTCAAGCTAGTCAGAATTTACTACGCAAGCTAAGCAGAATCCATTCTTAACCTGAGTTGTTGGTGTTGTAAGGATGTCACAAGCTAGCCAGAATCTATCCTCGGTTCGGATCGTTGGTACTGAAAGGATGACTTCACACTATAACGGAACTCTTATTATGGGTCGACTCTGATATCCATTTGTAATACCTTAATTTTATTTGCTGATTCAGCTAATTTGTTAGTGAACCAAAATGGTATGACTTAAAAATTTAAGTTAAAATTAATGAATAATAAATAAATTTAAATTATAAATATATATATATATATATATATATATATATATATATATATATATATATATTCATTCAATGTTGATGTTTCCACTCGGTTCCTCTGGCAACACCATTGGAGCTCAAGTGTTTTGTCTTGGGTAGCAAGCTTTTGCGTTTCTAATTTTAGTTTAAAAATGAACGTTTAAGAAACGTCACCTAAGTTTTCATTCAGTGCAGACTGGACACAGTTCGTGATAAAGAAGTTGGCCGACAAAATTCGCCAACCAGCCGTGAGAGAACAGGTGGCTTTCTACTTTTCAGTGCCGGAACCGCTGGCATGTGATGAAATCAGGATCGGATGAGTTAAAACTGGGAAACCCATTCAAACTACCACAAGAACATACCCTGTTAGTAACCATAAAATACATGGATCATCCACATCAACGGTCAATGATTAACTGTATAAAATTTTAATGCAGGGACTGCAACGAGATTGGGAATCCAAGAGGATTAGATTGTATTTTTAATGCATAGAAGGCTGTGAGAGAGAAAGTGAAGAATGACCATATTTTCTCAAGAGTGGGAAATGCTAAAACTGTGGTCATCCATCATGGCTAATAATGCCAAATAAATGTTAAACCGCTTGAAACATTGCCAACAAGCGAATTGACCTTCAAGGCAAGTCAGATTCACTGTACTCGAAATTATTTTTTATTTACCTTTAATTATATTTTAAAAAATTATTGCAATAGTTTGTAGCCGCCAAGAAGTTTCAAGGTCGAGCAGGGATGGTGCATCACTTAGAATTTGTACTTAGTTAATTATTCGATGGGTAGGTTCTCTTTCCTTTTTCTCAAGAAGGATTGCCGACAACAGCCATTTTGCGTTATAGTATAAATGTTTCTCTTAGATCCTCGTAACATTCCATGTTTTATTCTATTAAAATGTTTTATGAAAAGGCTGAATCAATTTTTTAGCCCAAAAAATATGAAACTTTTATAATTTTTTTTTTAAAAAAAACCTTCACATAGAAGAAACACAAAATCAATTTAGTTAAAAAAGGGAGCCTTGCTCTTTTGCATATAATGTATAACCCAACCAAATAGGCTTGCACGTTGTTCCCAAGAATCATTTTGTAAAGATTGGTTATTCCTATTTTAAGCCTAAAATGAATAGTTATGGATGGTTGGATTTATTCTCATCAAAACATAAAGGATTCAAAAAATTTAAAAAAAGCATAGAATAGGTGAAACTTTATAAATAAATTCTTTGTAGGTGAATATCTCAATGATTTTTTCCTTCTTTAAGAAATAACTCTTGATGGCTTCCAAAATATATATATATATATATGGGCTTTTTTTTTTTTTTTTGCTCGAGAAATTTTCTGTATGGATATAAATTGTGACTTAAACTAGTAGTAGCTTTTAACGGCCTTGAATTTAAGTTTTTGATAATACATTTTTAACTTTAATAATAATTATAATATAATATATGAATATATTTTTCTATAAAATTATATTAATGATAGTACTAATACTTTCATGATTGTAATATTTCATACTTGATAGATGTAATGTCGGTCACTTATGCGTTGGACCAATTTTCTGCTATCAATGCGAATCCTGTTGCAATATATGTGCCATGATTCGATGCCGTCAAACGGTTGAATACACAAAGCCCAGTTGTCTTTGGGTTCAATCCGCCAAATAAGAACTAATTCTCTCCATTCCTACCTGCCTCTTCACCTTCGCTTCTTCTCTTTAAACCTATCCTGACGAGATAAATAGACTTTTTTATTTTACATGATCCAAACATTGATTTCTCATCGAACAATTTACTTTTTTGTTGTTATGATTGCTGTGATAAAACAAACGAATCCATTAAGAATTACATCCCCCAAAAAATATCAATCCTAATTGTTTTGATTTGACAGGATAAGAAAGAAAGGAAAGATGAATAAAAACTTCTATTTGAAAGGAAGGTGAAAAGTAAGGGTTACTTATTTGCTTCATTCCCTTTTCCAAGTTAAAATTTTTTTAACCTTAGAATTCGAAGGTAAAGGAGGAGGTGGTTTATAATTGTTAACCTTAATTTTATGATTCTATCCCAATAATTTTTTTAAATTTTAAATTATCCTTTAGCCTTAAAACCTAATTCTTCCGTTTCTAATCTTATGAGGTTTTTTTTTTGTTCCACCATCGGCAGCTCGCTCATCTTCTCCTTTCTACCTTCACTGTTCACCTATGCATCTTTCTGTTGCTCATCGGTATTCAGTGTGCAACTAACACATTCTACATTATTATTATCATCGATTAGTTTCTCCTAATTTGGTTTGGTTTATTATTTGCTTGAGATCTTCTAGTTATTATGAAACTTGAGTAATTATCGTGAGGAACAAAGGTATACGCTTCTACCCACATGTTCTGGTCTACCCTGATCAACCATGATACCTTCCATTTCCATCGGAGCAATAGAGGTTAGTCTGTGAGGCCTTATCTCTATAAATATTTCTAATAGTTCATAGACAAATTGGGCCTAAGATTAGGTCACCATGTCCAGATGCTAGGTGCCTAAACTCTTTACTCTGAATCAAGTCTAACTTGTTCTTGCGTATCTTTTTGATAAGTTATCAAGCATCATCTAGCATCTTTTGGGCCTTATATCGTATGCAGCGCGTACTTGCTCCGAGTCTCCTGTCAATTTTTCTTGCATGGCCTTAAAATTTTTGTCAGCATTGCCCAACGATCTTGGTCAATTTTTATTTGCATCTTTAATTCCTTTTGTCCAATGTGAAACATTGCATTTCAATGTGCACTCTTCATGGCTGATTTTTTTCGGGTCAACAGAGGATGCTTGCACTTTTGTCAGTCTGTAGTTTAGAAATTGCCACATATTTCTGTTTCATTATCAAAACAAGACCGAATTTGTACTCTCTTATCCTTCTATTACTTACGAATTGGATGAACTTTAGTTGATTGAAGCTTTTGTTACAAATCTCCAGAAGCAAATGCACTTCTAAGATCTGAGATTACAAAAAACATCACAAATAGGATACTGAATGAGAAGGGGGTAGAAACCAAAAAATACTAGCCTCCTACCTGGGACCGTGCCAAGTCGGAGGCTTTCTGGAGGTTTTTAGTGTCCTCCAGTGCCGGAAGAAAACATTTGGAAGGAATATATGGCAGTCAACGAAACCATGTGCTTTTCTCCACATTATAATTACATAGCTATGACGAATGGGAAGAATATTTTTGCTTAGGCAATGAATATAATCATGCTTGTCGTAGTAGATACGCTTTCAGATGCTTGTCGTAGTAGATACGCTTTCAGATTCTAAGGTAGGGGATGTTTCAAAATTTGGTATAACCGTTGAAATTGCTGTGGAGCGTGAGAGAATATTTGCAGCTATGACCAACGGGAAGGAATACTTTGCGCTTAGGCAATAGGCAATGGATATGATCATGCTTGTCGATACGCTTTCAGATTCAATGTACGAGGATGTCGCATTCGAATTTCCGCTAAAACCCGTGTTTGTTTGCTTTGCAAGGAGTAAAAAGTTGTGAGATGGGAAGCCTTCGTTCTAAGCTACCGGTCTGGTAAACTGGGAAGAAGTCCAAAGTTTTGACCATTGGCGTTTCAGTCTGGTAGATAAATTGCATTTTGTTCTTTTTTTCACAGAAATTTTGGTGCACGGAAATCACTGATGATATTCTTGTCGATTAAAAAATTCCAATTTTGTAGTTTGAAAGTTAAATCAAGCATATTAATCGACGTTAATATAAGACTTTGGTCATATTTGTGTTGGTCCGAACCTCGCCCAATTACCGCAATGCTTATAGATGGGGTAGTCTTCATTAACAACAAAAGTCGAAAGAGCCATGTTAGCCGAACCATCAGTTTCCTTCACACATACAAAATTCTAAGCTACAAAAATAAGGCTCGAAAGATTCAATCAACTCAAAACCATGTACATTGAATGACAACATCATTCAGAATCATGTAACACCCGCTCTACAGCTCCATCAATTCAGCTCAAATACCTGCTACAATCCTTTCTAATTTGTCCTTTCCTCCCCTTCTTCACTCTTATGGACCCCATCTTTTCCATCCCCACAGTGAAGGCCTGAAAAAACTTGGCCTTATCCTTCCCCAACTCCTGGACCCAAGGCTTTGTCCTGGGGTCCAAATACAGGGCCTGGTCCGTTGCTAACAGGCCCATGTTGGCCTGTAAATTCCCGTAGTACATGTGGTCGAAGGAGAAGGGGGTTTGGACGTCGAACGGCGCGACCACGTCCGTGTTGCCCCCAAACGGGGGGCAGTACATCTTGAGGGCTCTGAGGAGGCGCGGGTCCATAAATGGGTCGGGCGCTTTGGTGCCCTTGAAATTGTAGAGGCGGCTCACGAACTGGTCGCAGTGGGCGAAGCCGATGGTGTGAGCGCCGGAGAGGGCGACGAGGTCCTCTCGGGTCAGCCCTTTGGAGGCGAAGAGCCGGAGGAGCTCCTCCACGGTGGAGTTGGCACGGGGGAGGTTGGCCCGGACCTTGAAAGCCAGCGAGACTTTGCTGTCTTTCCTCCCCTTCCTCACTGGATAGTAGGGGCCTCCTGCCTGCATGCATTAAGAAAAGTTTTTTTTTTTAAAAAAAAAAGGGAAGCCTCCATCTCAACATGTTGTAAATTAATGTTTTTCTGAGTTCTAACAAAAAGAATGCTAGCACAATAATTTGTTCTTTTCTGAGCAAAGTGAAAAAGAAAAATTTTTCAGGTGGTTGGTTGGCAAGGAGAGGTAGGTGAGAGACTCCAAACTCGGGGCATCGTGTTCAATGATAACATTCATTTTAACATTATGTTGGAGATTAATGGCAGCAAAATCTAGATCTGGATTGAAGTTCAAGAGTGCTTTGTAAGAAAGAGCTCGGTGCATTTCACAAAGTAATGTCAGATACCATTGTTTGACTCTGACAGCGACCAGACAATGGAGGGGAGGATTGGAGAGTAGAGAGTGCTCGTTAAACCTTTTGGGATAGCCCAGGAGAGCAAGGGACACGTAGGAACTGGAACCAAATCAGTGCTACCCTAGACATGGACCCATCAAGGCATCGAAAAGCCCATTTTCTGAGACACCATAGGGAAAGTGAAACTAGCAGTTGTCATCTACCAAAACTCCAAATGCCACACCAGTCTCCATACATTGCATTGGCTTCTACAAGGACAGGTTTTATCTAAGTTGACCTGGGAATACTGGAACAATAAACAAATCATACCCCACCTATTGACATGGAAAGCTTGTCCTCTCAAAAACCAGGCAATCATGTGACCAAAGTTCTTATGTCCATCAGTGCCTGACTGATTAGGAGAAGCTCCAAATTAAGAAGACCCTAAATTAGGTCCAATATGGTTAAATTGATACCCTGTATTAAACTTGAAAGTAATTTTCTCTCTCCTTCCTTTCACAATCAAAGAATAAATTCCAAAATTTCCATTGCTTCTTTTTTTTTAAAAAAAAGCAAACAGTAGTCTAAATTTTGCTCTGATATTCTAATACCAAATATTATGTCACCTATTATGTGTCTGTGGACATAAAAACAGGGTAACTGAAACCTATAAAACAGGGTAACTGAAACCTATTGTAACCACACTAACATCACAATTCAACAGCCCAAGTTACAACTTTCTTTTGTAAAGCAGTTACCGCGCATTTGATTATCTAAGGAAAAGGATGCATATTTATAAAAGGTGGAGCATTTTCTTTAAGCTAAATGAAATTAATAAATTTGTAATAGAAACATATTTATGTTTTAGTGTATATTCTTCTGATATCCTCCAAAGGCCATAGCAGATGGACGAAAGCAGAGGATCAGGGCAAAGGCATACCAGGTGGACGAAATCTCGAGCGGCAATGGCGAGGATATCGGCACAGGACACCACTCCAGGGCACTTGCTCTCCACCAAAGCCTTGACCATATTGACGGTCTCGAACGCCTCAGGAGCCAAATTCTTGTTATCCTCCACGTCCCTCTCCACCACCACCTTGCCATTCGAGCTCGGTGCAATCAGTACCGACGCATCACAGCCCTACAATGCAAATCCAACAACATCAAGCCAACCAATGCAGTCATGCTAAAATACCACCAAAGTTCGTGAGGTTTAATTAGTTTTACTTCGACAAAGCAATCGTGGAAGAAGAGGCGAATGGTGGCGGGAGCCGAGACGGGGGTCTCTTGGAAGCGTCGGGAGGTGACGGAGGAGACGAGCTGGTCGAGCTGAGGGCAGGTCTTCGAGTAGAAGTCGAGAGAGAGCTGGTGGTGGACAGGGTCTCTTCTCGTGGCGTTGGAAGAGTGAGCAACTTCAACAAAGAACGAGACGGAAAAAAAGAAGAAGAGGAGCAATTGAGGGACACGGAAGGGAGCGGAGACATCGCCTCCCGGTGAAAAAACAACAGCGGAAGAAACAAACATCTCTGGAGAAGAAACGCAGCCAAGCAAGTTGGAGGGAACCATGGGTTTTTGTGTTTATAGAAGGAGAAAGTTTTGGCCATCGCCAGGAGAATCTGGCACCCGTGAGCAAGAAAGGTAGAAAGATGGAGAGAGAGAGAGAGAGGGGGGGGGGGGGGGGGTCGGTGCTACGGTCATGATGGGTACGAGGGGTTCTCATGTTACCATGGGTCAATTTGATCGGAGGTGCGAAGCTTGTGTATTCTCCTGGGGTCCACGTGGAAAATGGTATACGTGTCGGATGATGGGGAGGTCATTTGCGAGGTGGGTGCTGTAAGGATATAAAATACTGTTAAAATTCTTGTAACAATTTTGCCCATTGAAAGATTTTGGCACGAGGAGTGGAGAGGTGGGCGTGGTTGAGAGCACAAAGGGTCGGAAGGGTTGATCTTTTTATGGCTGGAGACGCGCTGTGGTTGGATTTAAAGAAGGATCACGGGCGTTGTTTCCAGTTTTTTATTGAATGACCAAACTGTACTCCACGGATCTTTGGACTTTGGTGGGCAGTGGCATGGGGGGACCCGACCCAAATTAATAGGTTGTGGAACCTTTGGCACAGAAGGAATCTGCTTCACGGCATCACCTGCTGGAGTGAGTGACTTGCATCAATGTATTGATGTTGTTATATTGCCACTGGAGGAGCTAAGATAGCATGAGATTTTGCAACTTTTAGTTATATTAGATATAAGAGAAAGTATGTAAAAAGTTAGGCACAATCATTATTTATATCATGGCAACCCATTTGGGATAAGGTGGATTCTAATTTCTAAAGCAAGGGTTCCTTCACCATTTCTGAAAATGCTGGTGGTTTTGCAATTTTTATGGGTCCAACTCCTAGTTATGAGTGGTTGTGACCTAAGTTGTTTCAAGTAATTTAATCTTGCATAAATCAATTAAATCATGTATTCCATGAATAATAATTAGAAATGTTGCAATGAAGTAAAGTCTAGGTCTAGCTACGAATCTCCCTTCATCATTATGATATTTTTAAAAAAAAATCGTTAACACGAAATCTTTCGTCTTTTCGTTACTTCCATACCCTATAAGTAATTATAATTTTAATTTTCTCCACCTTCTTTAGGGTAATCCTCATCCACTTTCCTGAATGCAATCATTTAGAAAAAGTTCTAAATTTCTTTAATTTTAAAATAAAAATTAAATTTTGAATAAAATTATTTTTTCTTTATGACCTTGTGAGTCTATGTTGGAGTGAGTATTTAGTTTTAAATTAATTATATACACCTATCACTTTTACATTTGCGAAAGTTTTATTAAAGTTATTTTTTTTTCTCTTTAATTAATTATATATTATAAATTCATTGCAAGAACATCCGAATAATGGAGTCAAACTCAATCTAATCCAAGACTTGGATCCAAACTTGATAGATGATACGGAAGAAATATAATAATTATGAAGCAGCTATTCCGAGCTTGTCTGAGCATCATGCAATTAAACATCTGTCGCAATCCAATGCGAGCTTATCCATAGTTTAATAGAGTTAAATTTACCGCCTGACAATTCTAGTCTCTCTCTACTGCCAGGCAAAGGAAAGAAAATTAGAGCTCAGATTTGCTCTGTTTTAAGATGTGATGGCTCCTGCAAGCCAGCAGAGGCCACAATTCCATCTTGTTGGTTCCGGTGCGTGTACTGAAACTGAGGAAAATGGACAGGTGAGCAGCTGGGGCTCTCTCTCTCTCTCTCTCTCTCTCTCTCTCTCTCTCTCTCTCCGTCTGTCTCTTTGTCTCGAAGCTGTTGGTTGGTAGTCGTTACGTTTTGGCAGGTAGCCCGTTAGCTGAGCAGGGCGAGGGAAGAGAGTTTGCGTCCCCCAAGGAAGAACGAGAGGGTCCGCCGAAGCCGACCGCGCCGCATGTCCACTTGGCGCACCGAACGACGACCTCAATTCCTAAACCGCCCGCGCTTCGAAAGAACGTAGCCAAAGCACGCCAGCAAGAAAATCTATCATGCTCAATCTCTGCCCACTTTCTTAACGTCAACCCTGCAAAGTTTTCACCTCAAAGTACGTAGTACGTACGTGAATAACAGGGCAATATCTCGCTGGCTGCACCCCCTGCTATTTGGTTCCTCCGTTCTTCCCATCATCATGGTCAGTTTGCGAGGGTTTAAGCAGTCGATGCATCTGGATTGTACTGGATTATTGCTTGGTGCGTCGAGGCACAAACCATAAACGCTGCACGCGTTGGATGGCGACGAAGCGGCTTTGGTTCAAGGATATAAAAATAAAATATTATAAAATGCTTACCCCTGCCAGTTTGTTCCGCACTTCAGCGTTGGGAGAAGAGTGGAAGACGATGCCTTGCCGCACTTTGATCACAGGGATTTCTGTTTGCATTGTTGGGATACGCCTTGTTTATTGGTTAGGTTTAAAGAAGGATCATGGGCACGAGTTGGATCCAACTATCTTTTTAACGACCAACTGTACTCCACAGAGCCCTGTGGCAGTGGCATGGGGTGCCGAAATAAATAAAGGAATGTGGTTCAGGTGGACAAAAAATGGCATGGCACAGCTAGCTGGAATCAGTGACTTGAATAGATGTATTCAGGTGGTTGTGTTGCCACTGCTCAAGTTAAAAATCGTTTTGAGATTTGGAAGCTTGTAGTTATTCTGCGCTTTGATGCAAGAAGAACCGGAAAACCTTGCCTAACAAACACAGTGCTGTTAACACCTATTTAAATGCTCGAGAAAATAAGAAGTCCACACTTGTTCTAGCCAGAAAATCCACATAACCTTCCCATGGAACATGAGTACAGATGAATTTTTTTAAAGAAACAAGGAGAAGCAGTACATATATAACACTTCAAGCCTATCTACTTTATTTGAGGGCTAAAACTACATTGTTCAAAAACTCGAGTGGAAGTTAATGAGTAGCAAGTGGACTTGAGTTATAAGCATATAATACATTTCTTTCTTATTCAATGTGGAACTAAATTTAGGGTATCATAATTTTTCTATCTTATATTGTGACGTTCTCATTGCAATCTATAAGCTAGCTAGAATTTACCCCGAGCTGGGTAATCTATTCCGAGCTGAATCGTTGGTGCTGCAAGGATGGTTCCATGCCATGGCAGAACTCCATCATCGTTCCATGGGCAGCCTTTTCCTCATGACCATCAATTTTTACACACTCAAGTCGGCTCGATACCATTTATAATGCTCCAAGCTCACCTACTGATCCAATCAATTTCGTTAACGAAACGAAACTATATGGCCTAAAAACTCAAATAGAAATTAATGTGTAGCAAGTAGACTTGAGTTATAAACACATAACACATTTCTTTTTCATCAATATATGACTAAATTTTGAGCATCACAACATGACTAAGAAAGTGGATAGAAACTCTTAAGAGTTTTCAGACAACCAGATAATGATAGCAGTGGAGTCCCCTTTCAAGATATAGTGTGACTTGGAATAAGCTCTTAGCATCCCACAAAGCCGCTTGAAGCTCAGCAACAGGGATCGAGCTCTTGTGAATAGGAATAGCTCCTACTACCATGATCCTTTCCAACTCATTACAAATCAAAAAGCCAGCATCAATACCATATGAATGAATAAAACAACCGAAATTAATCTTTAAAGCATCTGATTTAGGTGTTGCTAATAAACAAAGAGTAGCTAGGAAGAAATCATAGATTACTGTGAGGAACAACCTCCGAGGTTAAATGTAGGAGGGCCATTATGATGAAGTAAAAGAATTAATGGGTCAAGGCACCAAGCTTCTCAAACCATAGCTTCGGCCTTGAAAGATTTATCTTGGAAAACGAATGTATTCCTAGCTTTCTAACACATCCAAAGTAGATAGATTAATGTAGATTGGGCTAAAGATGTATCACCATCCAGAGGTGGGAAGGTGATGAACTTGATGATCCTATTTAGAGACTGAAACCTTGCTTCTCCTGATTCATCAAAGAGGAATCCAAGATAATCAAAGAGCAGATGATCTTCATTCACAATATCACTGTCGCATTTGGTACAAAAAGGTTGGATAAAAGACACCAAATGAGACAATCTAGCTACCATTAGATAATCTAGCTACCATTGGTAGACCATGTTCTTTGTGTATTAGTCAATGGTTCCTTAAAAAATGATCACCGTAGTGATGATAATTCTTATTTCAAAGTGATCTTATCTCTCATCATATTTGACATATTATGTTATAATGATTAAAAATCTTTGAATATCTATGATTAAATTATTTATCATGCGATTGGAATCAAAAATCACTAGCCATGTAACCTTAAAACTACTCCTAATATATTTCACAACTATTATGATAATATATCGCTATATTATATTTTTTATTATTAAAATATTTATATTAAATTATAATATTATTTTATAAATATTACAGTATAGTATAATATTCTTATATTATAATTAAATTATAATATAACTATAATATTATGGTATAATAATATAATATTATAATTATAATTATGTTACATAATATTATATCATAGCAATATGATATTATAATTATTATAATATTATAATTATAATTATATTAACTATATTTTATAATATACTTTGTTATATTCAATTTTATTATGTTGATATGAAAATAACACCAAATATTCTTTGCTATATGAATGGAAGATATTTTGGTCTCCATGCCTTAACCTAAAATCATTATTAAGAGGTGATCTTGAATACTTATCCTTAAGGATAAATATGAGATCATTAGTTTAGATGATGATTTTAGAGATAAGGATGATATGAGATTACCACCATATAGGATCACTATGATACAATTAAATACAGTGAATTCTATTGCTTTCTCTCAATTCATTGGTGATCTTAGATAGAAAACCTCATACCAAACGGCTCCATGTGTGGATCCTCTAAAATTTATGATAGAGACATGCATTGACAAGGTGATTGATTGGAAGACCCATCTCAATTTATATTGCTGCATTCGCACTATAACACTAAAATGTGAGTAATTGAGCTAAAACCCAGTTCATGTGAGGGTTAGTATGGAACTCATTCTAAGTAATTTTAATCATGAGATCTCTACCTACGTGCTTGCTGATGGGTTTGAAAAACTTGTCTACAACTTGTTATGGCATGCTAATCAAGTTATATGTTATATGAGTACTAAATAAAAATGTCATGGCCAAGAAAAATTTAACCTCCAAATGTTTTTTTGGTTGCTTCTGTTACATTTATAATATAATTATATTTCATTATTGTGTTTGTTGTTATGGACACAATTAATGGATAAAGAGTATGAGTGGAGAAATAATAAATTATATTAAAATAATTTATTATTAAGATAATGGAGGAATTATGTAAATTTTAATTGGATAACTCGTAAAGTTTATGAGGTTGATGATCATACAATTCTATTTATTGTATAAATAAAATAAAATAAAATTTATTTGTTATTATGATAGTATGAGATAACAGATTTGTTAAGCATCGGCTCTTTTTTTTTCATTAATAAGAAATAATTGTTATTAACAAAAAAAATTTGTTATTAGTTTAAAAATGTTTGACGAAGGGAAGGATTCTATAATCATTATTTTTGTACATATAATCACTAACTATTAGTAAAATGAAAAAAAAGTAAGGAGATGAGACGATTATAAAATATGAAACCAAATATATTTAGGAAGGTTATTTGTGTAGTAAAACTTTGAACTTTCTATCCTGTCCTATTTTCTTTTTGCCAACTAGGGATTTGTAATACTGTTAAATTTAATTGTAATTCTTATTTAGCTAATTTAGCCAATGATTTTACTTGTAATTCTGATTTTCCATACTCTAGCGTCAAGAAAATGCTAGCATACTAACATTTCATTTGAACTATGTGACAATATAATAACTCTTATAATTAGTTTTTTTGCAAAGAAATATAATAAGAATGGGCCCGTCACTTTAAAAAAAAAAAATCATAGACATATTGATTCATTTGTTTACAAGCGCTAGTTCTTCAACTCTTTTCTTTTTTTAATTCATTATAAATTAATAACAAGGGTGATAACATATTTGATATCGGCTAGATTTAATCAAGAATGAAGCCAAACCTAAACTTGCTAAGGTAATTGTGTTGAGCTTAAGTTTGTAAATCATATTTAAAATTCTATATTTTTTATATATTTAATGATATTTTTTGCTATTATTAGGGCTATTAATTTGGACATTGTGCTTCCATATAGTACTTTGTGAAGAAATAAAACATAGAAATTCATTCACTAATTCACGCAATCAAAATAATATTAAAAGTAATTAACTTTATATATACCAAAAGGGTTTCTTTGCTTGATTTTTTGTCAGCAATTGATAACAACATGGCCGATTCAAACCCAAACATGACGAAGTAATGGGGTTTGTGCAGCGTCAGCGTTGGATTCAAACAAAATTCAAATCCAACCATCAAGTAATGATATTTGAGCATGGCGATTTATCAAACTCATGTTCTAGTTCATATTTTATTTCTTAATAACAAGATTTTTAAATTACTTATAGTTTGTTTGTTGGAGATAGAAGTTACTGATAATATCTCAACAGGACCAAATATGTTTTAACATTTCAATTCTTAAGATTTGATCTTGATCATTATCTTTTTTTTTTTTTTTTTTTTTTTTTTGGCTTTTGGGTGGTAATGTTTGCAACCTTATTTGGTTGGATGTTTGGAGGGAAAAAAAAAAAACCTTGTGTGTTTGTCATACGTTGAAAATGATTTGCCATGAAATATAAACTTTAATTTATGTTATCAAACATCCAAATGTGACATTATAATTATAATTCAAGGTTTAAATTGATTGAGAAGTTAAATTAGATATCAAGAATTGTAGTGAAGGCAAGGCTTAAACCTAGATTATTTAATTGTTGATGTATATAGGGGCTGATACTGTTTCAAATTATCTCTTGATATTTGCTATCCAAGGTGAGGGGAGGCTGAGGATTTTCCTAAAGGTTTGCTTGCCTTATCAAATAATTATAAATTTTTTTTCATATATAAGGCATCATTAATTATTAGTATTTTTGGCTTTGGATAAATTTGATTCAATGATATAAGCATAATAAATCCACTATTAATATATATGATTTATATGGTTTAGATTTGAGTATATCTTTATTGGATGATGCGATTAATAGTTTATATGAGTTTGAAGTATAATAGTGATGAATAACCTAAGAATTTTTTATAAATAAGTTAAGCTCTTTTTTTCTTCTCATATTTTTTTATTTTATTAAAAACATTGTTGGAACAAGAAGAAAACTTTTTTTACTTCAACCTCAGTATTCTTACCGAGTGCCTCTTTCTTGAAGGATTTTTTAAAGCTTTTGCATAAATCCTAATGGTGCAAACAAATATAATAATAAATTTAATATTATTACTAATGTTTTAACATTTTTTATATTATTATTTAGTATTATAAAATTTTATATATTTAATCCTAAAATTTATGCGCGTGGTATCAAAGTCGTATGCGAATTTAGAATCTAATTTTTTTATTATTTTATTATGATTTATGTCTGTTTCAAGACCTTATACCGTGAATCGTCTGCGGGCTTGCGCTTGCGTGCTTGCCTTCAACAACCATACGTGGAATCCCTGTTCTTCCGCGCCCTGCGTCAGTTTATATGAGATCTTTCAATCTATGTCTTTTTTCCAAAATGCCAGAGAGATCATCTTCCCCTTTCTTCCTCTCCCCATTCCCTAGTTCTTTCAGTTGATTTGTCATGAACTTCGTCTCTCCTATTTGCTTTGAGCTTCCTCTCCGTATGTCCACGGCCAAGATCGAACCCCGGCCACTGCAGCGTCCGGCGACCAGCTGCACCGCTTTCCTTGCTTTCATGGCGAAGACTCTTCCTCCTCCTCCTCCTGTCGCGTCGTGCCACGATGGTTCAGCTAAACAGGGCCACGACCAGCCTCTGCTGCTCAGCCTCATAGGGGAAGGGCCCCTTGCGCTTTGAAATCCGGCACCACCGACCACGGCTAAAATCAAAAGTCTTGTCAGAGCCATTGTCCCCTGTTTCTCTGCCCTAAATCAAGGTCTTCCTACACGGCTGAAATCTGGGAGCACCGGCATCCCACAGGACGGCATCTTCTCCTCCTCTGCTAACGATGAGGACTCCAACCTTAGCCCTGTTCTCCAAGGTTGCAACCACACCACCCCCGTCCTTGCTATCCACTGATCGGAGCCTTTCCCTGCGCCTGGAGTATGTTTTGGTGACAACTTGTGGCACGGCTCTTTTTTTTTTATCCTTTATGCCCATCATCTTTTCCGGCTAAGGCAGTCGTCGGCTAGGTTATCAAAAAAACAGGAAGACAACCCTTGCTCGGTGTTTCAAAAACAGGGCGTTTCAGCCCTCCTTAGCCGAATGGCCCACAGTTCAGGGTGGTTCCTTCTCCATCCTTGTCGACTACCCCATTGGCCGCCTCCGTCCTGCATTCGTCGGCAAGCACATCGTCCCGACAAGTCCGTCCCAGTTCACGATGAGCTGATTTGGGATAATTGCAGCCCATACCAATCCCTGTGTAGATCGCATGACCCTCACCATTGGGAAGTATGAGGTGGGCTTGGCCGTGCTGATGCCCAGAGTAGAGCACCGCCCGTGCAATTACTGTAGAGAGGCGGATGGAGTCCAGCGCTTTGGAGGCGTTTGTCGGATGGTTTTGTTCATCCACGGGACCCTCCTGCCTATTTGGTAGCTGTCGAGGCACGGCATTTCTCGTCCGGCTCCTTCTCACGAAATAGGTACAGGCCGTTGACTTCTCCGTGCCTTGCCTCCCCCGCTCCCAGACTGCAAGCAATTGGCATAGCCCGGTTTCATCCTTTCGTATGTCAAGGCCCATTGTGGCTCTGCATGTGTCATGGGGATAGCTTCAAACTTCCAACGAAGCGCAGCAGGCCATAGGCCTGATTTAGATTGCGCATGGGTTTTGGATCACGTTCTGATCTGGGCTGCAGGTCATGAGCCTTAGCCATGGGCCTGGTTTGAGGCTCTATCTGCACCTCATCCACAATTTATTTTTGGGCCACGGTTTAGTCTATCATAGGCTTGATCTGATCATTATCTGCATCTAGACCATTAGCCTAGGCTACGGATGAATCTGAAGCATGTTTTAGATTTAGACCAAAGTCAGGGCCTATTTTGAACCAAGGTCTGCTTTGGAGTCACAACCTAGTTTGAGTCATAATTCAACTTGATGAGGCCCATTGTTTTGGAATCATAATTGTCATAGCATTTATTATGCATATTTTATGATTTAATTATGCATTGTTATTCCTAATTTTTTAGAATTTATGCATATATTCGGTAATTATATTTGATTGTAAATTATTTTGTATTCTAAGGGTTTAAATATAGCATGTAGTTTTTTGATCTATGTAGAGCATATGATTTATGTATTTCTAGGCTATAGAATATGTGCATAAAATAAAATAATTATTTATTAAATTCAAGACGTATTGTTTGAATGCAATGTTTGATATTTTATGACCCATGAAGGTTTATATGGTTTAAATACCTCATATAGGGAGGTTTTATGCATACCTCTAGTTAAGTATACTTATTATTATTATGGGCAGTATCAGATATCTAATTTTGAAAGAGTTTTATGATTATTATTGGTGCTTGGCTACCAAAGTAGCTCACCCACTAATGCTTATAAATTTTTTTTCACATCGATGTTATAAGAGCTTGGGTTACAGTATACAATGACCTACTTAAAGGGGATTATTTTATATTGTAATTTTTAAGATGGACATGGAACATTATGTTAAAGGGTACATCAGTTTAGAAAATCTATCTATCCAAAAGAATAGTTTTCTCAAAGACTAAAGCATTTCTTTCGTGGGCTACCATTAATTGTTAGTGATTTTGAATTTGAAAAACTAGCTGAATAAATTTGGTCCATTGATATAAGCGAAATGACTCTACTATTGATATTTATGATATATATAATTTTAGTTTGGACGCATTTTTATTGGATGATATAGCTAGCGATTTATGTTGTTCTGAAGCCTAATAATAACTTATAATGAGAGATATATTAGGATTTCATTATAAAAAGACTAGTCCTCTCTTTCCTTCTCATATTTATGATTATTTTTTTGCATCAAGACTATCACTTATTGCAGAAGCAAAAAGAGGAAAATTCTTGCTCCAGCATTTATGGTGAGTGCCTCTTCATTGAAAGATTTTCTAGAGCTCTTGCATGAATCACAACAACACAATCATGTATAATAATAAATTTTATGTTATTATTTGATGTTATAAAATTTTACATATGTAACCTTAAAATTCTTAGCCTTGATTGCATTATCAAATAACATGATTATAATTGTTTCTATAATTACTAAGTAAAAAATACTGTGAAAACTTTCATTTTATTGCCAAAAAAAAAAAAAAAGCCAATTGAAAGCTAAATTTATTAAATGGTTCATTATTTTTGTTGCACCATGGCATAGCACATTCTTGTGCCATATTTTTCGATATAGAGCTATTCCAATCAAGGATGAAGCAATGGAGCTTCTTCTCGCCAAATTAACTAATTTTTCTTTAATTTTTATTATGGTACCCCATATATATATATATATATATATATATATATATATATATATATATAATAATAAGATTGAACCTGCTAAGACCTAGCTTGGCACAAGTTAGGTCGGCTTCAAGCCATCCACCGAAGAAACATCAAAGCATCGTTATCTTCTTCCGAGATTTCGTCCTTCCATCGATAGTTTTCACGGTACCAAGTAGCTCTCGGACATAGAGAAATGCTAAATATAATGTAACATCTGATGGCGCAAAGCTAAGGTCTAAACGCTACATATTGGTGCCATGGCTTTAAAGTTCGTGTTCGGGTTCTTGATTTAAAATCCGCACAACAGCAAACGGCAAAGATAACGGAATCACGCCAGCACGCCAAAACCACGCCCCCGGGCAAGGAGGAGAACCCAGAAGGCATGCCCATCTAATGGCGGCATCGGCGGCGGGGCGGCCCTTCAATTTGCCTCGCTATCTGCAACGCCATCGCTTCTCCTCCGTCTCCACCAGCACCGAAACCCCGCTCCAGCGCTCCATCCGGTCCGCCATAGAAGCCCGGGACTACTTGCGAATCCCCAACCTCCTCGCCTCTAAGCCTAACCCTAATCCCAATCCCTTCTCTTACCTCTCCCTCCTCCCCCCAACACTCGCCAGCCGCATCGTCGGCGAACTCCTCCAATCCTTCCTCCCCCTTCGCCCTCGCTCCCTCCCTTTCCCGGTCTACTCCGCCCTCCTCTCCCTCTTCCTCCCTAAACCAAGCCATAATTTCCCTTCCTCCGTCTTCCTCCCTGTCGCCCTCGCCGTCCTCCAGGCCGCCCTTCGCTCGGGCGCCCCCCCTCCCCGCGAGACCCGCCTCTCCCTCCCTCTCTCCTGGCTTCAGCTCCGCCGCCGCCGCTCCGTTGCCGGGATCCTCTTCTCCCTCCAACCCCTCGGCTTCCGCCTCGACCTCAACACCCTCAATTACTTGCTCTCATCTCTCTGCGCCGCCGGCCATCCCGCCGAGGCCGTCTGTGTCCTGCGCGGCATGGCTGCCACCGGGATCGACCCGGACTCGGAGAGCTATTGCACGGTGATCGAGGCGGCGGCCGAGGCGGCGGAGGCGCTGCTAAGCGAGATGGTGGCGGAGAAGGGATTGACGCCGAGGAAGGGGACGGTGGCGCGGGTGGTAATGGCGATGCGGGCGGAAGGGGAGGTGAGGAGGGCGGCGGAGATGGTGAAGTATCTGGAGGGGAAGGGGTTCGCCGTGGGGTTCGAAGGGTACGAGGCGGTGGCGGAGGGGTGCCTGGAGAGAGGGGAAGTGGTGCTGGCGGCGCGGGTGGTGGCGGAGATGGCCCGTAGGGGGTTCGTGCCGTACATCGGCGTCCGGCAGGGAGTGGTGGAGGGGCTGGCGGCGATCGGGCAAGGCGAGCTCGCCGGCGCCGTGAGGCAGAGACTGGCGGAAATCGGGTCTTGATGCAGTGGGCGAGGGACGGAAAGGAGCTACCTTCTGTAATGTATTCTTCGGAACGGTACCCTTGAATCCCTTGATTAAGGATCAGGATTTGTATCACAAATTCCATCAAAAAAAAAAAAAAAAAAAGAGTTGTAACACAAATTAATAAAAATCTTTTTTTTTTTTTTTTAACCCCCTTGACGTTATGTTACAAGCTTTTGCATTGTTATCAGGTCACCCAGACATCCAATGGAGCATCTAATAACCATGAGTACTGCTATTTTACCCAAAAAAAAGAGTCTGCAAACTATGTCTATTAATCATGTTAACCAATATGTCGTAATTTCATGTACTACACAATTACCTCGGTCTAAGTTATTTGAAAGAAAGTAATCAAATTTAGAAAAGTTGTGTAATTATATATATTGAAGATGATGTGAAATCAACTGAAAGATATGAATAAATCTCAAATTTAAACTGCGCTGATCGAGCTCCAAGGCTGTAGCAAATAAACGATATACAGCTAGAGTTGTTATCGTGGGCTTTTGAAATTTGAGGTTTCTCCATATCTTGCGGAGTGAGCATTGTGCATTAAACTCAAGCTAAATATTAAAAATCATGCTATTTATAAAGAAATTAAATTTCAACATATTATTCATGGGAACCACTATCCTCTAAGTCCATTTCAATGCTATGCTTTTCTCCATGCCCCTCTCACGTAAAAAAAATCTTATCAAATTTCTTATAAGATCAGCTAAATCCTATTTGGATTTCTCCTATTTGGATAGAGAAATCCTTTACGAAGGAGACATTAGAAAACCGAGATCTGGTGAAGGATTTTTTTTTGGTTACTCCCTCACCCTTCTTCAAGTTGCAACTATTCTGGTCTGCCTTTTAAGTTGATCATGTCTTCAATCCAACTATCATCCGCTTTGAGCTTGACAGCTCTGTCGTTCGAAGAAGCAGCCTCTGTACTAAGACCATGAATATCTTTTCTACTTGGTTTTTTTTTTTTTTTTTTTGGTCGCATTGTTGGTATAATTGCAAGCATATTTCTCTCCACAGTCTTGGGTTTGTCAGAGCTGAACACAACTTTCTCTTGGCTCTCATATCTTAATTAAAAAACTCTCAAAGACATTAGGCTCATGGTAACCTATCTCAGTAATTTAGAATTACTATATAAAATATCATGTTTGACAATTATACACAATAACCTGAACCATAATCAAATATTATCATAAATTATGATAATATAATTTTCATCTAAAAGATGAATGTATATGAAATTACTAAAATCTAATAACTTTAAATTATACTTTTAACTGCTATATAAATATTTAATAATACTAGATCTAATTATATATTTAATTTACACTAAATAATATTTAATATTATATTTATATTCAATATTAAATATATAATATAATAGTATATATTAATATTTAATATAATATCAATATAATAATTAATATTTTAAATACCATTATATATTTATATAATAATATGTAAATATTAAATTTTAATATATTAAATTATAATACAATATATTATTAAATATATTTTATATATTAAATATTTATAACATTTCAATATATAATATCTTTTAAATCAATTTATAAATAATCTTGATTTTTATAAGAATATTTTATAATCCAACAAAAAGAAGATAAAAACACTTAAAAATTATAATAAAATTAAAAAATATTGAGAATTGATTTCTATATTTTGTTATTACGAATAAAACATGATAATTTTTCATTTTAAAGAATTTGATTATGAAATATAAAATTATCAGAAATATAAAATTTTTGATAATATTACATTACCATAAACTGAACATCTTCTATGGGTAATGCATTCATATTCCTGTGTCTCCTGTTGCCCTACAATGTTAATTGGTTCAAACTCATCCACTATTTTTCTACCTACTTTGAAAAAATGTACCAGTGTTCTGAGCCATCGAGTTTGATTTTGGGGTTTCTGTCATTTTGGATAAGTCTTCATCGCTGGACTGCTCGTTGCCCCGTGAGAATTTCTGTCAACGTTAAGTTCTAGCTCCTTAATATTTTTAACCATGTGTTGTTTCATCAAGAGCACTGCATAGACTATACCTTCTCAGAATCGATATCAAGCACTGTGATAGCCAGGTGTAACCTTCCTGTTCTGATGTTCAATAAGGTCAGCCACTTGTCATGCCTTTGTCCATCCCTGAGATCACCGATGTTTATTGAGCAATCCCTGCAAACCATAAAAATATTTAGTCCATAAAGTGATAAAGATGAAGCTAATATAGGCAATGTCAAGACGCAAGAGGCCCCAAAATGCATTGAAACAAAAACCTAAAACTATAAAGGCCCTGGGTCTTGGTATCAAAGCATTATAAATTTAGCATATGAACATGATTGTGAGGCTATAAAGAAGGAATGCAATGGAAGATGTGAGTAAACCGAGCCAGAAAGTAGAAGCCTCTTGCATATTTTTCTTACTATATTCCGTTGTTATTTCATAAATAGTCCATATATAAGATGATCCATAACCTTCAATCCTTTTCTTCCCAACACACACATTTCTGCTTATTAGGTTAAATTTAGTGCAGGTTGAAAAATGAAAAGATCCAAAGAAAGAGCACCACAGAGAGGTATCACATTAAAATTCTATATAGAGCATCTGAAGCAGAAGTGAAGAACAAGGAACAGACCCAAGCATGTCATCAAAGACAGGATCCTCATCACGCACTTGAAGAACTAGGATTTTAGGGGTTCCCCAGGAACTGATGGGGATCTTAAATTCCTCGAGCCATTTTGGAGCTAGAGTATTCTTTTGAATCTTTGTCCGGAATCTGTGAGGGCCAAGTTGAACTATCACATAAGGATCAGCAAGCCCTGCAAAAAAGCTAGAACTTAAATCCATGGGAATACACTTCTCTATGGGAATACACTTCTCTGGAATATAATGTGAAAAAAGAGCAACCATCTGTTTCTTAGACCAGCAAACATAATTAGACCTACCATTTAGATCTGATGGTTTAACTTCAGCTGCTTCTATTATCTCCACTTTAACAAATGCAATTGGATGTTTCTCGTCAACAGTGAACCAACTTTCTGAAAATTCAGCAATTTTCAGATATCAAACATAGATAAAATGATAACAAAAAACTTTTGGAAGTTCCCAAAGGTGGTCTGTTTTATTTCTCCTGCAGATCACAGAAGCTCTAAAAGTTTCTACTCTGAATCATGGATTAGATTTCTCACCATCATATTCTTCCGCATTTTGTGTCTAGCACTCTCAACATTCAGAAATTAGCTTTTGCAGAAAAGATTATAAAGGAGGAATCACTCAAGATTCCTTTCACCATGGAGCAATACAAACAGTTGGATCTTCAAGCAAAAAAAATAAAATGATTGGATGCGCCCAAGCAATGCTCTTAGTGGTCTATTTTGATAATCATCTACAATCCTAAAATTTAGATCACACAACTGCTGAATAAATCCACATTCGAGGTCTATATTTCCAAAACAAAATCTTTATAATAATTGCAGCATAACATTAGCATGTTACTCAAATGTATCTAGGTACCTACTGCTTCTTGAGTTGTATCACATGGTGCAGCCTTTATGGGGCCTGCAACATCCACTAGTGGGGGGATCAAGGGTGAAGGAGAGTTTAAAAGTCAAGGTGATTTCCATATGAGAGAAATAGCATCAACTTAATTATCAAATTGGTCATTTAACATTTTAGGGTACGGATGAAGAAGAATCTTGACATCATCCTTATGATACATAGAATGATTGGACTTTTGAACTGTTATTTACCTGTTGGCATGGAAACAAATTTTTCCACATTGACAACCAGCATATTAGGCTGAAATTAGAAAAAACTTTTGTTAGGGTCAAGCCATCAATCAAGCATTGCTTTACAGTATTAAAGCCAAGAAAATTTTCAATATACTATTCCAGATTGCAAAAAAAGGGTTTGGTTGGTAAATTTTAAGATATAATGAACCCAATTCAAGGCATGCATATCACACAAAATCACGCTTAGTATAGAGAACAAGCACGATATCATAAAACCAACTAAAAGAACTCACCTCAACCAATGTCTGTTTAAATGCAGCAGATAAAATCTTATCCTGCAGAAATACAAAAGGAAACATTTAATACTGGATGGATTCCAGAGTCAGCAAGACTAGATTGCACTAAGAATGTTAAAAGAAAACTCTTACAAGCCATCCTACAATTCCTGGAAGTTCAGTAACATCGATCCCATGATTAAAGACTGGTTTTGCTGTTATCTGAAAGTATGGCGGCTCAACAAAGCACACTCTCACACGCCCAAGATATGGCCACTGTCGAACAAACTTCAGTCCCACTAGAACCTACAGAAAGTGTTTTTTCTTTTTTTTTCAGAGAGAGAGAGAGAGAGAGAGAGAGAGAGAGAGAGAGAGAGAAGATATTGTTGCAATGTCTTGAGAGATTGTGAAGCTGTGAAGAATTCTTTCTTGAATGTTTATAATGGGTAACAGTGTAAAGGAAAAATGTTTTCGGTCAACCTCTTCTAACAATTTTCTTTTCTTTTTCATTTTTAAAAGGATCAAAATGAAAACTTCCTTAGATCAGTAGTTGAAATGGACAAAGAAGAACATGCAAATCAGATAGCAAAAGTAGGACCCAAAATTCTAGAAATCAGATTTTCCAATCAAATTTCCTACACAGATAGCTTTTATGTTTGCTTATTTTTACAAAGGTAAATTGGCAGCATCTATTGATTTATGTGACACAAGGCATGCAAATATGCCTTAGTACTAACCAAATGAAGGTAAACTGTAATATGCCAATAGTCTATCAAGTAGGTGATTGTTTTGCATAAACTTCAAGGGAAAAAATAAAACGACAATTTGAAAGGACATGAACGTAAGAATTCAGATTTGTGCATCTACTAATTCCGTGAAGAAAAATAATTAAAAAAAGCACTTCATGTTCATATGATCATTACCTTTGCAGTTTTCAAAAGCTACAGCTTTGTTATTGTATTCAAGGAGAAAAAATTAGGACACAATCATGTCCTTCCCTTCCTGATGCCTGGTTTTCACAACTACATTTTTCTTCATCCATTTTTTCTAAAAGCATGGTTGTGTCCAACATTTTGAGTTCCAACGAGATGGAGGCACCCCGGCCATCCAAAAGGAAGGAAAGAAGAAAGAAAGAAAAAGAAAAAAAGGAAGAAAAAAGAAAAAAAAAAGAAAGGAAGGAAGAAAAAATAAAAGGAAAGAAAGGAAAGAAGAAATAAAGAAAAAAAGGACAAAAAGAAAGAAAGAACAAAAGAAAGAAACCAAAAAAAAGGGGAGGAGAGATGGAAGGTATCTACCAGGATACTCAACTGAAAAGGCTGTCGAGACAGGATGAGATAACAAGGCATTCTGTTTCTTAGAAAAAACTAGGATATTTCTAATCTACGAGATTTAAAACCTTAGCCAGATTATCACTACTCTAAGTCAGGCTCTGAACCTCTCCAAAGAGGAGGGATGCTAACCAAGACAAGTTTGATAGGCCCCTGTATATTGCTACGCATCATCATGAATTGCATATACCCTTGATAATTCAGTGGTAACATATAACAAATTTCACTAAAACAGAAGCAAGCCTGATTAATTTCTTACCTTTCCTTCAACATGCATTCCTGTCACATGCATCCTCACTGACATTCCAAACCCTACTCTTCTCCTTAATTGAACTGCAAGGATAGAACTCATATCATCTGCAGACAGAAAGTTCATACCCAGCTCTAGAACCTGCGACAGTCATCATTCTGCATTAGCAAGTAAGAATATGAACAAAACAGATGCGATACAAATGTCATTTAATAGACAAATTTCATACCAAATGGTCATCATCGGTTGATTCACAAAGAACCCGCATTCCTGTAAACATTGGCGGGCTCCTACCCAGATAAAGGTGCTGAACAACAGCTTTCCGCTGCGCAGACAAAATAAAGCAATACTATCATTTGTCCAAATGGACTATAAAAGCATAATGAGAATGACAGTGAAAACTATCAGATACGCTCAGCCAAGTCAGGGGAGAGGAAAATGATTCAGATGAAAATCTTCCATCTCAATAGTAACAGATCGAATGCTGTCAAAAACTAGAAACAGATAGACTGCTGTCAAAAACTAAAGTAGATACAAATGAAAGGGTGATGACATACAACAATCCAAGGCTTGTACTTGTCCAAGAACCATGGTATGATAGGCAAGAGAAATTGCTGTGATGCAATTTGTTCCATGCATATAGGCCAAACCTTTTCAACCACATGATTCAACCATCGTACTGATTCTGAATCAGAAAGAAGCTGTAAAAAAAAGAAATATATAAGCTAGAGCTGTAAAACCTGTACATCAACATTTATCCAGAACAAATAAGACCTTTAATTGCACATTTAGAAAGATCGATGATACTAAGAATAAAAAAAAAAAAATGATAATAAACATAATACCCTTAGCTGGTTGGCAAATTTTCTTCCCTTAAATTCTGATCTCCTCTGCAGTCTCATTAAATAACGTTCATTAACCTACGAATCAAAGTGTAAAAGGGTTAAATAGACAGAGAAATACAAGATGGCCAGCAAAATTGTCAGAAATCCAAACAAACCATTGCCATCATCATATCGCACCTAATTAGCATTTTACATATTGAAATGATATGGAGCACATATATTCATCTCAAGTGAGAAATAAGCTTGAGTCAGTATCAGCCACTCACTGATACAGCATTATAAAATCTCAGCTCCTACTCTCTCAGCCGTTATAAATTGATATATCCCAAGACATTGGCAAATACAACATCAATATATCGGCCAAGATTTTCAATCTGTTTTAACAATTTTAATTGTTGAAATAAAAATCCCTTAAAACAGAAGATCTCAGTTCCTATATAACACCAAGCACCCTGATTCTTTCCAAATTTTCTCAGTCTCTCATCTCAACATTGGCCACCCATAGATGGGCGAGATATTGAGTTTGAAAGCTGTTAAACATGCAAAGAGGACCTTGACTGTTCAGGATGCTTATCAGCAAATCAAATAAGCATCCAAAACACACACACACACACACACACACACAAAGGAAAACAAGCATTCATTTCTCCTACTACTTGTATTTAAATCCTCCACGCAGTATGCATATTAGGCAGTGCAGTTCAAATTTATTTGTTCTTTTAGAGGAGACTTCACTTATATGCACCCAATTATTGCTTCAATTGGGTAATGACAATTATTCTGCTGTCAGCATTAAAAATGTGAACTAACTTGAACTTAGACCTTATATGTGCTATTTTCGTCTGCCAAAAATACTGCAGTAGTAGCAGATGAGAATTGAACGAGGTTTGGCTTGGCATGTAGTAGAGAAAGTCTACAGCACAATCAATGATTCAAATTACCAATGGACTAGTGCAGATTTTGTTGCTCACCATCTACAGTTCAAGTACTGATGTTTATTCCTCCTCTTTTAGCCTAGGTTATTATTTTACACAGCTTTCATCTTTGATTTGTAAGTCATTATCCAACTGTTCTTTTCTGAACATAACATGTGTATCATCTAGAGCTTCTAGTATGCATCATGGGCATGTGCCCTTAAATCTAAGACTTGATTCTCTTACCAATATAAAATAAAATCAGCGAGGCTCGAGATCATAAGCAAGGCAGAGGAAGTAGCCATACCTTATAAAGATACCAAAAAGCTACGAAGAAAACAATCGGATTGCTCCAACCCAAGGACGACAAGATCCAAAGGAATAACAATACCAGCCCAATCTGATGTACGATCGAAACTTCAAGTATATCCATACCAACCACTAAACTCCCACAAAATTCCGAGTATTTCAAAAACTCCCGAGGCGTGGAGCAATTTATGGTGAGTCTGATTCTTGGAATGAAGGATGGGAGGTCAAAGGATGAAGAACTGGAGAAGAGGTGTGGAGCAACCGCATAGGAAACGAAGAGATGGGGGAGGGGGGGAGGGAGGGAGCGAGGAAGCTTAATTGGATGCGGGACCGGTGGCTGGCTGGTCGACCGGGGGAGGAAGGCGGTTTGAATTTGACTAAAATCAACAGGCCGTCGATGGTGTGCTGTGCTGTCGGGATTCGTCCAGCCGCCGGGGGCCGCTAAGAACTCGGAAAGCCTCAGGATGGACGTTTTAGATTTGGACACAGCTGAAACTTTGGGATGGATAAGTATACGAATTCAGTCCTTTATCAATGGTAACGGCCCGGTCTTTTATTTCTTTAGATTTCTTTAGAGTCAGCAATTTACAAACCCAATCATTTATATTTATATAATATTTTTATTGAAGAAAGTAACTACTGTGGTTTACTTTACTTGAAGCACACATCCCGTTGGATTTGTGGATCGTTATATCGGTAGTCAACAAAAAGCAAAGCACCGCAGCCGAACTAGAGATGTTATATTCTGATGATGGGTAGATAACAACAATCATACGGGGAATAAGCTGTCCAGGTTTGGGTTAAGTTGTGCACAACTGGATTTCTATTGTCATTTTTCTTTTCTTTTCTTTTTTTTTTGCGCTTGTTTAAAAAGACTGGGCTTGACTTTGACGAGCTGGTTTTGGATTTCAACCTTGATGGAATTTCTATTATATTTTTCTAAAATGAAACTCTACATTCTAATGACAACGAAGTAACCTTCTACTCTAATAAATAATGGGGAAGTTTTCTCACTTCTCCATTTTTCCGGAAAAAAATAAGCAATGAGGCAACTGTCAGTATTCAACCTCGTTTCATTTGATTTCAAGCGAGCTATATAGCTAAGATTAACTGTCAGTATTCAAACTCGTTTCATTTTCTAGCAGGTGAGCTTGAGATAGCTAGCCTTTGCCATTGGTTCAAGGTTGAGGTTCTAGTTATTTATGCAATCCTAAGGATTTTGGCCTGGACTCGTTGATGATTTGAGTATTGACCGAATGAAATCGGCTTAAGATTCTCTCGCGTCTCAAGCACGCAAGCCCAAAAAACCTGGGTTACCCCCCGAGGAGCTTGATTCATTTGTGGCGCTTTACTCGGATTTGGTTCCAACGCAATCCGACATTGACGAGAGTTAACGCATCAAACAGAGAGAAAGAAGGGTTAATGATTTCTGACACGCAGAGAAATGACCCAGCTAACTTCAGAACAGAGGAGGAGAATGTTCGATGCTTATTATTATCACTCAGGAATCCCAATCACGCGACCTTTCCTGCGCCCTCCTTGGGCCATGCACGAATCTCCTCGATCAAATCGGTGAGCCCCTTGTGAGACGACCCCCCGTCCCGGACCGCCGCCCGGGCCATCTCCCCATACTCCCTCGCCCTCCGCCGCATCTCCTCCGCCTCTTTCCCTCCCCCCATTATCCTTCCCACCGCCGCTCCTATCTCCGCCGCCCCCACCAGCGTCGCCTCCTTCTCCGCCGTACTCCGCCGCCCCTTCGCCTCCGCCCTCACCCCAGTTTTCAACACCTGCACGACCAGCTTCTCGTTCATAAACTGCTCCGTCGACAGCGGCCACGTCACCATTGGAATCCCCACGCTCACCCCCTCCCCCACCGGGGTCCACCCGCCGTGCGTCACGAACCCCCCCACCGCCCCGTGCCCCAGCACCACCACCTGCGGCGCCCACCCCCTTATCACCAGCCCCCGCCCCTCCACTCGGCTCTCGAACCCCTCCGGCATCCACTCCTCGCCGGCGGCCTCCCTCACCACCCAGACAAACGGGTGCCCTGCCAACTCCAATCCCAATGCCATCTCCTTCAGTTGCTCGCCGGAGAAGTGGCTCCAGCTCCCGAAGCAAACATATACTACCGAATTTGGTTTTTGGGTGTCGAGCCACGAGAGACAGCGCTGGCGGTTGGCGGCGGAGGAGTCGCCGCCGCCGCGGGCCGCGAGGTCGCCGGCGTCGGCGGACGCGAGCGCAACGGGACCCACGAACCAGGACCGCATGCCGTCGGCTTTGAGGTAGAGGTCGGCGTAGGCAGACTCGATCTCGGCAAAACTATTGACGACTACACCGAGGCTGCCGGACTCGCCCTCGCGGAGGTCGTCCATGGCGGCGGTGATGGGGGTCTCGCCGCGGAGGAAGTCGGGAAGCTCGCGACGGACCAGGTGTATGGGCTGGGGGAGGTCGGGGACGAGGAAGGGGTCGTCGTCGCTAGCGACGGAGAGGTGGGGGAAATGGCGGAAGAGAGCGCCCATGACGCAGATGGGGAAGAGGCCGAGGGCGTGAAAGGAGAGGCGAGGAATGCCGAGGTCGCGGGCGATGGCGGTGGCCCAGGGGAAGTGGGTGTCGGCGACGACGGCGTCGGGGCGATGGAGGCGGAGGAGTCGGTCGTGCTCGGGGCGGGTGAGAAGAGAAGCGGCGTCGATTTTATGGCATTCGGAGGGGGGGAGGGCGCTGATGTTCTCGACGCCAGGGGGAAGGCCGGCGGCGTCGGAGGGGAAGGGGTAGAGGAGGGTGCGGAGGGGGAAACCGGCGGCGGCGGCGCGGTCGATGGTGTGCTGGACGAGGGCAGCGTTGGCTGGGGTGAGGACGACGCTGGAGTCCACGCCACGGGCAGCGAAGAGGCAGGCGATGTCGACCAAGGGGATCATGTGGCCCGTCGCAAAGAATGGGATGAAGAAGATGCGGATGGGGCGCGACGCCTCCGCTTCGCCGGCAACGGGACCCATGGACGGAGAGAGATGGACACGGAGAGGAGGGGGAAGCTCGGGAAGATTGACGGACGAGTTGAAAGCTGCTGTTGAAATTAGCCATCAGAGCCGTGGTGCTTATGAAAACCGAAATAGACTGCTGGCAAGAAATCGGCGGCCACGTGGAGACAGGAGCGAGAGCTGGATTCGGAAGAGATATCATTATAAATGCTCTTTAGATTCAAATTTTTCGGTGCGATGCCGCTGTTCCCAGCTTTTTTTTTATTTTTATTTTTTTCCCCTACCATGTAAAATCTTTCATATAGATCTTCCTTATTTTATACATAACAACGGTTGAAAACCTTTAGCTTCTGCATGCAAAATCTTTCATACATAGGAAAGGTTGTGCATAAATGCCTCTTTTAGCATAAAGAGACATGTCAGTGAAAATTACTTATATGAAGGGAGAGTCATGTTTTTCATGTCAGTATAAGTCAGAGTAATTCAGTTATGTGAGCCTCACGCATGCGTAATTATGCGTAAATGAAAGATGATTAGTAGCTAAACTTATAAGAAGTTAGGCTTTTATGTTTATGTTTACAAGCATTGCTCATTATATGCAATGTTGCGCATGAACGGCAATAATATGGTAGTAAAGGTTATAATGAATAATAATTTTTTTAACCTATTTCATAAGGGATTTTTCTTAATTTCAATGATCTCAATATAAATCCTATTAAATATTGCTTAAAATTAAATAAAATAAAATTATATTATAATTTTTAAAGAAATAAACTTTAAGTTTGTTAGGAAGGTTAAGAGCAATAAATGCAGGCCCCATTAAAGGCTCCTTAAATATATAAAGCGAAGCTTGTGAAGAATTTGTGTGGATTTAAGAGTAAAAAAAGTGATCACCTTCGGTACGTATGCTTAAATCAACGCAATTCATAAATTCTAAGAATGAAAAAGATGAAAAAAAGGTGGTGCGACTTCAGAATTCATGTAGATTTAAAAGTAAAAAAGGTGACCGAATTCTACACTTATCTATATTCGAATATAGTTAAATCTACCTCTTTATATATAGAAAGAGGCACGCTTGCATAAGCACTAATAATTTCTTTATTAATTTTTAGATATAATTACAATCGTCTATGCTTGTATGGTGGCTATCCAAATATGCATAATACTTTGCAATGTAAGGCCTGTGTCATAAAAGATTTCATTATGATGCCATGATGCTTTCAATAACACCATGCAAAGGTATTAGGTTGCAATTTTTCTTTTTTTGGCTTCTTTTATTGTTCCTTTAAAACTTTATTAAAAGTTTCACATTTCTTTTTAATTAAATACTGCTTTAATGGGTGTCTCTAGGGTACTTTAGGTGTGTCAATTGGGTTGGGCTAGACTGGGTCCAGCATGACATGACTGTTATAATAATTATGCCGTGCCTGATGTGGCTCATCTCATAAGCCATGTTTGCTGCCCCCCAAGGCTCATAGGCCATACTAGCGCGATGGCCCACTACAGGCTAGCCCTTTAAGCATGTCGGGCCTAGCATGCAGGCTTGGGCCTACATGCCAGGTTGGCTCATGTGAGGCTCGCCAAGCCAAAAATTCAGGCACAACATGCCTAGGTCCAAACGATATTTTCCCAAAATACCTCTAAAAAGACCAAAAATGTTTAGTTTGAAGAATATTTTTGTATAATTCTTAAAATATTCTTTTTAAATTACCATAAATGGTAAGAGTATTCTAGTTTTTTTTGTTAAGAATACTTATTTGCCCTTCTCAATAGTCATAAATAATTAGTTTCCAAAGTTATTTAGATTATTTAGAAGTCCTCCAACCTCTATTAATAGGCTTCAATACTTATATCTTATTCCATAATAAATCATGAGCTCCCTTAAGCTTTCTTAAGCCCTTCTTGAGCTTTCTTAAGCCCTTCTTATGTTCCTACAAACCCTCATGATATTTCTAAGTTGTCTTAATTTTTTTCTTATTTTTGATTAACTATCCTAATCTCTCTAGTCTCTACTCTTACTTTCTATCCTCTATAATTGATAATGTCTTATGCTGATAACTCTCGCCTACCGTATTGCCAAGAGTTTGAGTTCAATATCCATACGGTGGAGTATGAAGCAACTAGTCACAGACTTAACTCAATGTCTTCAAGCTCGCTATTGCCATCGGTATCACATCGATCATCAAGTATATTTGTCTAAGGCTAAACCTAGGACCTATAGACTTTAGCTGCACTTTGATATTGAGAAAATCATTAGTAAGGGACTTCATGTAGTCTGTAAAGTCCGTAGAAAAGATAATAATTGCAACATTTTAGAAAGAACGGATCACTTGGTCTAAGATGTGTTAGATAAAAGGTGAAGACGAAGATTAAAACCTTTCCTTCAAATGATCAGAAGACGAAAAAAGGATCAAGCAAAAAAATAATAAGATAATACGATCGCAACGACAAGCTACTTGCCCATCCACAAACAAAGGCATATATATAATTTATTTTTTAACTAATATTAAAAAATTAAATGGACTAGTACATGGGTTGGAACATGGGCTGACATGTAAACTAGCATGACCTACCTCAGGCTAGGCTCATACGCTATGCCAGGCCAACCCCCTCGATGTAGCGGACTATGCTAGCATGGCTTGCTACAGGAGTCGTGCCAAGTCGGCTCTTATAGAAGGGCAGACTGTATTAAATCGGTCTGTTTGATACTTTCAGGATACTTGTTAACAAAACATTTTTGGACGGTGCTTGTTAACTTTCGTTGTTACCATCTTATAAAATAAAAAATATTATCAAATAAAAAAATCATCTAAATATAAAATAAAATAATTGAGAAAAAAAAATAAAGACAGAAAGATAGTTAAAATAATTTTATTTCTATTATTTTATCTTTCTGACATGTTTACTGAATAAAATCAGTCACATTTTTTATATAGTATTAAATCAATTTATTAAATATTTTTATATTATTCATTTTATTTTAATTAGCATCCAAATTTCAGTTTTTTTTTAAAAAAAAAATCAAAATTTTGTTCTTGATTCGACCTTAGGCAGCCTCGTGCCGCGTTTTTATACATCATTTTCGCGCGCCCACGCGCACGCACCGCAGATTCGTAGCCCTCCGGACACGGGTGTTAAAACTTTCGTTGAGCGACAAGAAACAGTTCGGGTCAGTACGGCATGTGCATGTAGTGCCACATGTTGCGTAGCAGCTTTGCCACGTACGTGGACGTCAGACAAGTTGTCCCAGAGGAAACGACGCATGCATGGTTGGGCCTGACCACCGTCGCCGACGGCCAGCTCATCTGTCCCGCCCGTGAATCGTTTTTGTCTGCAAATGGCAGGGCCGACGTGCTGACGCTGATTCCTAATTTTTCCATCTTGAATCCTGGCCTTTAAATTAAACTCATATTTAGGGAAAATAATAAAACGGATAGAGTTCGCCCAGATGGCGCATGCTTTTTAATCAGCACTAGTATTTAGCGAGCGAGAGGCGCGTAAATGGAATAACATAGGAACGGAGATGAGAGGTGGTGGCACCCTCGGAAAATGTTTTTTTTTTTAATTTATAACATGAGCGCGCGCGCTGCATAAATAATAAAATAAGAAAAAAAAAATAAAAAAATGCAGGAATCTTGTAAGATAGAAGTTGTTGGTGGCACCCTTGGAAAAAGTTTTTTGTTTTATTTATAACTTGCGCGCGCGCGTACTGCATAAATAATAAAATAAAAAAAACGCGGGAATCTGGGAAGGTAGGTGTTCATGGCTTGTATTATTTAGAAACTAAAATATACTTTTGATCTTAATTATTATAATTTGATTTTTTTAATATTATATTTTTAATATTTAATTATATAAATTTAGTTAAAATTAATAAAATAATAAATGTGTTATCGGCATAAAGGTAAAATGATGTATCAACCTTTTTATCAATTATAATTGATCAAAAATATAATTTTTTTTAAAATATGAGACATTAAATTATAATAGCAGAATTATGAATCAAAATAAATTTTAAATAAAAATTTAAGAATAAAAAATATATATTTACTAATAATAAATATATAATTTTTTAATAATTAAGTTTACAGTGAAAATCAATCTAATCAGTTGGTTTGAGTAGGCAAATTAGTTAACAGATTTGATCAACATGTAGTAACTTTTTTTTATGTTACCAATTTTTGAGTTCATACGTTTAGAACCATTGAATGGCTGTAATGGCATTCAATATCATGGTAATGGCTTAGCCGTTTCTTAATGTAAGAAAGGCTATATATAATCAATTTCTGGGTCCTCTTACTGCTCTTTGATAAGCTTTATACACCATCAAATATAAAAAGAAAAGCATAAGAAACCTTTAATCTAACCCGAACACCGACGATAATAACCGAAGGTATATTTTTGCTTTCCGTTTTAGTCCTTATGTTTCATATATGTTTAAAAGCATGTATAGGATTTATTTATCTTTTTCTGGTTTACATTTTGGTATCAGAGCTTGTCCGAATGTGCGAAAGTTGGTGAGCATGAGGAAAGGGCTACCCGTGGGATGGTGGAGTCCCGTCATGGTGTAGAGCTACCTTTGGAACACCAACGATCCGGCTCGGAGGTAGAGATTCTGATTATCTTGTAGCGTATGATGAGAACGTCGCATTATAAGGAGAAGAGATTGTGATACCCTAGATTTAGTCTCATATTGGATGGGAAAGAAATATATCATATGCTTATAACTCAAGTTCATTTGCTACCCATTAACTTCCATTCGAGTTTTTGAACTACGTGGTTTTGGTTCGCTAACGGGTTAATTAGGCCAGCAAGTGAGCTTAGGGCGTTACAAATGGTATCAAAATTGAAATAGCCTCTACCTTGTCATGTTATTTTTTACGTTATAAAAAAAAGCTTTGAACCGTACATATGAAATTTTTGGGTCTATTGTTTTTTTTATGTTTGAAATCATTTTATTATGAGATTTCATGAAGTTCTGTGATTTAAAATCAAGATTTTGGTGTATGGAAAGTCATTTTTCAATCGGGTCTGAACCAATTCGAATTGGACCCTGCTAGAGGTTGAAGACAGTTTTGAAAAATGTTATTTTTATATATCATTTTCAAAAAGATCACTTTTTCATCTGTCAATTTTAAAAATACTACATTTATTTGTTATTTTCAAAAGGACACTTTTAGATACTTTTTGTATATTTAGTTTTATTTATGTACCTAAATTTTATGGTTATGTATGTATAATTTTGTTTTATGTATGCAATTTTAGTTTAAATTGTTTTAGCACATAAATAATGAATTATTGAGCATGTTTTGTTATTTTTCTCAAATTAAGACTATGCACAAAATGTATAATTTTATATGCAATTTTATATTATGCTCATATTATGCATGAATATTTTGTCATAATTTCATACTTTAAGGATGAGATTATTTTATGCATAAAATCATATTAAATGCATAATATTTATGTTTTAATTATGCAATTTATGTTTTATTTATGAGAATTTTTATTTACAAATTATAACATAACATTTAGCCTAGATATTGTTAGAATTTGTAAAATTTAGATTAATTCTCATAAAACTTTAGTTAAGTGCCAAAATTTTTAGCACATTAAGATTCATAAAATGTTCACTAAATAAATTTAGATAATTATTTAGGTAAACTATTAAATTATGAATAATTTATAAATAATTTTGTAGTTGACATGAGAAAGCGTGATCTAAGGAAGTTCCGCATAAACTAGTCCTTGACAAAGAATTCTCTATGGTGCCACTAGTTTTCTTGAAACATTAATCTGTCTAAGGAGTTGGTTTTTAATGAGGTTTCGTCCGACCAACTTTCTTGAGAGTATTCTTAGTGACCGTTGTTACTGCATAATTTTTCTTTAGCATTAAGTAGAGCCTAAAACATAATAATTTTAATTGTCTAGCGATCAGTATAATTTTGATTAATTAGAGATTAGCCACAGCATCTTTGATTAATTAAAATTATATATTAAGTTAATATTTAGGATCATATAAGGTATTAAACTTAAAATTGTAATAAATTATACTTAATATAATAAAGTTTATCCCATAAGAAATTTTGTTATATTTATATAATTAATTAGGATAAAATATCAGGTTATTTTCATAATTTACCCACAGAGATTATGAATTAGCACATAATTTGGTAGTTTTATCATATAGTAAAACTTAGGATAGAAAATCAAATTATTGTTATAATATACCCTTAAAGTGAATAATTTGATATTTCTATCATAAAAATATTTTGGATCTACTTAAATAAAAATTTAGCTCACAGGCAATTTTTATGTCATTAGATATAATTTTATGCATATTTACATTGGTAATATATATAATTAAGTTTCGTAGGCCTCAAATTTTGACATAAGCTTTAAACTTGATGCAGTTTTTCAACCTACTAGTTTTTCTGATATTCGCCTAGACATTTCAGAACTTAGGGATGATAATTATAAGGTTTAGAAAGAAAGGATTCTCCTCCATCTAGGGTGGATGGATATAGATTATATTATTAGGAAAGACGAACCACCTGCAGTCACTGAAGAGAATACCCAAACCGAGGTTGGGCTATGAGCGATGAGAGAGATCCAATCGGCTCAGCGTAATGTTCATTAAAACTAAAATTATTACTGAAATTCATGGTTTTATCGATCAGTATAAGAAAGTCCGTGACTTGCTGAAAGCCATTGACAATCAATTCATGACTTCTGAAAAGGCCTTAGCAAGCACCTTGATCATGAAATTTTCTTCTTTCTGTTTCGCAAGCATTAAGGATGTGTGTGAACACATCATGCAAATGCTTGATATTGCGGCTCAACTTAAGAAACTCAAGATTGAAATGTCAAAGTCCTTCCTGATGCACTACATTCTAAACACCCTTCCACCTCAATATGTGCCTTTCAAAATTTCGTACAACACATATAAAGAAAAATGGTCAATCAATGAATTAATGACCCTGTTTGTTCAAGAAGAAAAGAGGCTTGCTATAGAATTGGGTGAGAGTGCAATACTAACTACTACCTGTGGGAAGAACAAAGCTGATAATGCTGTCAAGTCTCAAGCCACTCAGAAAACTAATCAAAAGGAGAAAAGTAAAATATCACCTCAAACTGATATCAAGAAAGAAAACAAGTGTTTCTTCTGTAAAAAGAAGGGACACATGAAGAAGAAATGCCCAAAATTCCAAAAATGGCTTGAGAAGAAAGGTAATCCAATCTCGTTTATTTGTTATGAATCTAATATGGTTAATGCTAATATTAACATCTGATGGATTGATTCTGAATCTATAATCCATATTGCAAACTCTTTGCAGGGTATGCAAAACCTAAGGAAGCCAGTGAAAAGTGAGCAAAGCATCTTATCGGGCAACAAGATGGGCTCACATGTGGAGGCTATAGGGACTTGCAATTTGACTTTAAGTAGTGACTTTGTTTTACAATTAGAAAGGACCTTTTTATGTACCAAGTTTCTTACGAAACTTGATTTTTATTTTCAAACTAGTACCTTTTAGTTATTCTTTTAACTTTAAAGGTACATCTTTCAATTTATTTTATAAATCTGAATGTGTTGAGAATGGTATTTTGTCTGATGGTTTTTATCGAATTTTCTTGTAAAATAATGTCACGAATAGTTTAATGCATGTTCACACTGGCACTAAGAGGTATAATATTAATGAGGACTTCTCTATGTTATAGCATTAAAGATTAGGTCACATCTCCATAGATAGGATTAAGAGGTTAATAAATGACAAAATACTAAGTACTCTCAATTATACTGATTTCAAGACTTGTATAAACTGCATTAAGGGAAAACAGACAAACAAATCCAAGAAGAGTGCCAATAGGAGTTCGAACATATTAAAAATCATTCATACTGATATATGTTGTCTAGACATGGATATGCATAGTCAGAAATATTTCGTCACTTTTATCGATGATTACTCACGATATATGTATGTCTATTTGCTTTATAGCAAGCATGAAGCATTGGATGCCTTCAAAGTCTTTAAGGCTGAGGTTGAAAACCAATGTGGGAAACAAATACAAATAGTAAGATCTGATGGAGATGGTGAATATTATGGTAGATACACTGAGAATGGACAAGCACCTGGTCCCTTTGCCAAGTTTCTTTAAGAGCATGGGATAGTTGCCCATTACACTATGTCTAGTTCTCCAGACCAGAATGGTGTTGTAGAAAGAAGAAACCAAACACTGATGGACATGGTGCGGAGTATACTTAGTAACTCCAATCTTCCTAAATTCTTATGAACTGAAGCACTAAAGATAGCTACGTATATATTAAACTGAGTTCCAACCAAGGCTGTTCCAAAGATGCCTTTTGAATTATGGAAAGGTTGGAAATTGAGTTTGCGACATATGCGTGTTTGGGGATGTTCGTCTGAGGTGAGAATACATAACCCACAAGAAAAGAAGTTGGAACTAAGGACCACTAGTGGTTTTTTCATTGGTTATGTTGAAAGGTCTAAGGGTTACATATTTTATTGTCCATCTCACACTACTAAGATTGTGAAATCAAGAAACGCTAAGTTTCTTGAGAATGACATGATCAGTGGGAGGGATCGGTTCAGGGGTTTAATTTCTGCTCGTGATCATACAGAATCGTAACCTTTCACTTCGTTAGATATATTGGTTATAGTTCAAAGCACTCTTCAAGTTCAAACTGGTGCTGAACAGCCAATCGCTGAAGTTTCACAAGCTGCTGAGAACCTTCCAGTGGATCAACCTGTATAGAAATTACCTCAAGCACCTGAACAAACAATTGAACCACAAGCTCCTCAAGGAGATAGTGGTCCAACATTAAAAAGATCTACTAGAGAAAGGAGATTGGTAATTCCTAGTGATTATATTGTGTATCTACAAGAATCTGACATTGGAGCTGAAAATGATCCTGAAACGTTTTCATAAGCCATGAGTTGCAAAGAATCTGATTTGTGGCATGATGTCATAAAGGAAGAAATGAATTCCATGAAGAGCAACGGAGTTTGGGATTTTGTAGAGTTGTCTAATAGGGTGAAGGCTATTGGCTGTAAATGAGTTTTTAAAACCAAAAGAGACTCATTAAGCAACATTGAGAGATACAAAGCAAGACTTGTTGCTAAGGGGTTCACTCAGAAAGAAGGAATCAACTATACAGAGATCTTTTTTCCTATATCTAAGAAAGATTCTCTTCGTATTATTTTGGCATTAGTTGCTTATTTCGACCTTGAGTTACAACAAATGGATGTGAAAATAACATTTCTTAATGGTAATATAGAAAAAGAGGTTATATAAAACAACTTGAAGGTTTCTCTTCTAGTGATGGTGAGCACTTGGTTTGCAAGCTTAATAAATTCATATACGGTTTAAAACAAGCCTCCCATCAATGGTATTTTAAATTCAATGAAGTAATTTCTTCTTTCAGTTTTGTTGAAAACCCATAAATCAATGTATATACCAGAAGGTCAATGAGAGTAAGATTTGCTTTCTTGTTTTATATGTGGATGATATTTTATTTGCAACCAATGATAAAGGTATGCTACATGAGGTGAAACAATTCCTCTCTAAGAATTTTAATATAAAAGATATGGGTAAGGCATCTTATGTCATTGGCATTAAGATTCATAGAGATAGATCTTGTGGTGTTTTAAGTCTGTCACAAGAAATCTATATCAACAAGGTTTTGGAGAGATTTCGGATGAAAGATTGTTCACCAAGTGTTGCTCCCATTGTGAAGGGTGATAGGTTCAATTTGAACCAATGCCCAAAGAATGATCTTGAGAGGGAATCCATAAAGAATATTCCATATGCTTCTGCAGTTGGAAACCTTATGTATGCTCAGGTCTGTAGTAGACTAGACATAGCATTTGCTGTAAGGATGTTAGGGTGATATTAGAGTAACCCAGGTATGACCACTGGAGAGCTGCAAAGAAAGTTATAAGATTTTTTCAAGGAACCAAAGATTACATGCTTATGTATAGACAGACGGACAATCTAGATACATAGATGTTAGGGTGATCGGCTATTCGTATTCAAACTTTGCTGGCTGTATTGATTCCTGCAAATCAATATTTGGATATATTTTCATAATGGCCAGTGGAGCTGTTTCTTGAAGAAGTGTCAAACAGATCTTAACTGTCACTTCTACTATGGAAGCCGAGTTCGACTCCTATTTTGAAGCTACTTCACATGGTGTATGGCTTAAGAGTTTCATTTCTGGACTTCGAGTTATGAATTATATTTCTAAGTCTTTGAGGATTTTCTGTGATAATTCAGCTGCTGTTTTTGTAGCTAAGAACAACAAAAGTAGAAGTTGAAGCAAACACATCGACATTAAGTACTTTGCCATTAGAGAATGTGTTAAATAAAATAAAGTGGTCATTGAATACATTAGCACTGAGTTAATGTTAGCTGATCCATTGACTAAGGGCATGCCACCACAGAAATTCAAGGATCATGTAGAAAGAATGGGACTTGGTTTCACTTTATAATTGTATACATTCAGTTTATCAATGAAACTCTTATACATTATGATGTTTTCTCATATTCATGTATACTTTAATTTATTTGAGAAAATATATATTATTTTTGGATCAACAATAAACGTAGGGTTTATTCTTTAAGTTTTGTTACCATATTAAATACTTGAGAAACTAAATACATCGTGATACATGGTTGATATTACTCGTTCTTAAAGGACTTATCACTATGATTTGTATATTTATTTTCTTAGAAAGTTATCTGATGAACGTATGCACCAAGTGGGAGAATGTAACATTTTTTTACGTTACCAATTTTTAAATGGTTCATACGTTTAAAACCATTGAATGGCTGCAATGGCATTCAATATCACGATAATGGTTTAGTAGTTTCTTAATGAAAGAAAGGCTATATATAGTTAATTTCTTGAGTCCTCTCACTGTTCACACCATCTGATACAAAGAGAAAATGTGAGAAATCTTTAATCCAAACCAAACATCGATAATAATAACCGAATGCATGTTTTCGCTTTCAGTTTTAATCCTTATGTTTTATATATGTTTAGAAGCTTGTATAGTTTTTTTTTTTTTTTTTTTTTTTTTTTTTTATTGGCTTACACACGTTGCAGCCTAAATCAGAGCCGATAAGGCTTTTTAACGGCAGGGCATTCAAGTCATTTTCATCAAAGTATTTTCCACTCATTCTCCTCCCAGCTTTGTACGACAGTGCCGCTACTAATGCCTGAGTCACTGTTATGTGTCCCATCTCGTACTCATGCTACCATCCCTGGTCTACATCTTTTAGCACCTAATAAATCCTATTATGCGCTTCATCTCCTGTACAGATTACCATCCCTCGTTCTTGGTCTCACCTTTTAGCACATGATAAATCCTTCTCTACTTCTCAAATATACCATAACCATTCATATATGAAATATAGTGATCATTTAAAAAACCAAAGTTGGATAAATGCACCGAATTTTTTTATAATAGATATATTTTATTTTTTGAAAATTGTGTTAATTGGATATGGGCAGTTAGTGTGATAATGAAGTAATATAGTCGCCGAACGCAAGGAAATTAAACGTTGCATTAACGATTTTGGATACCACCTTTGGCTACGTTCGCAAGCTGCCGGTGAAAATTAAGAACGGAACCGTTCGCTTTATTACATTACAATAGAACGCTCTAAGGTACTAAAGCAGCTGCTTGAGTCCAAGCATCACTGGGCTGGAGTCACGATTCCAAATCCAAGGTTACACAAGATATCGTCTTCTGGCGACAGAACGCCGGCACCGCCACGGCCATCACAGCTTGTTCGCCCAGTGGTTGCCAGAGTACTCATTCCTTCCGGCCCTCCTTCCGCTTCGCCTCGAGCTCCTCGATCAACCTGGTGACATCCTCGTAGGTCGAACCCCCCTCCTCCACCGCCTTCCTTGCCGCCTCACCGTATTCCTTTGCCTTCCTCGCCACCGTCTCCACCTCCTCCCCGCCGCCGCCAACTACCCTCCCCACCACCGCAGCCACCGCCTCCGACGTCACCAACACCTTCATCTCCTCCAGCCGGTTCCGACGGAACCCCTCCCATATCCTCACCCCGACCCCCATCATGTCCACCACCAGGGCCTCGTTCACAAACTGCTCGTGGAATAGTGGCCAAGTAATCATGGGCACCCCCATGCACACCGATTCCTGCAGCGAGTTCCACCCGCAGTGCGTCACGAACCACCCCACCGCCCCGTGGCCCAGCACCTCCACCTGCGGAGCCCACCCCCTCACCACCAGCCCCCTCCCCCCTACCCTCTTCTCAAACCCCTCCGGCATCTACTCCGCCTCCACCGCCGCGTCCTCCGCCGCCTCCCGCCGCACCACCCACACGAACGCCTTCCCCGACGCCACCAACCCCAGCGCGATCTCCTTCAGCTGGGGCCCACCAAAATGGCACAGGCTACCGAAGCACACGTACACCACCGACCGGCCGGCTTGGAGTCGAGCCATGCCAGAACCCGCTCCCGGTCAGCCGGGGTCTCCCCGCGTTCCGCCCGCTCCTCGGCGGCGCGGCAGCATAGGGAGACCGGGCCAACGCACCAGGCCCTGATGTCAGCCTGGTTCTTGTTTTTGCAGTAATCGACGTAGCTCGGTTCCATCTCGTTGAAGGTGTTGACGACGACGCCGTAGCTCTTGGCCTCGGCCTCGCCGAGGAGTTTTGGCATGAAAAAGTTGTCGACGAGCTCGGGGAGGCCGTTTTTGTGAAGGCGGATTGGATGGGGGAGGCCGTTCATGATGAAGGATTCAGTGGACGGGTCGAGAGGGAGGTAGTTGACGAGGTTGGAGAGGACGAAGAGAGGGAAGGCGCCGGCACCGTGGAAGATGAGGCGAGGGATGTTGAACTCGATAGCGAGATCGGCAGTCCACGTGAAGAGGGAGTCGGAAACGAGGACGTCGGGGCGGAGCTCGTGGAGGAGGGCGGCTAGAGGGGCCTGGAAATGGAAGAGAGCCATGACGAAGGTGTTGAAGTGGGCTGTGGGGACGGCGGAGAGGTTCTCCTGGCCGGGGGCGAGGCCGGTGGCGGAAGGATCTGGGAAGGGGATGACGTAGAGGGAGAGGGGGAGGCCGACGGCGGCGGAGGAGTCGACTGTGCGGCGGAGGTTGGCGGCGTTAAGCGGCGTGGTGACGATGGTGGAGCGGACGCCGCGTGTGGCGAAGAGGCGGGCCATGTCGACCATGGGGATCATGTGGCCTGGGCTCAGCAGGGGGAAGAAGAGCATGTCGAGGGGGCCGTTGGAGGTGGCGTCGGAGTCCATAGGCGGCGGCGTTGCGAGGCCCTTAGTTTCGAGTTAGGGAAATGCTGGGGAAGCGAAGGAATGAGGGAGGATGTGCGTTCGAGGTAGGTTGGGATTTTGAGTAAAGAGGGGGTGGTAGGTACGGTTGAAGCAATAGCAGTGAATCGAAAAAAATTGCGCGCCTTGCTGCATGTTGGACGCTTTTCTTAAGATGATATTTGCCCTCACTCGCATAGAGTTTGCCATGGCAAATCACCCCTGGAATAGAATAGGATCATCCAAAATTTGCAGCCAGTAAATTTTAAAGATTTCTCCTCAGAACCCTATTTGAAAAGAGAGATAAAAAATGTTATTTTGAATTGTAATAAAATACTCTTTTATAAAGCAACAAGCTTTTTTAAAATCATGTAACTATTGAAATCAACACATCTTTTTAGAACTATGTGACACTTAAAAAAAAAATTAGCGCTTAGAATATATAATTTTTTTGACTAAGTCAAGTGCCCAAGTACCTTTTTATTATATATATATATATATATATTGTTCCCTTCAAATTTTCTCTCTAAAAGTTAATTTGACAAACAAAGCATGTGCCTTTTTATAAAGCTTTAGAAAACTTTGTCCCTTTCCAACGTGGGACATAAGTTCTTCTCTTTAGTATTACAATTTGAAAAGGGATATCTACAATATATACTGGGGAAAAGGATAAGAAAAGCCGAGAAGGGATAAGAACAGCTGGGTGAAAAATTGAACGTTACCGAGCAACTGGGAAAATTTACACCATGTGTACCTATCGAAGTTACACGTGCAGGAGAGGGTGTCTTCATTAGAGGTAGAATGGTTGAACTAATATACGCATAAAGTTTCATGAAAGTTTTGGGGCCTGGTCTCTCTAATGCTTGACTCCATGCCTTTGGCATTTTGTATAGAAAAATAGTTATTTGATTGGCAAAGTTATGAAAATTTAATTCAGTTCAAATCATAAAACAACTTAATCTAATAAAAAAATAAATTAGAAATTTTATATGAAAATATACCTCAATTTTTTACTTAAATTTTTTATTTATCTTCATCTAAAATATTTTTATATTATTGATAACATAGAAGGATACATTTTCAATATAGTTCAAACACGTCAATCGAAAATTCGAGTAGCATTAATATAAAACACATAATAATATTGAAAGAAAATTTATGAGAGAGAGAGAGAGAGAAATTATGTATTAAAAATAATAAGAAGTCAATAGGCTATTATTGACTCTCTTTTCTTTCTTTAACTCTCTCTCACACGCTAATTATATCTTAAGGATAAGGTTAACATGTGTTTATATAAAGAAGAGATTAGTTATGCCTTAAAAAGATTAGAATTCATATTCCAAGGCGACTTTTATTGGCTTACCATAAAGATTATTAGGATTAAAATTAATCTTTATCACTAAAAGATAAAGTTTTTTAAAATAAAAAAGGTAATCCTTATTATTAAAGGATAAGATTGTTAGGATTAAAAAACTAATCATAATTTTAAGGAAATTCATCATAACTTTCAATACTTTCCCTCATTATGAACTCTATGGTAATAATGTCGAGCTTGTTATTGCTTAAGAGATGACAATTATCGAATATTCCGAGAGTGATCACGGTGTGGGAGTCATAGACCTCCCATGTGTATTGTTTGTTCCATTTGGGACTAAATGAGTCAATGATTGTTTGAGTTTAAATTTAGCCTTGCTCCTAATGATAAATTTTCTTCTCAATCCAATTCAAATAGCTTGTGAGTATCTGATGATAAAGTCACCACTAGTTGGCTTTGGTTTCTTCTTTGGTTCAAGTTTGGATCCATCTCTAGAATCTCAAAAGTAGGCTTTTGAAATTCTAGTTTGATCCTTTTTTTTCAATTGCAATCTTCTTTGTCACCCTTTATTTGATTTCCTGACTTGGCTGTTTGGTTGATAAAGAAGTATCAACTTCAAATAGACATTACAATTGTTCCATAGCTCGACAACAGTAGCAGTAAATTCGTTCCCAAACATAGATGTGAAGATATATCAAGCACTCTACAGCTTGAGCAATTCCCCACGTCTAAGCATGGTAAAGATTAGGCTTAAGATTGCCTCTTGAAGCTCTTTCAGACACTCCTTTGGTGCTCTAGGAGGACAATCCTCTGAGTGATGAGATGGCAATAGCCTTCTATCACGTCAAACTCTTCCAACATATTCTGCTTTCTTTAAAAAATAACTTGGTATCTTTCCATATTGATATCCAGTACAGATAATGTTAATATTCACTTTTATATTAAGAAACTTATTAATTAGTCCTTTGCTATACACATCTTAAAGTCTGTCATAATCTACATGTGCCAATCTAGCATGCTAAATCTGTTATATCATACTTAAAAGTTTGATCAATATGATAATTTCTAACAGATATGATGTAAAACTTGTTCACTTTCTTATCTTGAGTAATTAGTTTTCCAAAAGCTTTGATATCAATATAAATCTCTACAATATTAAGTCCAAATAAAGTAGAACACCCTTTATCTATGACTTGTGAAACATAAATCAGATTTTTCTTTATGCCAAGCACATAATAAACATTATTCACAAAAGGAGAAGAACCAAAAGATAAAGTAAGAGATATATCACTAAAATTTTTGACTAGATAAAGTGAATCACCAAAATAGCAATAGCATCAGAATTAGAATAATCACATAGAGAATTAAATATTTTCTTATGACCAGTAAGATAATTAGAATACTCGGAGTTAATAATCAATCATAACAAAAATTAATATTTGTCACATGAAAAGAAGTAAAAATATAAGTATGTTGGCTATCAAGATAGCCAGCAATGATAAGAGTAATAGTAAGAGCCCAACAATGAGCATCCTTCTCTCCCTTATACACAAAAATTGAGGATGTAATATTAGACCGTTTGAGTTTCACTCTATAATCTTAAATTTTATAGTCAAATTTTCTATACCTATGATAATTCTCTTTAAATTTATAAATTTTCTTCTAATTAGGACTTTTATCCTTCTCAGTTTCTTCAATTGATATTTTTCTAAGTTTTTAAATTTATTATTCTGGTTTTTATTTCTATTTTTACTATCAGAAAATAAGGCCTCTTTTTTTTAGATGAGATATAGTCAAATCATATATCTAAATATTAAGTGCTTTTTGATTAATAAGAATATTTTTTAATTTTATTAATACAGATTGTTTAGTCCATCGAGAAATAGAAACTATATAAGCACTATATTTCTTTATTCGGACCACAAACTAAAAGTCTATGCCTTTTATTTTATCATAATGAGAATTTTCATCAAGCATACCAAGCTCATCAAATAAATTTTTTTTCTTTCAATAAATATTGAGGTATTAAAAAATTACTTTATTTGAGAACTATCAATCTCATTATCCAAAAATTGAAGCTGAGCCTCATTAGACTTTTAGTGTATGGCTGTACAAGTATCTCAAGCTTTTTTTGACTCTTCTATATCTTAAATATATTGATGATTATTATTATTTGCATTAATTTGGAATATAAATAACCTTTTTAGCTTTAATCTTCTACTTTTTTTTCCTTTCTACATTATCAGGAATCCCCAAAGTGACATCATCGTATCTCATTCATAATCTTCTATAAATCTTGCCCAATAAAAATGACTTGATGTAAGGCTTTCAATAAATATAATTAATGTTGTTTAATTTTTTGATTAGATAAGAGAGATGATGGTAGTATCAACCATAATGATTTACTTATTGAATTATAAGAAAAATAAAAGTTCAAATGCTTGCATTAAAGGACTATGAATTACTGAAAATCCTTCAATCATGTCAAGCAACGAATACACAAACTATTTATCCAAAGCTTATGACTTTGATACCATGTAAAATGATATGTTTTCAATATAAATCAAATGCATCATCTCTAGATCCAAACAACACTAATATAAAACAAGCAATAATAGTAGAAAAAAAATATTGGAGAGAAAGAAAAAATATATATTAAAAATAATAACAAGTCAAGAACCTATTCTCAGCTTTTTCCTTTTCTCTTTCAACTCTCTCTCACACACCCATTATACCAAGTTTAGGCTACATATTTCCTTATATAGTGAAGAATTTAGTTATATCTTACAAAGATTAAAATTTATGTCTCATAAGGATTAAAATTTATTTCCTTATATTGGTGCAGAGGGAAATTAAAATAAAAAATGCTGTGATATGATCTCACAGAACGATTAGCGCTTCCGGTTTCATGTGCAGACGTGATGATAACTAGTTGATGGGAATCAGCTGTTAGCTGGTCGTTGATTGTTAACGGCTCATGATTGTAAGCTATTTCTTAATAAAATATTTGATTAAACTATCATAATAGCTATTATTAAAATATTAAATAATATATATATATAATATTTTGTTTATTATTTTTTTTTAAAGAGTTATCTAAATCAAAAAATTATAAAATATTAATTGATAAATAAGCAATTTTATGCCTATAAATATAAATGATGTAATTAATTTATATAAATCTAAAATATTATACTATTAAGCTCTTACTTTTAGTAAATTAAAAGTAATTTTACCATATAATAGAGGGTTTGGTGGAAGAAAAAAAATTTATTATGAAAACAGAGTAGGTAGAGAAAGACGGACGATTTGAAAAGAAAAAAATAAAATAAAATTTGATTTGATTGATAAAAGCATTCATGTCTTCATAATTTTTTTTTGATCTTTAAAATAATTATTGAGTCCAATAGTTAGGTAGAGATCACAATATTACTTGTCCATCAAATGATCATTAAATGAATGATGGGGAACATAATAGCATAACAAAAGATGTGAATCATAATACTTGAACAACCAACAGCATATAAATCATATGATGGGGAACAGACCAGCATAACAAATGATGTGAATCATAATACCTGAGCAACCAACAACACAGATAATCATATGACACTAGCCAATCTAGCTATGCCTTCAAAACAAGCATGCTCTACGTAGCATGCTTAGTTTAACTCAAAGGTGATATTGGGCTCTGCGACTCTCGTTAAAGCCTGTCATAGGCTTGCCCGCGGACGCTCAGTCAATGAGATTGGGTTGGCCCAATCAACAAATGCATGGGCTAGGTCTAATTTCAAGAACAAGTCATCAAAATCTTTTTTTTTAAAAAAAAAATTGCCCCACTCTAAAATATATGGATGGAAGAGAAAAGAATATGTAAGTCAACGATAAAGGACGTATAATCCCTTTACGCGCAAATGTTTCTATTTGAGAGTTTCTGGTATTTTAGTGTCAACTTGATGAATCCAGCCCTATTACAGTGGAACAGAGTCTTATATTTGAGAATTGTGGTTCGAGTTGACATACGAAATTCATTTATAGAAAACATGAAATCTTATTAGACCATAAGGGACCGGACCAAGTAGTGTTCTCATCTGTGGTTCAAGTAGTGTTCTCAGATTGTATCATGTTCTGTAATAGAATTATAGAAAGGTTTTCTTCTTGAAACATGCACAATTTATTAGACCATAAGGGACCGGACCTGAACAGAGATTAATTTGCTCGCAATGGGGAAAAAAACAAAATCCGGCCTATCTTCGCCCTCCTGAACTTAAAGAAACTGCATGCTGGGAGCATGTTTGTTCAATTAGGCAGTACACGAGTAGTACTTCTCAACTTTAACATTGTTAAATAAATGAATCAATGGATGATTGAATATAAAAATCTGGACTGACCTTTTTGATTTCATTCAGTATAAAATCACATGTGAAAAATAACACCAATTGATTCTCCCAATCTTTCCAACCACTATAAAATGCATTGTGCTCTTGATCTCTAAGCCTAATTACGGCGGGATTTGATTCCAGTCCTCCCATACAACCAGCAGCAGAAGTTCCCTAATTCTGTTAGTGGGGCAAGGTCCGAGCTAACGGAGTCATTTCTTGCTTAATGCACGCAAGTACTACAGAATAAAATAGTTGCTTTGTCCAGTTGATGTATACTTTGCCTGGCTCACATGCTGCTCCTAGCTCGTTTACTTTGTTAACTAGGCAAAAATGATGGGATACATATAATAAGCATTTAATTTTGTAGATAAAAATATATTCTTAACATATATATTGTTTATAGAGCTGAATCTCGCTATCAATTATCAAAACGTATCTTATAATTTTTTTATTACTTTTAATTTATTTCTATCTAATTAATTTATTATTTAATTATTTTTATAATTTTTTAATAATATTATATATAGTAGTTATTGTTGTTGGTGTTGTTGTTGTACGATCATATAAATTTTTGAAAATGATCTGCAATAATATTTCATACGCTTCCGTATTTACGATTTCGATGACTTCAACAGATTTCTTTGGTTCCTCACCCACTTCTTTTCATGTGAAGGCAAATAAAATCTCGCGATAAGAACCTCTTCCTTTTGGGCATGGAGGAAATTTATCTGTGATACATACCACACCTATGCCCGATTCATGTACTTCAGTTCGCAAGCACGGCACCATTCGGTACTGACCAACCGAGCACGTAACTTATTCTAGTACTAGTTAAGTACTTAGATAGTACTAACAGTTCACAATCAGTACTAAATGTTACCCAACCTCATTAGATATAATGTGCCAACTAGCAGACCCAACCTTTTTTTTTTTTTTTAATCATTTTCTTGCCACCGAAGTCATCACATTTGTCGACCGCCACCGAAGTCATCACATTTGTCGACCATCCATTGGAGGGACGATAAATCTTGCACCCACTCACGCTAGGGATCCCACCACACAGGAAGACGACAAGCGTTGTCGAGTGGGCTCATCGCTGAAGCTTGGCGTTTTGCTTGGAGGGACGTGATGGGGATCGAAAGAGATAAGCATTGCCGCTGGACGATGGCATGGGCGAGACTGCGTGCTGATAACTTTGCTGGGTTTTGGATGGATGTTGGTGCGCGCGGATGCTTTTATTATTTTGACCAGGGTTCACGTCATTGTTGGTTTGCGTCTAGTTTTGTCTGTTTCTTGTGACCAGTTTCGGTACAGCCGCGACCTGTTCTGATTTCCCCTTCACAAGGCAGAGAAGGGATGGGAGATTGCGAGGTTGGAAAGACCTCAGACTAAAAAACACGGTAATTACCGCGCAATAAAAGATAACTAGGTACAAGATAAAACCCAAGAAGCGATTACGAGAAAATTCATCTCTTCTCCTCCTCCTCCTCCTCTTCCAATGTTTCTTTCAAAGATTTTTTTTTTTAATAAAAATGATAATAGACCCACAGTATAAGAAAGAGGCATATATTTATTTTGCCTATAGTTTTTTAAATTACCAAATAACTCATTTTGAGAGGTTAAGAAAGCAAGAGAATTCATACTGATAAGTATTTAGTTTTATATCAATTATATATGAAGTAAATATTAAAAACTTATAAAAGTGTAAAATATTTTTTAGCTAACCTTTTTTTGATGAAGTTCTTAATTATTATAAGTGATATTAATTTTGATCCACGTCATGATGCATGTGGATTAGTGAACACTACATATGAGCTCTTTTGGGGCTGATAATCGATCAATCATGACGTTTGTGATTATAATTGGATTGATTGAATTTGAATTTGGATTCTTAATTTGGCAAAGGCAACAAGATTTCAATATAAAGAGTATGAAAAATCTATGCTTGAGAGTATTTAATCTCATATCAACTTTGTACTACATAAATTTTATATATTTATACAAAATCAATGAGTATAAATAATATTTTTTTATTAACTTATTTGGATGGTGTCCTAGGTTATTATATATAAGCACGGCTAGTATGTATTCATCTCATAAAGGAAGCTATATGCACAAAAGCATTGTAGATTGATTTTTTTTTTTTTTTTTTTGTTATCTAAAAAGAATAACCATAATACTGCACAAAGTAGTTACTTTAATGCTTACGACTATAAGTCTAAATTTAATAACTTATAATATCTTACTTTAAGTGTTAGATTAGAAACGAGGCACCTCCATTAGAATATGATATGACACAATAAAAATAGATTATTAAATTAGTTTTTAAAAAATAGAAGATAGAACTCGTGAGAATATCGATTGACTCAATCAATTAGAAAATTCATTAGATAGTGACATTAATGATTTAGCTTTGAATCTTGTCTTCATAATTTTTTCAAAATTTATAGTATAATAAGTTATTTTATGATAACAAAAAGATTTTATACATATAAGTTGCGATGACAAATAGGTTAGTTTGGAATGGAGCATGACAATTGTTCAACTTAATGATAATACATATCAAATCAAGTTGGAATTATAAAAAAGAATGGATGTCTAATCTATCAATCCAGTTGATTTGATGCCAATTAAGATATACAATCAATTCTAAGGTTTAGATTTGACTCAGACACATCGATCCATCGTTAAGTCAAACATCTGATGATTATTTTATAATTAAAAATATAATAATTAATATTTAAATAAAAAATTATAAAAAAAGTTATAATTAAATATGAATCTTTATTCAAAAGTCTTTTATTTTGATTAAAAAATTGATTGTTCTTAACGTACAAATTTAGAAACTTTTAAGTTAAAAATAAATATTGCTATAACTGAGAATGTCAAAAATAAAAATTTAGTCAATATTTAAGCATCATGAAGTATGCGGGAGAAGATAGGATTTTTGGGATAAATAGAAAGGGATTGAATAAATAAGATTCGTTCATCATTTGAAAACATATTTAGGGGAAAGATTTTATATAATTTGAGTTTTCGGGTGGGTGCCTAATTTTTACCGACCTAACGTCAACCCAGATATCACGTTAATCGCGTTGGTCGCATGAGTCCATTTATCGAAATTTGTTTTCCAAATTCTCTAGAAACGGATCGGATTCTAGTCGGGTCACAAGTCGATCCGATCTACGCACAGCCCTCCGAAATTTTTCAAACCCCCGTCCCTCGTTTCCCTGAAAACATCCTCAAGCCCACAGATTCATCGGAAAAAATAAAAAATAAAAACCCAGCGGCGGGAGCGTCGATCCCCATCCCCGTTCTCAACCCCCATTCAGCCATCGACGCTCGTCGCTTCCATCATCCTCCCATTAATTGTTTAAAGAAGATTCAAAGCGAAACAAAATCGCCGTCATTTCATTTAATAACACCCATCTAAAGAGGAGGGAAGCCTACTTCCCTCCTTCGCTCGTTTCCTCCTCCCCCTCTCTATATATATGACAACATAGCTGAGAATGCCACAGCTTCGATTCCATCACCTTCTCCTCTTCCGCCACTCTCGCCGCCCTCCGTCCTTTCCCTTCTCCTACTCCAATAAAACAACCCCACTTCTTTCCTTCTTTGGCTCAACGCTGCGATCGGAAACAATGGCGGCCTACAGCACCGTCGCAGAGGCACCGAAGCTCCTCTTCCGCCAGCTCTTCGAGAAGGAGTCCTGCACCTACACCTATCTCCTCGCCGATGTTGGCCACCCCGACAAGCCCGCCGTGGTGAGGCCGCCGTCTTCGAATCTCTTTAGAATCTCTTATTTCCTTCACGCATTTGGTTTGTTTGCGGCCATTCAGATGGAGTGGATCGATGTGTGGCTTCGATCCAAGTTATTATCAGTGTTTGATGGTTTATTTCTTTAGTTTGATTTTGCCGCGGCATGCCAATTTATGCATTTCTTGCTAGTAATTCACACCTCACCACGATGTCAAGCCATGCATTCCGAGCAATGGTGGATGAATTCTCTTATGAATTGTAGCGGTGGAGTATATATTTGCTTAACTATCATTGGTTGTTTTTTTTTTTGTTTTTCCCTTCTTTTTTTGATAGTTGGTTGATCCGGTGGACAAAACAGTGGACCGAGATCTGACTCTCGTCAAAGAACTGGGCTTGAAACTCATCTATGCTATGAATACTCATGTCCATGCAGATCATGTCACTGGAACAGGCGTGATGAAGGTTAGTTATGTCTTCTTTCTCCATCCATTTAATTATTTGTTTGTCAAATAAATTGAATTATGTATTTGTGATCAAATAAATTAAAGAAGATTCATGGGACCAAGAGCTTTATGTATAAACGGGAATTATTTCTTGCAGGGTAAGATGCCAGGTGTGAAGTCTGTCATTTCCAAAGCTAGCAATGCAAAAGCAGATCATGTAGTCAAACATGGTGATAAAATATATTTCGGCAATCTTTTTCTGGAGGTAGGGCCATTGTTGGTTGTGATATATTCTCATCACTTGAGTGCAATACAAAATTGCTCATTTTCTATGTTTTTGGATGCTCATTGGACACTAATGTATCCTATGAAAGAGTTAACATCATCATATAGTTATAATCAAGAGGGATATATGGCTAGCATTGTTCATGTACAAGCTTCTTGTGATTTCTTATTATGACTGTAAAACATTTCCTTGAAATTACTGCTGGCTTTTTAAATGTTCTGACTGCATGCCTGCATATATGCTGATCCATTTTGTTCAACTGTGCAATAACTGAAAGAAGTTCTGAAGTTTATTATTTTAAAATGCTGACTTGATTGACGGCAGGGGGATAGTATGCATTCTGCAAAGGCAATGTCTTGCAATCTCTTGAGTTATAATATAGGAAAGTATAGAGGCCTAGTGGATGTGAACTGTTCCGATCATCAGGAAACTCGAGGAGCAAATGTTTGTGGCCTGGAGCCTATGCAAATATCTGCAGGAATTTTGATGGATGATTATGAAAAGATCACCCTCATTATGAGTTTAACACCGCATTGGGGGTTGATGCATGGTAGAATAAAATGCAATGCAATGCATGAAATCCATATATATATATATAAATATGTGTGTGTGTGTGTGTGTGTTCGACAACACTCGCAAACATACACAGAGCTGCAAGCTACTCTACTTTCTTGAGAGCCTTACTTATGGGCTTTCATGTTTAACACCTCAAGAGTTTGCCATGAGAACAATTGATTGATAATAGTGGATTGCCACTCTGCTTAAGGGAGAAAGATTATAAGAGAGTTGATATTCTAGGAGGTCTGAATGAGTATGTGACTATTGGCTTGAGAGTTACATCTCAAACTTGTACCAAGATGATGCTTTAGGGTACATGTTGTAGTTGGAAGGTCATGAATGTGGGAAAGCACCAAAGAGACTATTAAACATCTCCACATAAATCTTAGTTTGGTTTGTCTAGAACCTTGTTTAGTTTTTTTGCTTTGAGACCTGAAGTTGGGTTGGGTTGTGTTTTTCCTTTCTCACAGGTGCTTATTTAGGAAGTCAAGAGTTTGTAGCATATAGCTAATTGAGGGGGAAAATATTTGAGGTCTTAAATCAAGTTGATCAATCTTCTTGAAGTGATTACAGAGGTCTAAAGAAATGAAAGATCTTGTTGCTATTTTTTTAATGTCTTGTTATTTTAATGTTATCATGTATCTTTTTTTTTTTTTTCATATTCAAGAATTTAGTCATTAGATCTCTTCCAGCCAAAATGAAAAAAAAAAAGGAGACAAAATTCTTGTCATCAGTCACCTTATTCACTGCTGCCGGATAATTTCTCTCTTAAAATTTTTTTATATATATAAAAATATTGTTGTTTGTTTATATTTAGGGCAAGTTGCCGAATACTCCCTCTCTCTCTCCATCCCCCTTTCCCTTATCCAAGTTTGTCATGCCAGTTGCCAAGTCATTTGAGAAAGGTTTTGGTTTTTATTGATGATCTTTGTTAGAAGATATGCTTATGAATTCGCACAATTGGAGAATATTTCATGCATGAATTTCAATCCAGCTAACTTTGGATTATATCATGTATCTTCACCACTTCATTTCTGGAACACTTTAAAATTTGCAGGTCCGTGCTACACCAGGTCACACTGTTGGCTGTGTTACTTATGTAACAGGAGATGGATCCGATCAGCCTCATCCCAGAATGGCTTTTACTGGTGATGCCTTGCTGATACGTGGCTGTGGAAGGACAGATTTTCAGGTATAATAATTGAATATCTTTCTTATTTTCTGGAACACTAAAAGTGCTTCTACTTTGCCTTCTGTAAATCAACTTGTAAAGGTCATCCAGTGTTCACCATCAGAAGTTCTAACATACTCTGTACTATGGCAACTGTTCAAGGTAATTCTAGATTAAATAGATGAAATTTTCAGTATACTTCTCAATACCGACAACAGAGTGTAGATTCAGGGAATTTGAAAACCCTTATGGTATGTTAAAGCCAGGTAGTATAACCCTGTGGAATCACCAATTCTCTTAACGGTAGATATTTTTGTGTGCTGCAAAGATTGGACCTTGATATGCAGCAAATTATTGGGTGAAATAGTCTGATCATTTTCATATATATATATATATATATATTCTAGTCACCTCTGATCACAAAGTTAATATTTTAAATGCTAAATATGTGTTTGCCCATGAATCTCATTTCATTTTTTTCCAATTACCCACCTGATCATCAAATCTCAGATTGGCATCGTGATGCCGGAGCATCTTTTGGGTCCATAGAATGGTCAAAAAGCGTCAGTAGTCCAAGAATCTTTTTGTTTTATTTGGTTTAAAAATGTTGTAAGTCTGCAATGTGCTTTATCAATTGTCACATTTTAGATAGAGAAGTAGCATGAACAGTACATGCTACAATAACTGTGATCTTTTAGGAGTCCTGGTAAGAGTCAAAAAGTTGATAATTAGCAGGACTTCAAGAACATTTTTCTTTATACATTTTTGAGTCCTCGATGGGACAAAATAGGTATTTTCTAGAGGATCAGTGGAGCCTATAAAGAGTCCAGGAAAAGCTATTGAAAAAAATATGGCGTGCTGAATTTTATGAAGGAACAGGGAAAACTCCTTCGGCAAGGTTTGGCCATCTCCTCTTCGCTCGCCTTCTTTCTCCTTCTCTCTCCTACTTCTCCTTTATCTTTCTTATTGTTCTCTTTTCTTCCTCTACTATTTATACTATATTATTCTTGTTCTATTTATTGTTGCTGTTGATGTTGCTTAATTTTTTTATCAGATTTCGGCCAACAAATTCTATATCTCCATATTATGAGTTATTTGATTAACATATCAATGCATTTATTCTAAGATCTATGTTGATTCCTCTCTTGGTGATTTGCTGCATTCTACAAATTTCTATTCTCAATATTTACTATATTTTAGTTTAAAATCTACAGCAGACCTTTAAACTAAGCTTTACATTCCTTATGCTCCTTTTTCTTACCAGTTCTTCACCCAAAAACCCAAGACAATTTTTTTTTGGCCTAGTATCTGCTGATACTTTTACTTCCATTCCTGTTATCAGGAGTTTGGATAGCAAGCAATAAAACTACTTTACACCCTAAACTATCCTAACTCAAGGGTCCTCTCATGCAATGCAGGTCCACCCCAAGTGGTCCTGCATCATATGCCCCTTGATCCACCTAACTACCTATCATAAAGCTCATTCTTCTGAAACCATCAGTCCAATGAGAACACTTTAAAGCATGAACAACTGTTGATCACATTCTAGAATTTCTATTCTGAGCCCTTGGCCTTTATGGGAGTCACAGTCATCTTATAGTCAGTTTATTATTGTTAGTGATTGGAAGGGTTTGCAGGCACTTGTTTCAGTCTTAGTTTATGGAAAAGTCTCAAACCCCTCATTGTCGTCGTCCTTCCCCATCCCCCTCTTTCACTTGCTCCCTGCCCCTTATAAAGATGCATTGAACTGGCCATCCAACGATCAACAAACTACATCTATTCATAAAACTTCATAATGACATTAGATCAACCTTCAGAATTTGACTGCAGAAGGCCAAGCACTTCTTTAAATTTCACCTGTAGATCTCAAACTTGTTGTCAAATAGGAAAGATCCTTTTACACTGTTATGAAAAATCTTAGGAACATCCATATGTTCAGCATTTTTGAACTTAGCTGCATCTTTGGAGGATCTCAGGGTTCTCTTCGTCTCTTGGTTGGGCCTTCATCTATGCCAAATGGTGCATAAGATATTGAGACCCAATACCAAAGGCTGTCTTGGAGAAACTAAACTCCAGGAAAAAGCTGAAATTAATAAAACATCCCTCAACTTCCTCTTTTAACTTCCTTTTTCTTTTCTTCTTATTCTTTTCTTCATTCTTATTTTTTTCTACATTTTCTGTTAGTGTGGAGACCTTAGATCTCAGGTACTTTTCATTACATTTCATTACAAAGGGACAAGGTTTTTTAATACCAATTTCCACCTTATGTAGGGCACTCACTAGCTTGAAAATGGATTGGGATAAGTATACTTAGTTCTATATCCATTTTTGTTTGGCAAATATGAATATGGATATGAATATTAATTGGATGCTTAAATTTGTATCCTCATTTATTTTTAACAGACATGGACACAAACTCGGCTGTTTATTTGCTTTGCTTGCCTCTTCAAATTATTCTAACGTGTTTACTTTCTTTTACAAGTATATGTAAAACATTCGTATGTGGATATGTAAATACATATATGTAGTATGTATTTATCTATCAAGTCACTGTAGAGAAAAAAAATAATGCTGATGAACACCAAATCAGTTAATCTTTTTGTGCAATATTTATATTGGTTTAAGTCTATATGGCGTTTGTAGTGTTGAGGAGCTAGAGCATCTTGCGTAGCTTCATGCTGAGAGGTGACAGAGGACCAGCCTAAGGCAAAGAAATTTACAGTGAATTGGATAAAAGTATGCCTAAGTTAAGATCTTGGAATTTGTTATCTGCACAATGTTTTAGCAAATAGCTGGATGGCTTAAAAGCCTGATCACCTGGCTGCTGAGATCATGAGATCACAGGTTGGGGGGTGATAATTTTTTGAAGGAATCATGAGGGAATAGGATTTCCTCCATGAGCAAACTTTATTAAAATCATGGAATTTACAAGAGAGATGAGGAAGAAATAGAAGAAAGAAGATTACAAAATCTTTTGTGGGAGCTTAACTACTTCTTGGGGCAGAGGTTGGCCCCCATAGTGAAGGAGGCTGTGGTCGTATGGAGGACCGATGATTGAGAGGAGCTTTTCTTGAGAAAATTCTTGAATTTCTCTCATTCTATGGATGCCACATGAATGACATGATCAATTGATCCCATAATTTTCCAACTACAGCTGCTACTTTCTTTCTTCTCCATATCAACCAAAGTTTCAGAACATTAGAAGGCATCCTACTCAGGCCCACTGCATTGGCAAGTGACTCCAAAATTGGTCTCGAGAATAGACATCTGACAAACAGATGATTTGTTGGCTCTTGATTAGCTCTATAGAGCACACAGCTGGAGCTCATTGGCCATCCCTTCTTTGCAAGGTTGTCTCCTGTGTGTAGCTTGTTGCAAAGGACCAACTAGATAAATACTCTTAGTTTCTCTGGGACACTGGCTTTTCATACTGCATTGTAGAAAGGATAAATAATTCTTTGGTAGTTAATGAATTTGTAGTAGGATTCCATCGTAAAGCCACCTTCATTGCAAGGTTTCCATATTAGGACATCAAAATGGATGTTGGTCTAATATCGGATAGGATGCCTTGGAGCTGTTGAAACAGCATATGCTGAGCGGTTGTAAGTGGCCCATATAGAGTTATTCTCCAATGTTGCTTAGTAGGGCACCAAATCGAGGCCACTGTCTTGAACTTCTGCATCACTCTCTTGTACGGATCATCAAAGAGATAAGATGGAGGCATAGAAGCTACCCAATTATCATCCCAAAACCTGATCCACTCTCCATTCCCCAGCCTTCAGAATTCAAAAAGGCTTCTAGATCCTTACAAATATCCTTCCATAGGGAGGAAGTAATCCTTAATTTCCCTCCTCATAGCTTGAATCGATGCCTCAAATACTATGTGCTATCCTCAACTCAACTGTTTAGGATTTCCGAGCCCATTTGGCTAGCAAAGCTAAATTTATGTTTTTGAGGTTTTTGTTACGAAGACCTCTTTCATTCTAATCCCTGCAGACAGCATCCCAGTTAACTAGATAATAAAAGCTGCTTATTTCGCCTTTCCCTTTCCGAAGAAATGCCCTCCTTAGTTCATCAATCTTGTGAATCACCCAAGCTGAGAGCTTGAACATTGACATGTAATAAGATGGTAATGTTGAGAGGACTGAGTTGATCAAACACTTGCGGCCCCCAATGGAGAGCAATTTTCGTTTTCAAGTCGCAAGCCTTATCTCTAGCTTCTTTAGTAGCAGCCGCCAACACTATTTGAGAATTCTTCTATCACAGAGAGAAAGTTCAAGATGTTTGAATGGAAGATTTTCTCTCTTACAGTTGAGTAGGGTAGCAAAAAAAAGAGCAGTATCCTCCTTCATATTCAAGCAAATCACGAAGCTTTTATAGAACTTAATCTTGAAGCCGGATGCATTCATAAAGAAAAGGAGAATGAAACATATTAATGCCTGGAAGCAGTATTTAGATGAATGAAACATAAAAATAATTCTTGACACTGCTACTAGAAACTTGGAAAATTTTGAATACTTGATATTTTCTTGTTAAAATCATGACAATCAAGTATGTTTATAAAGTGGGAGACCATCTGTGGAAGATGGTTGGTTAGTGCATTTCAGGTGTATTCATTCATTAGATTTTTCACCGCCTTTTTTTTTCCTTTTGTGAAAAAACTACTTGTGAATTGGTACGCTTTTCCTGCATGTTGTCTGGTATGAAGCTTACAAAGCATGATTTGTCCTTCAGGGAGGGAGCTCGCATCAGCTCTACCAATCAGTGCATTCACAGGCAAGTATCTGATATGTGCCTATCAATTTTAGATAAAGGTTGAACTTACAACATTGATGTACTAACACAGTTCCTTACATGTACTCAGATATTTACGTTGCCAAAGGATACTCTGTTATATCCTGCCCATGACTATAGAGGGTTCACTGTAAGCAATTTTTTTGGCTCTTCTTTCCTTTTTTTGCTGTTTTTGTATATAACGGTGGAATTGCGACCTTTCTTAGTCCCACTTGGAACCTCTCTGCAGTGCAAAAACTGAGGAGAGAGGTGCCAATCAGTGAACCAAAATCTCACTGGCAACAACTTAGCTTCTACCTTCATCATTAATAATACTGGCCTCATAAGCATACTCTTTTTATATCCAGGTTAGTACAGTTGGAGAGGAGATACTCTACAATCCTCGGCTGACAAAGGATGAGGTAACTTCTGAAATTTTTCTTCTTTTTTTTTTGGTTACTGAAGATAATGTTGATTTTTTGCATTTATGACAACTTTTTTGAACAATTCCTATCTAAGGGATGCCTTGTCTGGTTATTGTGGATATTGAATGATACTAATCTGAAGACTGAAACCAGATTCATGTGGTGATTTTTCAAATGTGAAAACTAGCAATTCTATCTTGTATCTGTATCTCGCTGCACTATTTTATTCATTATACATAATGAATGCACTTGCTTGTCCTGCCAATGTTAATCCTTGCTAACTTTACCTTGTATGTTTTCTGTAGGAGACATTCAAAGATATCATGGAAAGTGAGTGATTATATTATTCTGGGCTGATATGAATTCATTGTTTTAGTTTTGAAGTGTTTTACCATCTATTTTCTTGAACCATAAGTTGAATGTTTTTTTCCTTTTCTTGCCCAGATCTGAACTTGGCTTATCCAAAGATGATGGATGTATCAGTACGAGCAAATTTGGTTTGCGGTCTGCAAGATCTGAGCACAAAGGTCTAATAAGCATCATTCAGACAAACCTAGCAGGTGTTACTTTGCCAGTACTGTATGATAAAGGGGGAAGCGATTGTACGTACATAAATAATTTGGGTATGTGTTGTTTGGGTGCAGATCGTTGCTGATAGGATGCTATCCTATCTGCATAACCTTTCCTTATTTGAGAATAAATGCTGGAACACCTCGTTCCTACTGTAGACAGTACTCTAATGTCTGTCGGTCTTCTATTATCTCCATGCTGGATGTAAGCTCTGAACTTTTTCATATAGAAATAATGGACACCCACGCAGCAGAAAATGCAAATTTGTCCCTTCAAGTTTGCTTTTATGTTCAGTACCCTGTGACAGCTATTCTTATTTCTTGTTGTTAGTGGCAATTATGAGCACATGAGCAGAACATGAAATTTCACTCATCATTGACTCATCGAGGAAATCTTTGTACGAGCTGAACAGATGGTTACTGAGCTGTGTTGCAGAATATGAAATGCTTTTGCTTTTTAAAAGTATCAAGTGTTTTCTTTGGCAGTAGCTGTGTTCCAGGATATGAAATGTAAGCACGGAATAAGCACAAATACAGTATTTACATTCAGTGGGTTTATCAAGACTGCTGCACCGCCAGACAGGAAGAGAGATGACAGACACGGGTTACAGGCTTCTCTCCAGTGGATTGAAGAGGTTTTGCAAACATATATATGAACCGTCTTGCGTAGTTATATGGAGTACATGTGATGAATGTTGTGTGGATGATTATAATATTATATCTGATTAAAAATATATTATTCATTTATACAATTGATTATAAGCATTTCAATTCTTTTTCTGCAGCGTTATTAACATGTTAGACAAATTATAGGTTAAAACTTGGAACTGGTCTGTGGTCACTGCCATCCATGCCGAGGTTGTGACCTCTCACGTCTCGAATACGACGATCCCAATCCTGTGCGGAGAAGGAGAGCAAACAAACCATAATAATAAAAAAAAAGTAACACATTTTTTTATTATTTATTTGATGGTCCTGTTGTTTTTTTTTAAAAAAAATTAAAGATATATATTATTTTTTAAAAAGAACGATAATAGATGTGTCGAAGTAATAGTACTTGTTATTACTTATTTTGTCCTCCATTGAAGTATCCATTTTCCAGCCAAACCCTCAAGCGATGCCGTTACCAATCCAAAGGTCATATCGTTACCCTCATTGCCGGTGGATCCCTGTCCCCCAAATAAAGGGCCTTCTGGTGGGCCTACCGTGTGACGACTCTCTTCGGCCACCGCAGTTTGCCACGCCTTCAAACGGCAAGCACGTTCTGACACCGAACGGCTGTGAGGAGCCCGTTGATCCGACGACCAGTGGGCTCGTCCGGAATTGTGCTCTCCCATACCGTCAGAACACGCCACAAAGTCGGTTCGTGGAATGGCAAAACGGGAATGCAGAACAAAAATACAACTCCTGTCCTGCCGTGAACCGTACGCCGGCCCGGTTTTTAACGAGTTGGGGATCACTACTGACCGGGAAGCCTTTCGGCGCTTTGTTGATGAAATATCCGCTTCGGCTTTCCCGAACCAACGTGCTTCCTAGAAAAAAGAATTTCCCAACCCAACGTAGGGACAAAAATCTGGTAAGATACTTCGATCGAACGCCGAGGACGAGGAGAAGGCTTCTGTCTGTGCCTCCAAAACCATCCTCCACCCCATCAAAAGATAAACTAGATAGGAGAAAGAAGAAAAACATGAGCGAAGGCGACGAGAAGAGCCGGGGAATCATGGGCGATCACTACGGCGGCGGTGGCCACCCCCATCACCAGCAGTATGGGACGTTCCAGGGCTATCCTCAGCCAGCGATCGGGTTCCCTCAGCCGGCGCCTCCGCCGGGGGCGGCTCCCCCTCCTTATTCCGCCAGTCCTCCGTACTATTCCCATGGCTACCAATCCGTTCCAGGTATGCATAACCGCAGATGACGCGGAATTCCAGATTATGGTTTGATTGATCCAAATGTCTCTATGTTCGGAGAATAACGTCGAAAATTTTAAATCTTATTGTTTCGGTTTACTTTTAGACTCGGAACTAGTGAAATTATGATAAAGACTTATTTTGGATTTCTGAGATTAGGGTTTCTTGATGTAATTCGATGGACAATTTAGGAGGAGATGACAAGTCAGGTTTCTTGATTTGTTGGGGGTTACAACACCATCGGTTTGAATTAGTGGAGTTGTGTTGGTCTAGGAATGTGTATAAATTGCTGCTCCTAAATCTCGATCAGGTTTAGGATTTTGCATTGAATATGATGCATGCCCATCTAGTTTATTCCAAATGCTGATAAACGTTTCATTTCGGGAATTCGGCACTGCAGAATTTAACCGGTAGAAGTTAAAGATGTGACTTTGATGTGATTAGCTTAGCTATGGAACACTATATGTGCATTAGACCAAAAAATTTTCTGTTTCTATTTCTGGGTAAAATAGGTCAAAGGGCATTTGAAATATACAATCTGATGCACTAGACGAGTTCCTAAGGAAACTAGTACTTTGTCCACCTAGAATATAGCTAGCTCTTCTATACACCATGACACGGTTCATTGTCTGGCCGATTTCCAAGCTGCTGTATGTTTTTACCTATGACAGCCCCTAAATCTTGACTATATCATTGAATTTAAGCTGTTTGTGGATCAGATCAACATTTCTTTTCTAGCCAAAGTATGGCAGCTATGCTTGTGAAAGTTGGGCATCCAAAAGCAAACATGATTTTCCTCTTTTAATCAATATTTTATCAATTCCCATTAAGGAGCTGAAACGGCCATATGATGTCTTTAAGTGAATCACAAAATTTAACAATGGAAATGCAGCCATTGCCAAGACTACCAATTTAAGGATTGCTTCTTTAGACTTCAAGTCACTTTGTTCTGCCTTAAGAAAGTTTTAGCAAATAGTTCCAACACTTGGACAATTTGCATCATGGAGATCAACTTCAACTCTTGATCCACATAAATGGTGAAGTAAAATCCCATGAAATAAATTAGTTCTTCCATAGTACATATATATGGGGAAATAGACAGTCATCTGAGCTTTCAAGAAGGAACGATATATCTGTTCTATATTTATCCGCAGGTTAGTTATCCTATTTTCACTTATTTTCAAACTAGTTATCCTATTTTCTGTTAATTTTTTAATTCTGAGTTTGCTTTGCTTAATTTGTTGATTTCCAAGCATTGAGCTTCACATTAAATGAATTCTTTAAAGTTGGATCTGTATGTGTATACATATTTCTGCATGCTTAATTGCATGTCTATATATAGGGAATTTATCTCGGATCTCTAAAGTTGCAAAATGGGACATTGTTCCACACTTCCAGATCTGAAAGTGAGCTTTATTTGGATTGCTGCTTGGGATGATCTATCTAACTGTTCCATGTTCTTGGTTGTTATGACTTTGGGCTTTTTTTTTTTTTTTTGAATAAATAACCATATATCATGTAATGAACATGAGAGATGTCTGAAACTTGACCATTTTCTTATATTTCTCTGATTCTTGTAGGTTATGCTGCAGTTGCTGAAGGAAGACCTTTAAGAATGCCACGCCTTCCCTGCTGTGGCATTGGTATTGGCTGGTTTCTGTAAGTAATCATATTTTTTTGTTATATTTAAACTATTAGTAATGTATATAGAAATTTGTCATGTGCTGGTTGGTTGCAATTGCTGGTTAATCAATTGTTTAATGGACTTTTTGTTGTAACTTATGCTGAAACTTAAAAGCATTGGTTCTAAGTGGATGGCTAATTATAATAATATTTATATCTTTGAAAGGTTTATCATTGGCTTCTTCCTTGCTGCTGTTCCCTGGTATGTTGGAGCTTTCATTCTACTTTGTGTCAGAATAGATTACAGAGAGAAACCAGGGTTTATTGCCTGCACTATTGCTGTGAGTGATGGATCCAATCTAGCCTTCTGTTTAATGCTTCTAAATCATATATGTCTAATTACTGCCATTATGCATTTGCATTCTTTGCTTGAACTGAGTAAAATATGGGAATCACAGACTTGTTTATTTCTCTATTATTTAATGCTCACTGACCTAGATTTTAGTTGCTGTTGGCTTCATCTTCATTTTGATGCCTGCATCTCCATAGATGGTTCTCCATCAATGTCCAGAGAATTGTGGTGTTGTATGGCTTGCATTATTATCAATGTTAAGGTTTTTGGTTTTATTACTAGCTGCATAAAAATTTCTAACATACTCAAAACACATAAATATGCTTTATTACGAAATCCATGTGTTACCTCTATAAACTCCTGTTACGGATATTAGTTAATTGTTCCAAGTATCTTTTTAAATTTAACTGAGCTCAGAAAGAAGATAAGAAGTTGGTCTAGGCAATTTTTGCTCTGATCGCACTCAGCTGTGAATCCTGACCCTTTAAGATATCATATCCACAATTGATGCATATGGAAAAGAAAAGAGTTGACTGCTATTATTTTCCACAGTTCCTTGTCATTTAATTGAGAACTCTGACTAAGTTACTCTGGCTAACAATTCCTGTAGTAGTATGATAACCCAACTTGTACCAAAGAATTTCGAAAAAAAAAAGTTAAAAAAAGAATCATCAATAGTCATAAGGTAACTAATACTTTTCATTTAAAGATCAATAGGTTATACTGGAAAGTTTGGCTTGTAATACCATACAAATAAAACTGATTAAAGAAAAATTTTGGTGTTTGATGCCTGCAAATAGAGTATCTATCTGCCTAAAATAGATATGTATATGTAATTACTTGTACTTGAAAGTTTAATGCAAAATTGAACCTGCTTCTTCTAGAAGACAATACATAAAAAATTGATATGAAACAACCCCATAAACTAGGGTATGTGTAGCAAATAATTCTGTGTTTATTCGTTTTCAATATGATTCACATCACACCGTCTTAGCTGCAATTTTTTTGCAATGCCTCTTCCATATGTGCACATAAATTGGATTCAAAAATGACCAAAGAAAAGAGTAATCAATAATCATCCATCTTGCTTTTCCAACCTTTTTTTTCTTCAGGTTTTCTTAATTTCATATTGTTCTTTCATCCACTGAACTAGATTTTTATGAAGCATTATGTGCAATAATGAGATTGCAAATCATCACTTTGTAGAATACTTGTTTTAGTTCACATGTCTTAAGTTTCAGACCATTTATTGAAATGTTGAAATTGGCAAACATTGCATGCTTCTTCATGAAATGCTCTTGAACATTTTATAATTTTTTCTACTGATATATATAGCCATAGAGCACATGACTATTAGGGCTAGGATCGAAACATAACATATATCTCATGTGCCCTTGTGGGTACAATCATATAATTCAACCTGCATTCCTTGTTAAATTAGTAACATTTATGAAATCTAAGTCAGGTTTTGTGCAACCCATATATTTACTTATAGTGATTGGAGTCCTATTCCTGGGGTGAGGTTTGATGCATTTTGTGGCTGCAATATTTACAAAATGGTCTTGATGCATATTATGTCTTGAAATTATACTGTTATCAGATTGCATCAGCATTCTGAATTCAGCTGTAACCCAAATTCAATTTAAATTAGCTGGATTAGGAGCAAAATTTTGCGATGTTGATCTGTGTATGACCTGTATTTGATCAATAATTATTTGGCAGCAACATCAATCCGATTTGATAATAACCTGGATTAGATTATTTAATACATTATATAAACTATCAGATCAAGATCTAATGATGAATCCATTATTGAGTTCGATCACCAACATGAGCAGTAGAGGTAACAGCCCTATGATGACATGTTCACCGTGCAGTAACTGGCCACATGTGCAAGTATGTGTGTGTTTGTTATTTTTAATCCTCTCCTTCCTCTTCTTTTCCTTGTCTCTTCCTTGCCAGTCACAGTTCCCATGGTCAACCCTCCGCCTCGCACAGGATATACGGCTAACCAATGATACCTAATACCCATCTGTGACCCAAATCTTTGAATCTCCCATTGAAATGGATTAAGTTTTGGGATTGGAAATTTGATTCTTAACATATATGGATTCATATTGTCATTCAGCTCTTTCATCGGATAACTGGATTTGGACAGGCCTCAGTTTGATCCAAATTTGATCCAGTTAGGGGCCTTCCTTGAACCACCCATAGTTAGGTTTTCTAGAAAATAAAAATTATGGGTTGCTAGGAGGTGAAGAAAATTTTAATGGGGAAAATGCTAGAATTGAAGGTGAACAGTGTTGTATATACATATCTTGGTCAAAACCTAAATCTTAAGTTGTTAGCATGTTATGCTTTAACATGATTGAGTGGAATTGAGGTTTTAGGAATAAGCTTGTGGGAGGCCTTTGACGGAGGTTGGGCGCTACCATTTCTAAATTTTCTTGGTTGGTTAAAAGATCATTATTTGGGAATTCTTTTGTCAAACAACTGATGTCAGGGCCTTACAGAGAAATGATAATGACAGTTTCTGACAGGTGGTCCAACTTACTGTCAACTGTATTACCCTCCATTGCTGATTGCATCTGATAGTCATACTTAGAAGGTTGGATTTAATCTATAGATTAATATTGTCCTTGAATATGGCAGACCATATATGTATTTTTGGAGTCAGTTTAATCATAAGCTGTCCAACATTTCAATAAGGCATGCATGGGTACATTGTTTTGCTGATTTGTTTAGATGTTCTTTGGGTTAATTAGCAAGAGGCTTCACCCTCTAAGATAATTTCATTCCTAAGATATATTCAGCTCTCTATAGTTTTAACTTGTGTCTTTACTCCTTATAAAAGATTAATGTAGTAGGATTACTGGAAAGGAAATGGATCATTGCAAAGGCCTCCATGTCAATGTCTAATGCAACAAGGGTGTTGAAACTCATGTTTCTATAACTGGTAGGCCTGGCTTAGGGACTTTTTATATGGACTATTTCATTTGGCAAGTAAGGTGCAATCTCATCACACTCTTTCACCACACCTCCCCTATGGCCTAGATATTGAGATGGAGCACATTATTTTGTGCGCTTGGCTGGGCCAGGGCAAATTTATCACATGAAGTGCTTTGGTGGCATCTCTTCCTTAATTCAGTAAAATGGAATGAAACCTTCGGAGCATCATTCAAATGCCCTCAAAAAGGGGTAAAAAATTATAAGGATTTATTTTCAACCTCCTTAACCTCATATCTAATAACCTTAAAAGGGGATGAAAAATTATAGGGGTTTCTTTCAACCCCTTTAACCTCATACTAGACACATCCTTTGTATTAATAGATTGATATTCCAGAATGGTCAATCATGGTTGATGAAGTATGTGCATTTCTATGTAAATAAGTAATGTTTTTATGTGCAAGAGAGGGTTATATATATATATATATATATATATATATAATTAATATGATTATCCACATCAAGATGGATTTACAAATTTTTTAAATTAATATTTGACTTATCCTGACAGGCCATTCTTGCTGCAATTGCTATTCTTCTGGGGGTAACAGAAAGAAATGATTTGTGGTGATTCATTTAAAGAGCTGCAGTCGGACGCCCTTAGTGTATATATTCACGCTATATTTCAAATTCTGTAAACAATCTGTAGTTATTTATTCCTATACAAGCTGGTGCAGGTTTTTCATTTGTTAATAAGATCGCAAGTAACTAAAGAGTGTTTAAAAGTCCCATATAGCTACATCTACTGTTTGCAATTGTTTCTTTCATATTTTACCTACTCCCCTTGTTCAGTTTAACCTCATGGTGGAAAAAATCTTGTGAAGGTCCTCATAACTTTGCCCTTTCTATTTTTAATCTCTCTCAGACGTGAAAGAAATGTAATATCAGCAAATATTTTATCTTGTCTGGCAGTTTGTTTCTTGAAATTTTATTTTCTTTTCACCAATTCATATGGCATCCGAACACCTATGAAGATATTTTGCAGAAGCCTTGGATTTGCACCAAAGATGTGACTGTATAGTTTGAAGCAAAATATCCTTTCGGTCACATCAGGATGAAACGTGGAATTGCACTTGGTACCTCTTATTTCAGTACTAGAATCTAGGTTGAAGCCTCCACAGTGATAACCGAAGCGATTAACTTTTCTAGACTAATTATATGTTGATGAGTCAACTCCAAGTATCTAGGTTGCCACTTAGCATCAATTGCCTGTATGATTGGCAGGTGGGCCTCCTTGGATTAATGCAGCTTGTTTCTCATCATATTTGGCAAATTTAGGGAAAAATCATTTATATAGACATCATTGAAGTATTTTTTCCTGTAGTTTCCTTCAACCTCGTATTGTGTGATTCTAGCAGTGGCATGAAAATGACTATAGGTTTCATCAAGTTATTTGCTCGTCAAATATGTAATGTCTATCCTTGATACAGTATGAAAGAGAATTTAGTGGATGGCAATGATTCAGTTAACACATTTGATACATGGGTTTTGCCTTGAGATGTATATGGTTTTATGGTAATAGATACATTATCCAAATTCAAAATACTGCCACCATTTGTTCTCTGATGTGCTCTGTGTACATTAGATATTTGGCAAGTGCAATGTATGTGAGAATGATCTATGAGAAGAATGGTGAGGGCTGTATTACCAATTGTGACGCAAATGAGAGAGCTGATTTGGTCTGAGACCCACAAGGAAACTTTATAATTTTAATCAACTCTGATATGGTATAGATGAATGACTGGATTTTTCCAGGAAGCCCAGTAAATTAGATCCACAGTATGATGTTGAATGGATGTGATTTTTTTTCTTTTTTCTTTTTCTTTTTGAATTAAACTTCGTTAATTGGATAAAGAATGCTTGTGGCATGTGATGTTTTCTGCCTCAATTACAGAGTTACTCTTTCTCTCTGTCTCTGTGAAAGCTGAAAGGGTTACGTGATTGCATGGTGATGGGTAGGCAGATTATTTTGCGACTGTATCCAAGTAGTTCCAAGTAGATCATCTTTTCGTCTGTGTAATTATTTGATATAAAGGTAAGATGCAGATAAGAGACCAATAGCAGCAGTGATGGTTTATCTCCGTGATTTTAAGATATAGGTTTTTCTACCGTTGCTTTGTGAGTTTTTCCCTTCACATCCCCAGTGAGGAAAATAAGGTCTGGCTTGCTCTCACAACCACATTACAGTATGGCGTTCTGTCTTTCTTATTCAGCATTGTAGAAAACTGAAGGTCTATTGTTAGAGATGTCTTTTTAACAGATGAAGTTGGAATTTCGAAGGATGACTAGGATGTTGCAGTTGGTAATTGTAAGGAACAAAACTAATTTATATGCCTTTTAAATGAGTTGGAAAAGTGGACTGGTAGCAGGAAAGAGGGCCATCAATGCACAATCTTAATTTTCTTTTTCTTTTTTCTATTTACTTTTTGGTTCCTACGTCTACAATCTGGACATCATATAATTCACATAATTATTTTTATTTTTATTTTTATTTTTTGGAAACTGGACATCGCATGAGAGGAGACCTTGTTGAATGCGAGACGCTAACTATACAACAAGATTTGTCTTAGACTGTCACTGCTTGGAACGCAAGCCAATCCATGGGCAGATATATGAGTCATTTTAAAATAAGATCCCATATGCCCACTGAATAGCCCATCAGGGTTTAGCCGCTTCCCGAGATCAACTTTCCACCGCATCTTGGCCCATTAGGGTTTTAGCCGATCCCAAAGGCCCCAGCATCAATCATCCATAAACAATCGCCATAAATAAGCACCGCCACTTCGTTCACCGGTTCAAAGGGGAGGAAGAAGAGAAGGCGAACACCAGGGCTTCCGCCAATTCGTTCACCAGTTCAAAGGGGAGGAAGAAGAGAAGCGAACTCCAGGGTTTCCAGATATCGCGATGGTGGTGTTTAGGGTGAGTTCTTTCCTCTCCTTCTCCATCGAATCCCATGGATAATTTTTTTAGGATTTTGATGCGTTCTTTGATGCTCATTCCGGTTCTTCGCGTTCTCGTGGTTGTGGATCTAACGATTCCATGGTTTTGTTGTTGCTTCATTCGTTGATCGCAGTTCCATCAGTATCAGGTGGTGGGGAGAGCGCTCCCTTCGCCGACCGATGAGCATCCGAAGATCTATCGGTCCGTGCCAAATCCAAGTTCTGGTAGGCGTTACGGAACCTGATTCGTAGAGTTCTAATCTTAAGTCTTGGTTCTTTGGTTTGTGTTTTGGCTGGTGATGTTTAAAGAGCCTTTTCTTATTGCTTTACAATTTTGTATTGTTTTCCCTCAAAATAATGCAATTTTATATTGTAGGTATTTCTTGAGCAAGATCAAGAAAGTTAAGAAGAGTAATGGACAAGTTCTGGCGATCAACGAGGTTGTGTTTCTTTCCCCTCTTCTCATTTACGTTTTATTTCTTGTTGCCTTGGCTTATGTGAAATCCATTTTCTTATAAGATTTCTTATACGTGTTCTTCGAGTATTTTTTGCTGTGACCATCTTAATGTCTCTCTTTTGGTCTGGATTATGAATGTTTTGGTTGATTGCATTAGCGTATGTGCTTGTGCAGTTAGTTCTTCTCTTCTTATTGACTGTTGGATGTTTGGAATGACATGACTATTCTCTGTAAACTGAAAAGATCTAGATTTAAATGCAGTCTGTAACTGGTTTCGTTTTCACATGTTTCTGAGGGTGAATGATTTGAGGCATGCATTTTTTTAGAAAGAGAGTATTTTTATGTTGATTTACAGAATGTTTTTCAAATGTTTATTCATGCGTAGCTAGACTTGTGACATATTCCATGCTTACAACTATATTTGCAAATTATCTGTGCTTAATTGTCCCAGAATGAGATTTATAGTGTTCTAAATTGTGAATGTAAAGGATTATGCCCAAGTTTTAATAACATGCACGTAATGTCAGACTAAGTGAATTACTGTTTAGATTAGCAAAAATAGAAAAGGGATCAATTAGCTGGTGGCGTCTGCTAAAGTGATGATAATGGCAAAAAATTGGTGAGGCCAGATATATTTGAAGAATTGCTGAAACAAATAATTTGCACAGTCGCTTATATGTATAGCCTGCTTTCCTTGATGGAAAAGGTCATAGATCACATGTAACTGATCACCATTTATTTGACCTAGAGATGTGAAAATCGGTGATTGACACCAATCCCCATCTCTCACATCCTGACCTGAGTGGTGATCATTAGCAGGCATCCAGAAGCAGTGCTCTTCTTTGATATATGTAACATTTGGGTTGCTCAACAATTTCAATGTACTAATGGTTTGATAGACTTATGAGTTTAAACTCTTGATTATGGTCTCAGTTTTTCAGGACTTTTATTGTATTTGTTGTGATTCATTTGTAGTGAATTGCAGATTTTTGAGCGGAAACCAACCAAGATAAAGAACTATGGAATTTGGCTGCATTACCAGAGCAGAACAGGCTACCACAACATGTACAAGGAATATCGTGACACCACTCTAAATGGTGCTGTAGAACAAATGTACAATGAAATGGCTTCTCGTCATCGGGTAAGGTATCACTGTATACAAATTATCAAAACAGCCACTATTCCAGCTAAACTTTGCAAGAGAGAGAACACCAAGCAACTTCATGATTCCAAAATCAAGTTTCCCCTGGTGTTTAAGAAGGTTAGACCACCAAGCAGGAAGCTGAAAACCACATATAAGGCATCAAGGCCAAACTTGTTTACGTAATTCAGTTTGCTTACTAATTCTCAAAGCTTGATCTTCTTACGCGAAGGCGGAAGTTGAGATGAGTCCTAAGTGTATTAAGTCTTTTTCCTTGATAGAAAACTTTTTTAATGAAAGTTCTCTGATTTATTGAATCTGTGGCTGGAAATTTTGGTCTACCTTACTTAATGAGCTATATTTTTAGTTTCCTAACTTTTTGAGGTTGTAAATCCTGCATATAACTGCTGTTGTGCAAAGTTTAGCTAGTTTAGTAGTTCTCAACCTTGTATGTTAGATATTGTATGATATCACATTGCATTGGCATGCTTTGTCTTGTATTTAAATGTGTTCTATTAACAAGCTGTATTATGCTTTTGTGTAGGCTTTTCTTGTTTTCTCTGTTTTCCTTGTGTTATGCTTGCTCTTTTCTTGTATCATAACGTCCAAGAATATGGTGACTACTTATTTCAGTGATACATTTTTTATATGTTTTGTAGGGCAATCAAGCCACTAAATAGTGTCATAGCAAACCAGAGAATATCGAATGATGGACTAATTCTATATCTGCCTGATTTGCATTCCTTGCTCATTATTAAACATATCAAACAAGACTTCAAAACAACCTTCTGCAGATGGGCAACTTTGCCAAGGTTACCAATTTTTAATTTGGTTTCCTTTTTTTCCCTGTTGCCTATATGTCTTGGCAATTTGGTGTTTTATTTCATCTGCCTTCTAGGTTGGTTGATGGCAAACACCACTGTCAACATATTATCATGAAAAACCATACACATTACTTGTCTTACAATCAGGTTCTTGAATTAGGTTTTGCTTTAAGTTGCTGGCATGGCTTGTAGATTTGTAATTGCTCGACAATTTTAAACATTTTCCATCGGCTTTGTTTGGTTGGATTGGAGTGACTTTGTTTTTTCCCAGATCTTGTCGACCCTAATGTTTGATTATATCACAAGGTTCTTGCTCGTTGTAACCTGATTTGATTCTTTTTTTTTTTTTTTTTTTAATGACCCGCCAGTCTGGAGTTTCTGATTTTTCTGTTTCCCACTCCCCTCCCACCCTAGCTGTGTTCAAAGCAGCAATGTTGGTGAGGTTTTCCCTTTTTAACCTTTTTCACATGCCTTGATGTTTGGTTGATGGAAAACAACCTCGCCATTCTAAACAAGTATGATACACTCACAACTCTTCTGTTGATATGTTTGTTTGCTGATGTTATGTGCTTATTTGGTCATACTGGCTTGTAGTGGACGCATGCCTGTTGCATGATTCCCGTACGGTATCGTCTCCCAGCTATTGCAACTTTGCACTGGACATACACAAATTTGTACCTTGTAATTCATGACAGTTGGTATTTACCACACAATGTTGCTTGTTTTGCTTGTTTCGTGTAGTATTAATGCCGAAATACATTGCAAGATGACTTTATGATTGCCTAAATGTGTCATTTGCTGTGTGAACCTATGTTGATGGGCATCTGTTCTGGTAGTTTGTTTAAATAATGGTTTAGAAGCTAGCTCTGCGATCATCTGGCTTATAGTGTTTTGAAGGTTAGAGCTGAAGGAACACAAATATATAGGTCAACGCTGCCTGCTTGCAGCAACGTACCCCACCCTACCCCCATTAAGATATCGCCCGTGTTGTAAAGGGAGGCTGTAAGGACTAACTGGAAATCGGGCGGCTGTTATCTTGGTAAACTAGTGTGTTTGTCTCTTCTTTTAATTGAAATTGTAGATTCACCTAGATTTTATTTGCCAAAAATAACAATTGAAAAAACGATATGAGTTTCATTGATTAATTAACATTCAGTTATATCGGGCGAGGTAGTCGTCCAATGATATTTGCTTTAGTTATTATTCTAGGATATATGATGATTTGCTCCATGTTCTGTGGCTTAAAAAATATTTTAGTTGCTTTAATGCCGTTCTGGATGTTGGGCGTTGTAGTGTGGCGATGGTATGCCCCCACCCACACCTCATCCCCTCCTCCCAATGCACCTAAACCTATCCTAGTGCTTCTGATTTCACTCTCTTTGCTTTGTTTTACCTTGCCTATGTATGTGGTTAATCTGTTCTATTTCGTTAACGTGTCCATGTAGGAATCTCATGCATATTTAGATTTGTTCTTGCTCTCACCTCATGTCCACTAACATGAGCTGGGCATGCACCTCTAAATGATGTGCAATTTTCATCGGTAAGTAAGATTGGTTTGCGTGATAGCAAAACAGTGGCTTTACTGGATTTGGCATTCCCATATGTTACTTTCTTTTTTATTTTTTGGGCCCGGGGGGGGGGGGGGGGGGGGGGGGGATAAGAAGTGAGGTCTGTGGTCATTGGCTTGACAAAGCTTTGCTTTGATAAAAATACACTAGTCTAATTTGGTTGCATCCTATTTGATGGTAGATTGTAGTGAGTATGAGCTCATCTATCTTGTCCACTGATGCCATTCACAAGTTGTATTTGCTTAAAACATATAAAGACAGTGAACAATAAAGTTTTCCTTCCACTCCCTGCGTTTCATAATTCATAGACAGTGAACAATGATAGTTTTCCTTCCACTCCCTGCGTTTCACAATTCATGTGGTTCGAGCAATCCACAAGAGTTTAGTCGAATTATGATGTTCCATCTAATGTCGTCTAATGCGGCATGTCTAATGGTGGCGACTGATCGATCTTGACCAGGTCGATATCCACAAAAGGGGCAAGTTTATCCCTACCTACCGTTGAGTTGGTTCCAAAGAAACTCGCTCCCACTACGGTATCTACTTTAGAATGCTTCGACGCTCCTGTAGCCTCTTTTCTTCTGACGATTGTGGTATTCAGAGATCATGAGGGACATTTAGATAACTCGTTTACCCTATCTCCTTCATTGGTATCGGAGCTATCATGCTTCATTTTGTCTCTGTTCATTGATTGATTAAAAAACATAAATAAATAAGCCTACTAGGATCCAAAGGCATCACACAATATAATGTTTCCATACAGACTAAAAACAGATAAAAAAAAAGAGGAATGATAGATGACATCGAGAATGACCACACCACACCACTTCATGCATCGCACGCATGACTTTAAACGTATCCAAAAGATGTTAATACACTCCTTGGAAAGATAACCTGTCTCGCAAAGTGTCAAATATGGATGATGCAGCAGCATTTTGTGCTAAAGTTAGTTTGAGCCGACCAAACAGTTCACCGTCTTTGGCCTGTGATGCAGCCTCTGCAGCTTCCTTGGCCATGCCAATTCGTGCATATGCCTGGTTTTAAAAAAATAAAATAAAATAAAATAAAACCTATGAGGTGAAACTTGGAATGATGACCAGACATGTCTCATGCCTAAACTTGCCATGACACTGGACATAGGAATATTGAATTAAAATACATGATACTTCATTCTAAAAGTCAATACCAGTACCCGAGAAGTTTCCTATTAACATATAAAGCTAACTAGAAAACAAAGAAATCATACCTCTGATCTTTCCCGAGGTTCTGTGAGTTTTGGAATGTATTTGAGAGCTTCTGCTTTCTCATCAGCATCAATACATGCTTCCACAAAAGGTTTATAACCTATTAATTAGATAAAAGTACTAGTGAATTAATAGATGGATAATATGCAAGCTAGAAATAAAGGTAAGAGAAGAAGTGATTTTATGTATATATCAGCTACTTACGATAATCTTTTGCTTATTTTAAAAATCCTTTATTTGCAATTTTATTTGTAATACTATACTAATGTGCAAATGCCTGAAAATAAGAAAGATTGGAAACTTTACCACCCGGTGGTCGCTTCTCTTTTGAAAATTTTTCTAAAGCATCCCAGTCTCTAACAGTAGCCAATGCAAATGCTTTCAGCCAGTACCATCTCTTCTCAGAAACCTGCAAAAAGATTTGCTTTTAACAGAAATCATTAAAGATGCAATTTAATATATTTGAGATTTGTTCCAGCAAAAAATTTATAAGAACCTTGAATTCTGCTCTCACTCTTGTTGCAGCTCGATGGTTTCCCAGTACAATGCAAGTACGAATTGTATCACTGATGCTAGAACCAACAAATATAGCCTGCTTTGTGGAGACTTCTAACTCATGCTGCAACCTGTGAAAACAAATGGGGGTAAAAGATGGGAAAACGCACAGTGAATATTTTAGTTAAAGCCCAACTAATATTGACCACATAAGGTCAGCATTGCCATGGTTGTTAAAATCTTACAAAAACAAAATAGAGCAAAACCATCTGGATCTTATGATCATATAACTTGATAATGTTACTTATATATTAAACCATATGAAAATCCATTTTCTATAATTTATTTGACTACATGGCTTTAAGAATCAATTTTTTGTTGCTACAAACCTCAAGCACAAAAAAATAGCAAGAAGCATTTAATCTCTACAAGGTAAGGAGAAAAATTTAGGGATTGTGGAGTTCCAACGAAGAGGCAAATCTCCATAGCCTTACAATCATTTGTTAAGATTTAATTCATCTATATTTCAATTGCCTCATCATTTAATCTCTACAAGGCTTTATGATTTACAACCAAATCCCAATCCTCACAACATTTAGTATTACATTTTGAAAACATCAAGATCAAGCCATAGTTCTCATTTTCTTTGGATGGTTATTGTCCAATGATAAAGCACAAGAAGACACCTGGGATTTTTACTCTTTTTTTTTAAAAAAAAGGCAAGAACTTCTTACTTCTGACATTTCACATTTAGCACATCAAGGTGTCATTTGAGCTTCTTGCATTTCTTGAAACCATTAAAAATCTGATAAGCAAGTTGCTAAATCTACACAAGCAGCAATCAAGTGGCAGCCAAATAATTCATCAATGACACCTCTGTGTGGAAGCCACTTTGACTTTTGGCCTGAGATCTATCTAGACAGGCTACTTGGCTATCTGAAGCAAAGCAACAGTTAGATGCTCTCTACCTTACAGGAATGTCAATTCAATAGGTCCATCATGTGATATCCTTGTAATTAGAGATTTTGTCAAAAAAAAATTTAATATTTGGCAACTGTACTTGTTCGGACTTTAACATTTATTTAGTAACCAAACTAAGAAAGTATTTTAGAATGAAAAATGACAGCATGAAGGACGTTGCATATAGTACTATTGTCCAATTGTTTGTAGTATCAAAAACTGTTATTATAAATTATTCTTTATTTATAAATTACTATAATAATATAATATTATATAAGAAAATATAATAATATTATGATATAATACAGTAATATTATAAATTTATAATATAACATAATATAATATAATAAGATATAATACTATAAAATATTATGTTATGTTACATTACGTTATATATTATATTACTATAACATTATTATGTTATAGCAGAACGAAAAAAAAGATTCATATAACCAACCTCAACTACTTTGGAATTAAAGCTTTGTTGTTGTAATTATTGTATTATGTTATAATATTGAATGTTACTATTCTCTTGTTTTGAACTTGTGACCTCTAAGTTCAATGAAAACATCGCCTTGACAAACTTCGAGAAGTGCTTTTGGGCAGAAGCTCTAGATTGAAGCTGTTACCAAAAGTGCTTTTGTCAGCTTCGACGCTTATAGCAGAAGCCAAATTAAAGATTTTACCACAACCCTTTATCTCTTAGAAGTACTTTTTGGGCTTGGAAATCATTTTTGGCCCTTCTAAAAGCATTCCTAAGCAAGGCCTTTATAATTGCTACATCTAATGGTCATATGTTTGCTTCATTCATCCAATTTTGTACTGCAAGCATCTTACGAGTAGTTCTTAAATCCACCCCTCCCCCCCCCCCCTCTTCCTTCTTTCTTTCCTCAAGAAATCCTTCCTCAATGGTTGCACTTTATTCAGATTGTTTACATTAAAATTAAGGCTCTGTTTGGATCAGCTGTTGGGAGATTTTAAGTGACTGTTAGCCAACAGTTATGTGAAATCGCTGTTGGCCAATAGCTGGGCCTAACACCTAATCCAAACAGGTCCTAATGATGGTTGTAACCTATAAGTACCAGCTAGACTCGTAAAATGCTCCAAAATATCTCCACAGATAACTAGGATATGGCTGGAGTCAAGTAAAAGACCAAAGTACTCGATTAGGGTAGCCAAGCTCATTTGATCTTCCTTGAACCTGCAGGGGAAATACCAATTTGCTCTTGGGACTAGAACTTGCTTAATTGCAAATAACAACAACCCAGCTTTCTCTCATCAAGATGGGTTCGCCTATGGAGCATGATTCAAACGAAGGTCTTACAAAAAGGAATACGCATATTTGGCCATCCACCAAATGTTAACCCATTACATTGTTGCAACACATTGCCTAGGATCAATAAATCCAGTGTGTCTAGATGCATCATCCACAGCAGATTGAGCCTTAGTTAACCCAAAGTTGGGGGAGAGGGCAGAGTGGATTGGAGAAAATTGTTTCCAGTCCAAGCACTAGTAACTTCACAACTTAAAACACATCAATAAACCTAATGCATATCACTTGTCAAGGAACCATGTAACTTTTGGATCCACCAAGATGTGCCTGTAATTGTATCCTTGGTATCCAGGCCGAGAAAGAAAAATTACATGAGGACAACATCTTCAATCATCTACAATTGCTTGTACCATCAAAAAGGATATATTGGAATGAGAAAGTTGTAATTTGTAAAATCATATCAAACAATGAACAAATAAAAAGAAACAACTACCGATAAACAGCATGTGAAACTTCACCAAACCCCACGTAGCCTCTTACCATCAACTCTCTATCTCTAGATACCATTGCCAAGCAAGAATCTTTTGGTCAAAAGAAAAGAAAGAATTTTCAAACGATGTACTAATAGAAAGAAATAATTATTGTGAACAACATATAAAACGTTACCAATTCCCATGTAGCAGCTTACTATCAACTCTCTATCTCTATATACTTCAAACCATTGCCTAACAAAATCCCTTTGGTTGAAATAAATGAAAGAATTTTCAAACTACTGAAAGCCAAGAAGAGATCATCATAAAAACCACCTACAGATCTAGATCAAAGATTTGTTACCCTAATTTTTAAACAATTTTTATGCCCTAAAGTTAAACCATAGTGAATCTTAAATCTTCCTAGTCTTATTGCTCCTTATTTTTTTCTTCTAGAAATTTGCACAATTTTGTCAAAAGCCTAGATTTTCTTGCAACTCCCCTAAATAAGGATCATGGCAACACCTCAACAATTATGATGGTAGATGGTCATTAAATTGGTTGCATGGAATTATATTTCACAATATGTCTACTAGTGCTTGTTGCATCAGGAATACTTTTGCTGTCTTCTTGTATTTTGCACAAGACCTGCCTGATGCAAGTGTTTCATATCTGTCATTTACTGTATGCTTGGAGATGGTTAAGGAATCGGGTATTTAGACTGTAAGAGATGGGACAGAAAACCAGTCAATCGTCCATTTTATTACCTCAACAATTTTGCATGTTCCTCAGCAGCTTTTGATTCAAAGGTGTGTTCCTTGGTCTCAGAAAAAAGCTTCTGAGCTTGCTCAATAAGCCTTATGCGTGGACCATGGAGAGGAGATCCTCCTTTGCTTGCCATTGGATTCTTTTCTAGGTCCCATGATTCTTTCAACAAGAGAAAAGCAACATCCTGCAAAATCTAGCATCTTGACTGTATGGAACAAAGCATTTTAAAATTGAAGGGGGGCATAGAAAAGTTGTTCAAGTGAAGCAAATGCAGTTAACATATGCATTTAAGCATTTCAAAAAGCTTTAGAAAGACAAAAAGATTATACAGAACCTATGCTTGCTCATGCAGTTCCACTTATATGGGAAACTGACATTTACCTTCAGCAACGCACATGTAAGATATTAAAGTCAATAAAAATATTACTTAATGTATGTAATGCTCAAATGCTTAAAAACCATGAAACTTTTCCAAATTTCACCTAGTGTTTTTGTAAAGATAGCAGCAGCTAACAGATGTTGTGGACAACTGCATCAAAATTCAGGGATATGTCAACGCAATAAAAAAAGGAATATCTTTAGGATGTATCAAGCCAAATGCTAGCTATCAACTTTCTATATAAAACACATTGTCAACATATCAAATTTTTGCCAATTATGAGACAAATTTCACAGCCATACATATAATAGTTGTTTGATAACCCATTATGTATATCACCCAAAAGGTTCTGTTTTGTAGTTTTCTAATAATCCAGTGGACAAACTAAGGAAACATTTTAATTTTTACAATAAATCAATCTGTTTATCATAAATGACTATACCGCGCAAAGATGTTCTACCTTTTATCCCCAGAAACATACTGAATTACTTGGTACATTTTCTACCAGACGAATGGTGTCAGGTCTGGTTAAATAACAGCACAGAAGCACAGAACCAATAAACATTACCAATAACCAACAAGCATCATTCCATTTACTAGGTGTTCGAATATATAATTTATGTTTTACTTTGCCTACATGAGTATCTCAAATCCTTTCCCTTAGTTTCGACCCAATTACTTTAGGATTTACTCTCCTCTATTTTAGACTTCTTCAATAATTCAAGCCCCTTGCTTCCCTTTAATACTATCAGATCAATTTTACTATGCATACCCACACACCCCTTGGGGTTCTCATCTCTTCAACACCCATGTGGCAGGACCCCACCTTGCTTTGCTAAAATTCTATGCCATTGAGATACTCCCTAAAGTCTTCGAGGCATCTTTTGATCACAAACCACCAGATTTGGCATGCAGATTGGAATGTGTCACTTGGCTTAGAAAAGTTATCAGATCACTTAGGAAGAAAGTCCACCTTAAGGGAATATTTGGACGCTCAGGAAGAAATTATCAAGAAATCATATAACCATAGAATAGTGTTGCTACAACAAGATCCCAAAAGAAAATATTATTTTGGAATTCTGTTTTAGTTGCTGTTTGGATAACTATAGAAAATTCTAGGGAAAAAATACATGAATTCTAACAAACTGAAATATACTAGGTGCATTTATAGCTCCACTCATTCCCCTCCAATTCATGATTTTAATCCACATGGTCCTTATTGTGATTGAATGTTGAATCTCCCTATAAGAATAGAATAATTAAGCATCAAATTTCCAATCTCCCGCTTGGAAGGACAAAGCCCAAGAGAGATGGTACCTTCAACTTCCAAGGGCCAAACAAGGTATGTTATCCATTGATGGTCTGACAAATTTTTAAGGTTCGTTCAACTATCAATGGGTCCGTTTTTCTTTATGATGTGATCCAATGATAGTTGATTCAGCTCCATATTTTTATCCATACTGATCTACAGATACAAGATATCCAATCATATGTATCAGGTTCCCTAGTGATGTAGTGTAACTCAAGGTATTTCACCTAGGCATACTGCCTTACTCTATGCGCTCTTCAAAGTTTTCTATTTGCACTAAAAAAAGGTGAAGCCCAGTGCATAAGGCTTCCACCATTGCAAGGTCCACAAGGCCCATACTCTCTACTTATAATAAATGATAATAATTAAATGTAAGACCATAAAAACAATCAATCAAATATTACCAACAAATAGAGAACAATAATGCAAGATAACAATTAATTAGCTCATCAATAGTTCAAATTTAGTCAACAGGTCACTACTTATCACACAGCCATTATCAAGTAAAATAGACCAAAATACCAAAAAGCAATTTGGTCAACCAATGATTGACAAATAGAAGTGACAGCTATGATTATTTCCATTCCTCATCAAAGGAAACTAAGCACGAGATATCACAAGATGGATTGCTTTTAAAGTTGTCTGTCAAATAATATCAAGATGGTTCTGCAGATACAGAAAATATATCATTAGGACCTTTCAATAAGTCAAACCTACATGTAGTCGGCCTGTTGACAGGAAAAAGTCCTTCAAAAATTCATGCTTATACAACCTGCAAGCAGAGAAACAATGAATGCATTAAAATATTCATTTTTAATGATAGTTTTTTATCCCCAGGGTGAAAGGAAATCCAATCCTATGGAAAGCTCAATGCAATACCTTGCATATGTTATAAACAAATCACGAGCTATGGGTCTTGCATTTATTGTTCCAAAGAAATCTAGAGCGGGCTTCTACAATAAAACAGCATCATTACATGATAAGTAAATACAAAATTACATAAATAGGTACATAACAGTATATATTGTTTTATTCCCAACAGATATACCTTCTGCCAGATGTGGAAAAGAACAAGATAAACAAGGTCAGTATCACCACTTTCAGTAGCCTTAAGCAGTGCAGTATCTTCCTCCCCAATGCTTAGCAACAGAGGGACCTGATAAATCCAAGTTTTAGATTTGCTTACTTTAAAACATTGCACATTCAGACAATGTGTCTAAAAGAACCCAACGGTTCATAAGGTTATAAATTTTATAAACATGCATGTGCGTGTGCGTGTGTGTATTTGGTATACACATGTACTTATGTACACACAAATATGCATCTGTGCATTTAAATTAAGGACTAGATTGATAGTTTCACTAGTTGCAATACTAACTAGTTTGACATCAGATTTCTAGCATGTGAAGTGTGGTGATAACCAGGAGTGCAACTGATATCACCAACAATTTTGTATTTACTACTAGATTGAGATGAAAAGTAACTTTCGTTGCCACTTCAACTTACAACACTCTTTCTTCTTGCCACAAACTCATACAACCTCAAAGTTTCAACATTCACTAGGCAAACTTAGGATATATGTTCTTTTATAGTTTTGAGAGGAAAAAAGATGTTAGACATTTATTGAAACCAGTCACTTTATGTGGAAGTACATCCAATACTTACCTATATCTACTTGAATATTTTATGAAAGGACATAGCCTATCATAGGTGCATTTTGGGTGATAGTTCATAAGGCTACCCTAATATATAATATGACATGAGTTTAGTTGGAGAAGGTAAATGTCTATGTGGTTATACATGGAGGTACACATATAACCTTCTCATGTATACTTTAAGAATATTAGATGAAAGGGCATAGCCTAGAGGTGCATGTTTGGTGATTGCCCAAAAGACTAGCCTCATAAATATGAGAAAAGGTTTGTATATTAAGGTTAGCAAATATAGGTTACCTTCCTTCATTAGTTGATTGTTCTATTCACTGAAAATGTAGCTCCTTAATTTTCACAGCAAAATCATGAGATCTTCTATTGACCCAACATTGATTCATTCCATTCAACAAAATAATTAATTAAGATGCAAAAATATGTAAGGAATAATGATGAATAAGATGTTACCATTACAGGCTTTAACAATATCAGTGTAGATGCATGCACAAATGCATGTATACACATTTATATTAGCATGCCTAAGAATCAATCTCATGTCTTCTAGATATCGACCAAGGAAAACACAAGGACATCAAAGTTAGAAACTTTCCATAGCTGACATATCCATGGCAATCAATAATAATAGTGTACTGCCAAAAGATATTTGCCATGGACAGGGCTCTATATTTATAATAAATATTCTTAAGCAAAAAATGAACCAAGTAAACTTCTCTTTCTTACAAATGTCTATCACAGATCTTAAGCAGCACTACTTTCACTTTCTTCACAAGAAATTTCTGAACTTGTCATCCTTATCAAGTGCAATATGTAGCAAACAAACAAACAAAATATACACATGAGCAAGAAGTTCTTAGATTAAGCAATTTAACATGCCTGTTTGGAAGAACGTGGCTCATGATCAACAAGCAGTGCAGCTAACTTTCGCCGCCCAGTGTTATCTGCATGAGCAGCAATCGCTGCAAAAGATATGCCTTTGCATAATTTCAGCTGCAATGCAACCATTGATGTTTCAGACATTGTGAGATTAAAGAAAGTAAATAAAGCAGACTCTATATATATAGAATGCAGACCTTGTCAAGCAAGATTTCAAGAAGAGCAGCATCTTGTATAGCTGGTGAAGCTGTTATCTTTGTACATGCCCAATGCATTAGAACCACCTCCTATAAAAGATTTTCAGAAAAGTTAAAACTAAATGTAAGCGTGCATGATGTCTAATTATCTAACATTTTTTCTGAATATTTTAACACCAGTGACAAACATATCCAATATATACATACGTGTGTGTGCATATAATATATGCAAATGCAAATACACACTCTAACACACTCACATTATATCGAAAAGCACATTAAGAGCTTTGGGTCTGTCATATTTACCCATACCGGACAATAAATGTCAATTAAAACTTTATATGATATCAGCTATGCCTATTGACAAATTTGGAACAAGACATAGTTCTTTTAGTGGATAAGAAACCTATTTAAATTTAAAGATGGGAACCACTTCATCCTATTCCCCCCTCTCTCTGCTGCACAACTTAACAACTTCAGCTCTTATCTATAGTCCGTTTCTATCAAATATTCTTTTTTCATATTTTCCATCCCTAGACTGAATATGCACCGCACATGCTTGTATATTAGTTTGTGTGTGTGTGTGTGTGTGTGTGTGAAGTAAAAGACTAATCACAGCTAATCAGAAATCTTATTTTCCAATCCTTTTTTTATTAAGGGAAACCTCTAATGCCAAGCTTCTAAAACTCTGTCAAAGCAAGTTTCTAAAATAAGAAGAAAATTTTCAGTAACCAGCTGCCAACATTTAGGGCTTGTTTGGTGCAGCTGTTGGCCCCTCTGAACAGTTGGGCTGGCTAGTGAAAGCAGCAGCACTACCTTTTATTGGACCAGTGCCAGTGAAAACAAGTATCATGTTAACATCCCTACATGTTGTTAGAAGATTTTATGTAGCAACACAACATGGTAGACCCAATAAGCTGGTGAATTACCATATTGCTGGAGTCCTGAACGCTGTAGAGAAAGGAAAAGTAATTATTTTTATTGCAAGCTTAGCATAATTGCTACCAGCATTTATCCACTTGGAATATTAGTCTACATTCTATTTGACCTCCACTATCAGGCAACAAAAATATACAATAGGCAAACAAACCCACAAGGATAAAGAAAATTACAGGATTCAAGTTAAGGTACTCAGAGATTCGAAGAGCGACAAGGTGGTGGTTGGCATTAACTAAGCGCCCAATCAGAACTGGTGCCGTAAGCACCTGAAATAAAGAATATGTCACAGATAACATAAAACAACACACACACACACACACACACACATACACACGTTAAATAAACAATTCAATTCTAGCAGAAAAATGAAGACCTTATATTGTTGAATGCTCAAGGGGATCCCAATCTCATGGTTGTGAACAGCATTTAACACTCGCAGTACTTTGCACATTTCTTGAAAGCGGTCACGGTCTTGTGGAAAATGACTGCCAAAGCCAACTGGATATCATTGCCAAGATCACAATCAGAAAGAAGTTGCTCTTTTAGACCAAAAAACTTTGTGATATTTGATGGCTTACCATAAATTATAATTACATTAGCTATTAAACTGTTCTTTGAAAATTTAATATCTAACTCAAGAAATTGAAGCCCCAGATAATTCATGCTAACAATGTGCACAAAAGGTTCAAGGAGAAGTCATGGCATGTGGATATTAGTGGCACCATTTGGTCATTGCATACACGACATAAGATTAAAGAAACTGTGACATATCTATCCTAAGAATAAAGGTGACATAGTAGTAACATCAATTATCATGCAACTGAACTTATGAACTACCATACGAAGGGAGATGGTTCGAGGACAAAGCAAGCAATGACGATCCTTAAGAAAAAGGAGCCAACGGTCATATTAGCATTATTGAGGAGTGACAATTGTAGAGTGATGATACCTAGCCACAGACTTCCACAAGGGGCACTGCATCCCCGGTCTCTTTTAATTTTTCAAGATCACAGTGCCAAAGGTGTGCACTTATTGTGGAGATGATATTATATCTAGGCAGGTATGGAATAAAAAACAAATTAAAACAAAAGAAAGAAAGAAAGTGTAGAGAGTGAAATAGAGATATGCTTCTGTAGCATTATTTTAAACAGAGCTCAAGAAAATATTATTAAAAAAACCCATAAATCAGAGTATCAGGGTTGGTGCAACTAAACGAGGATTGTGCAAAATATGGGTAATAAGGGCACTGAATGACCAAAGATGGGGGAAAGATGCAGGAAAAAAGGGCAGGGAAGAAGAAGAAAGAAAGTGGTCTTCAAAAGATCCCTAGGACAAGATAAAGTCAAAAGGTCCATAGATCTAATTTGAGATCAATTTAGCAGCCATCCACATTGAGTAAAATAAAATTCTCAACATAAAAAACTAAAAGAAGATGATGGGTGGAGCTAGGGACAGAAGGGGTCATGACCAGTGCCTCATTTAAGACAACAGTGGGCCCAACGACTAGCTTTTCTATAATCATCTCTCAAATAACTCCTTTCAGTTCAACTAGAAAAACAACAACAACAAGCCTTAATCTCAAACTAGTTGGGATCAGCTGCATGAATCCTTTTTCTTTATTCAGCTCTGTTCTGAGCCATATTTTTTATAAATTGCAAAGATTGTAAGTTTTTCTTTATCACTTTCTTCCATGTAATTTTTGGTTTATTTTCACCTTTTTTTTCTTCTACATATATTAAATTACTCTTTTGCATAGGTGCATCTCTAGGTCTACTTTGCATATGTCCAAGCCATCTAAATCGTTCTTCCCTTAATTTATCCTCGATTGGAGCTACCTCTATCTTTTTACGAATGATTTTATTTCTTATCCTATCTTTTCTTATATTATCACACATCCATCTTAATATAACTCCGCCTAGGTATGAAGTTTTTATACATAGCCGATTTCAAACACGGATAAAGGAGGGTTATGGTAAATTGATGGTCAGCATAAAATTATAGTCACACGCTATAAACATGAATTCAATAGAGAAAATTCAACTGGAAAAATAAAGATTGATAATTTCATGTACCATCCTTAGTCCTTAAAATTTTATAAATCAAATCTAAATGAATTGGAATTTCAAAACCAGCATAAATCTAATCCAACTTTACAAATGTAACTAAATTGGTAACTGGCACAAACCTAAATCAATTTAACATATTGATCATATAAGAAACTTTCTATCTACCATGGGCTATCGTTGTGCCTCCTTGTGCCACCTAATCTTATTTATTTTTCTTGGGGACAGCATAAGATTGGCTTCTTGGATTCTCCAAATCGGTAGGTAGTTCAACATAAAAGGTACTATTTTTTTTCATAATGATGATTTTATCCAACACCTTTTAAAAGAATTGTTGAAATCTGCAGCAATTATAAATGTAGTCAATTTTTGTTTTCCAGTGAGTTGATACAACATGCTTTTCTTCGTTGAAAGAATTGTTGAAATCTTTGTCAACTATAAATGGTAATCAATTTGTGTAAGGTAATATTGAATAATCATTGGGTGTAAATCCTTACTTTGTATTGAAACTTCCAATTGGTGTAAAACAGTGTCACATATTAAATAATCCATATTAGTTCTAACCTTTATATTATTTTAAATACTATTTCTTATCATTCAAATAGAAAGCCCAACATTGCCTTTAACATAATACAAATCCCTCTTGCTCAATCTTGATGCTTCCCCACTCCAGACTAGGAATTGTAGGCAACAAAAAGCTTATCAATAGAAAAATCTTTTCATTAATAGTGATTTTTTGACCTAGGAGGATAATTCTAGTCCGGCCCCTAGAGGTTGACAAGCATCACAAAGATAAAAGTATTGAGGTCCATGTATATTGTGACACTAAATCATTAATAAGTAAACTAGATGACAATAAAATGTTGTACCAACAAAAAGACCACGATGGATCATGGTTCACCATCTCAATACCAAAGGGTATACCGGTAAAATTTTAATACAGTGTCGGCACGCTTAGTCCTTCCCCAGCCGAGTGTCAGTATGCCCCTGTATCAGTATTGATATAGTACTGGTACCACACATCTAGGACAGCGGCGTATTGATCAGCATAGCACACCTTACCATGAATACATGGATTGAGAATGTGCAATCTAAGGTTTTAAATATGGTACTGAATGTTCTACTATTTCTTTTTCCATCAGAATGGTACAGACTAATAATAATGGTATGTACCGAAACTGCCTGAAAATTGAAAAACCATCGTATAGACCAATATGGCCGGTATGGTGCCACCAGTATGGACTGGTACAGACCAGTCCCAGCACAAGTACTAGTGCCAATTCATACCGGAATGGTACGATACCGATTGTATTGAGGCTTTTGAAACTATGGTACAACTGTAACCATGTGTAGCACAAAGTAATGGAAGTGACAAAAAAGCACACACAGCAATGCATAAAGGGAAGTAAGAAATGGAGGAGGAACGCTATGGAAACATTAGTTGAAGTTCTGAAAAATGGTTTTCATTTTCTATTTTTATATTCTGAAAATAATTTTTATTTTCAATTTTTTGGTCTCTAAAAAATGCATTTGATAAGTGAAAACAAAAATTATTTTCTATTTTTATTTTCATTATAAATGGCATCTTTTAACAAGATAGAAAAAAAAATTTAAAGAAATATTTTTTAGAAAACTATTTTCATTTTCAATCACTAAATATGTTTCCATAAGTATTTTCTATTTTTTATGAAATTAAAAATAGAAAATAAGGCTGTTCTAAAAATCCAAACAGAGCCTAAATCTTTCTGTATTAACATGTGAGTTTTAATAGTGAGCTTATTTAAATGCTTATAAATGTGAATCATGTCATCACAATGATAAACATCAAACTGATGAAGATGCTATCAGATTTTGGTTATGCATATTAGAATAAAACAAATACAGGTCAATATCAGAATAACACAAATATGTAGTCTAGATCTACTCGAGTGTTGTGTTATGGAGGAAAAATTAAAAGACTAAACGAAACATTTCAACCTTATTCCATTTCATAATTATTCTCTGCATAGATGCAACTTTTGCTACTAGATTCAGTTCAAAATTCTGGTAAAACAAGAAATCAGAAATTGGTTTAATTTCAAGCAGTGTGTAAATAATTGAAAATACAAAGGGAAAACAAATAAACTGTCATCAAATTAACCTAAATAAGATTAATAAAAAAAAGGCAAAGCGCCACCCCCCCCCCCCCCACCCCATCTTTTTACAAATAAAAAAGGGTTCATGTGGTTCTATATATTGTGGAAGCTTCTATTGTAAGGCAACATATATCTTTTTCTCTAAACAAGAGCTGTAATCCCCAAGAAAACCAACCTGCAGAAAGCCCGGCCATAACTAGCAGCTCTCAGTAGTATGCGTTGGCGTGAAAGATCAAATTCATGCCCTGCAGCATCTATACAAGCCTCAACTGCCTCTGGCAAAGAGGACCGAATCAATCGTAGGTTTTCATCTGCCTGCCAAAAGTCAGCAGAATAGAATACGTTCAAAGAGCTGTACAAGCCAAAAAAAAAAAAGACCATGAATCGGTACCGATCTTCAACATGAATTAAAAGTCTGACTTCAATGAAATCAGCGAGTACACGTATAGCTTTTGGACTACCCGGAAGGTTGCTCAAGGTCATCTCAAATCTTTTAGTTCTTGTCCTAAAATAGAAGACCATGCAAGTGCAGATCTTAGTTAAGTTTTATAGGTACTGGCATTAAGCACATAAGATGCCCATGATGGGGAATATGTATGGCTGTCTGCCTGTATTAGGCTTCAGCCAGTTGAATGAATTTTTTTCTTTTGAGATTTTGTTTCTGGCTCTTGGCTGGCCCTCTGTAATCCATTTTTCATTCCAATGATCATGTGAAGTCACATGTGAGGATGTCAAATGCCCAACAGTTGTTTAAAATTTAGAGTGCAATGACTAAATGCTAGGATTTATGGGGATAAATAATAACTAATAAGCCAATCCACAATTCACCCATTGTTCATTTTAGACTGCAGATCAAGGCATTCACACCAGTTCACCAGAATAGGATTAAATCATATGTCAATTAGTTATAAACTTTTCTTATATTCTGAACAAGGGTCAAGGATGAAATAAGATATGCATAACTGAGTTCCTGAGATTAATAAAAGAAAAGGAATCTGGATAAATTTGGAGAAGGTTGATTGAGATTTCATAGCCGCTTTTTGAAAACCATTTTCTAATTTCTAAAATGAATTTCAGATTTCTTATCAATTGCTTGCTGTGGTTAGTTTGTACAATCTGTTGCATGGTCCAGGTTAAAGTGTATTAACTAGAGACGGTCAACATGTCATCTCAAAGTTTGATGTAACCAGTGCCTTATATTAGCATACACAGTGATGAGATCATCCCTAATAAACAGTGGTAAAATTCATCAAAAAATTAAAATAAGTATCAGTTCTCAAATTTTGGGGTTTAAAGCCAATTCCTTCATTGTTAAAATCAGTATCAGTTCTCAAATTCTAGAGTTTAAAGCAAATTCCCTCATTGTCAACTTTCTCCAGCTACTTCTTTTTCTTCATCCCTTCTTCTGAGCCCATATTATAAATCTAGCAAACCTAAAAGGCTAGACTATTTGTGCCTTGCATCAAAATTGGCTTTAAGGGCATCATCACAACTTTGTAGACAGAATGTAGTTCACAGGAGCTCTCACCACAAATAATCCTATAAATATGTCTCGGAAAAAGTAGATTTTTTTTTTTTTTTTTTTGGTTGAACCAAAGATGGGATAAATTGGCTTTACAACACCTTTTAAATTGTAACTACAGAACAATATAAGGCTTCTATTGCCTACTCAACAGCAGTTAGACACATGCCATGACAATGGATGAGTTGTCAATAATCCATATCTGTTTCTGAAAAATGGGGAAGAATATCCAAGATCCATAAATATGCATATCATAGATAGATAATTAATATATACACATGCTATATATTATATATTATACATTATATAGTTAACAATATATTCATCACATGTTGATATGACAATGTTATGCAGCTATCCTGATTTGTATCAGTACATCCCACACAGGGATCATTAGATTTGGAAGACTTCATGTGAAATACAGCATAGCCTTCAGATTTGGTTTGTAGCATATGAGACAATAATATGCATGTGCATTCTTACATGTAAGAAATAGAAGGTTACAGGATCTATCACTAACTCCTTAAATAAAGAAAAATAAGGGTTTTCCAACTCAAAATAGTAGAAAGTTCACATCAATTTTACTCATCTTTTTAAAGTCCTTTTAGGCTTGAATCAACCAACAAGAGTTCCAAGAAACTGGTTGATTGGCTCATTACTGGTCGATTTCCTTCAAAAAAATTATTCATTCTCACCTTCTATATTTTCCAAAATATTATCGTTAGTATGTTACTTAAGTGGCATGGAATCAACTAGTTCAATAACAAGAAAATAACATAAAAGGCTATGTATATTTTATAAAGCTGAAATAGTTTTTTTTTTTTTATGTATATTTTATAAACTAAGAGGATACCTTGGCACTTCTCCTGTCAAAATGATCCAAAGCATCATATAATAAAGCTGCCGGTGATGTGCTTCCAATTTGAAAGATTGAAACGGTGGAATCAGGAACTCGCTGTACAAATTCCATACTTGAATTTGAAAGAATTCTTACTCCATCACATTCTGGAATGAGTCTTATTGGTTCATCATATAGATAACGCACTGGATTTCCACGGGGACCAACCATCAGAAGCATTTCATCCCAATAGAGTAGTACACTGTCCAGCCCACACCAAGCTATCTGTTCTGGGGGCAATGCTGACTGCAACATAGATGGAATAGTTAATACATAGAAGTACATAACACACTTGGAATCCAGTTTGCACAATTAAAAAAAAATTGCAAGACAACATTACAAGTCAATTCATAAGAGAGGATGAGGATTCTCAAAATATTTACTTATATCCAGAACGGTTCAGGAACATAAATGAAACAAGTTCAAACTGATGAAACAGTAAGATGCATTCATAATATATAAAGGAAAGTATACAAGTGTCTATCTCTAGTCTTTCATGCTTGTTCAGAGAATAATTAAAATGTTTAAGATCAGATTACATACTGCAGAGTGTAGACACCAAGTTATCCACAGAAAGTTAGCGTACTACCACATAGGTCTCCTAATTGTACAGATCTCTTGAATTTTGGCAAAACATGTCTAGTTAAATAAAAGCATGAAGTGTTGTATGGTGTGAATCTGCGCAAATGTGGTGTGACATGTTACTCAATGATAAAAAGAACTTAAATATAGACAAGTTTGTTAAAACAGTATTATAGTGGAGACTAAGAATCAGATCATGTAGTATCTTTAACAAAGTAGACTGACAAAAGCAAGAAGCCTAGACAACAGCATCTTCATCTCATGCCTATGTTCCAAAAGTTTTTATGTTTTATTTTTCCTCAATACTTTTTAGTGCTCTGGCATCTCAAAATCTCTAAGGAAAAAACAAAACAAGACAGGTTTTTGCCATGAGTTAGCTGCTGGACTAAAAAATTCCTTTATACAACATCAGAATCCGTAATCCCCAGTATTTACATGGGTGCAGTTTGGCTACCATAATCCATGTGATTACCACAATCAAAGAGCTACAAGCACTGCACAACCACCCCTAGGTATTGTCCATATACTGCAATTGTAAAACAACTGCCAACCAAATAGCCGTTTTTGCAGATTCAGCACTAACGGAACACGAAGTTCAAACATCATAGCATATAGAGACATGGGAAAAAAAGAAAAGAAAGAAAAGAAAACATGATATAGAAAGAAAATGATAAAGAAGAGCAAGAAAGGCACAACTAACCTCGCAGTTGTACTCCAAAATGATCCTGGAGAAATCCGTGGTGATGACCAGAAGCCGCCCATCATGCGTGAAGGTAGCAAGATACTTCCCATTGTGAGAGACAGCCATTTTCTGCAACGGCCCCACCCCGACCCCAAGCTGCTGGACTCCGTCCTCCTCCACAGCCAAGACGTAATCACCGACCCCAAGTAGCACCTCCACGTTCCCGGACATCGTGTATTGAGGCTCGATCACAGCGACACACAGGGGATACTCCTCTATGCCGGGGTCGGCGAGCTTGCACGGCTTCGGGTTCTTGAAGTCAGGGACGCAAAAGATCTGGCGGTCCTCGGTGAGGCAGATCATACCGTTCCCCCAGAAAACGCACTCAACGACGCCCTGCTCGAAGCACTCCTTGCCCATGGAGAATTGAGCTGTGGAGAGCTCCGCACGGAGGTCGTAGCGGTAGACGGTGCCGTCCTGGACGACGCAGACGAGGGACTGATCGTCGGTCCAGGTCATGCCGACGAGGCGACCACCGGGGCGGTCCCAGACGGCGGAGGCGAGGAGGACGCCGGCTGAGTTGAAGATGTGGAGCTTGCGGCGGGCGGACTCGGCGTAGAGCTGGACGATCTTGGAATCGTCGCGGATGGTGGCGATAGGGCCGCCAAAGGGGGCGCAGGCGACGCGGTGGCGCGCGAGGTCCATGCGGCCCCATTGCATCGAGTAGATCTCAAGCTTGCGGTAGTAGCGGTCGTGGAGGAGCTGCCACTCCGCCGCGACAGCGACGGCCGCCATGGCTAGGGTTTGGGAGATGGGAAAGATTTGGTGCTCGAATTGATCGCCAGGAACCCTAGATCACCGTCGAGGAAGGGGGGAGGAGGGAAAGGATGAGGAGAAAGGGGCCTTTTTGCGGAACGGACGTGTCCGTTTGAACCGATAATGGGACGGGGAGTTCGCATTTTCCGTCTAACACGTGGAAAGCAGAGGATGGTCTTGCACCAGCGAAAGTCCTAACAGGGAAGTCTTGTTCGCTCCGTGGATCAACGGTTCTAGTTTCAGGTTTCATGTAGGATTTTTTTAATATATTTTTCTTTGATAGAACACCTTCTTAATTTATAATTTAATCTCTTCTCGCAGATTAACAATAAGAAACAAATTTTCATATCATCCAAAAAAAAAAAAAGTCCTTTTTTTTCTTCCAACAAATTTGAAAAGGTTGTACTGTAGCTCTCCAAAATTGTGAAAGCGCTGCATTTTCACCGTTGTCATGTATGGAGTTTGTTTGCATGTGACAATAAACCTAAAGTTTGCACTAATTTAATATTTTGGGTTATCAAGTTTATTCTATCCAAAATAAATTTCTAGAGGATTAATGTAATAAATAAGAAATAAGAAAAGTTGATGCATCATGTAATGCCAATTTACCATCTTTCTATTACAACATTGGTAATGAGTTAAAAGAATGGTAACCTTGTAGGATCAAAAATATTAATTTTGTACAAAGTATATAAAAAAATAATAAATAATAAGATTTAAAAATCTCTACTTTTATATTTATGTGTGCCATGAGCATATTTTGAAATTAATATACCTAATATAAAACCAAAGGTTTAGAGTATATCTAATATATTTGAAAATATCGAAAATAATATGAAGTTAAAATAGATCATAAGAAAATTTAGAATATTTCTCAACAGTTAAAGGGAGCATGAAATCTTTTTTATTTTATTTGAGAAAAGGAAGGAGCGTAAAACTCCATCCATTTCATTAAGGTAATGAAAATAAATATAATAAGAGTTACATGGAAAGTGGCAATTGGTAGAAAAGATTCCTGTAAAAGTAGAAAAAGAATGCAAGTTTGGCAAAAAAAATTATAGGGAATTGAATTGATTTCAAATTTTATGTTTCATCCAGCTTGAAAATTTTTGCTTAATGATAAAGAGCATAAACACTCAATTTAACATAAAAAAAAGTTTTTATAAACATCTAATTTAATAATATTTATTTGGTTAAACTATATTTTTGATTCTCAAACTTAAGGGGTGTGTTATTTTAATCTCTAAACTTCAAAAAGTTATAAATTATTCCTGAACTTTATTTTTTATTTTTGTTTAATCCCTATCATTAAAAGAGGGTAACTCATTAGAAATTTGCTGATTTGGTTGGCTCACCTAGATAAAAATCATGCACGCCCCTTCCCTCTCCCTTCTCTTTTTGCTCCATCATTGCGTGATGGTTCTTCCCTTTCTCGCTCTACCCTCGCACGGCCCTTCCCTTTCTCTCTTCTTGTGGGGCGGCGAGGGCGGATGGGAAGCGACAATAGGGGTGGGGGGCCTGGTCACAGAGAGGGCAGGGGAAGATGAAGAAGGGCTACCGAAGGAAGGGCAAGAAAGGAAAAGAAAGGGAAGGGTCACACACAACTTTTGTCCACGTAAGCCAACTAAGTCAACAAATTTCTAATGATGTTACCCTATTTTAATGGTAGGGACTAAATAGAAATAAAAATAAAGTTTAGAAATAATTTTGTAACTTTTTAAAATTTAGGAAATAAAGTGATACAACTCCTAAGTTTAAGGGTCAAAAATGTAGTTTAGCCTAAGTATTTTTAAGAATATTAATATATTGGATTCAAATCAAGTATAGCATATTTATACAATTCGGATACAAACCACTTAACAAAAAATATTATTAAATAAAAGTTAGTATTTAACAAGATTTTTTGTTATACTTTTGAATTACCTTTTTAAGTTGTTTGGTACATCTAAAATCCATCTTATAAGCTATGAAATATAAAAAAATAATAACATAAAAATTTTAAAAAAATATATAACTTTTGCTACGGTGCTTTTTCATTTTCTAAGATAAAACTTTTCGTCATCCAATAAAGAAGCAATAGACACAAATGATTTGCTGGCAATTGGTTAATTGTTGCGATAAGAAGATGGAACTTGACTGGTTACTTTGAAACTCATTTATTTATAGCATCTCAATACATTGTGAGAGAGAGCTCAATGACCACAAACATGATTTGTCAGGAGCCAAATCTGGTTGGTGTGGAGCTCAATCATCCAACAAAATTCCTTTGCTACTGAGGCTAGTGATGGAACTGCACCTCCATTGCTAAGGCTAACCTCTCATTGTTGTTGGCCCTCAACTTATTGTTTCTCCAGTCGATGGTTATAGTGAGAAAACCGGCAAGATTTGACTGATATTGCTCTTTTGGCTGGTGATGACATTGTTCGATGATGGTGTTTCTTGAAAGATCATGAGGAATGATCTGGAAGGTAAGGGAGAGGTTATCTAGTTTAACCTGTTGCTAACTGATTCTAGCCCGTTACAACAGTAAATTAACCCAAAAAAAAAAAAAACTCTACCATCTTAATAACTTTGATTTCATCCTACTTTCATAGAAAAAATATTAAAAAAAACACTGCAGCATTCCCAGCAAATTACGTTTAAAAGGGAGAATCTATTTACCTATTACTTCCGTTATCTAAGCACTTGTCTTAGATTAAATGTCACTTGATGAAGGAAAAATATATTAAAATATATTATGAAAATGTTATATTTAGTAACAAGTGCTACTCCTAAGATTATGGTGGAACAAGATATTATGATTTGATTATTTTATAATTAATATATGTATATAAATAATAAAATTTGATTATATTTATTTATAATTAAGCTTAAATTTAAATTTTTTTTTTCATTCTTAAATTTATATGAATTATAAACCAAAAACACGTAAAAAGTAAAGCAGCTTTTACACGAATACAAAATAAAAAAATATTTCAATTTAAAGTTTAACTATACATAAATATAGTTACATCCAACTCTACAGCATTATATATATATATATATATGGGATCGAGGTGGACAAGAAGAATGACGCATACAAGTGGGAGAGAACATGGGCCTACCCAACCAAGAGGTTAGAGAGAGAAAGAGAAAGAGAGAGAAATGGAGCAGGGGCTATAAAGAGAGTGGTGCAAGGAGAGCGCTGGAGAGAAAATGGGGTAGAGGGGGATGATGTGAAACAGGGGCCGTTCCCTGTTCCACCGTACCTAGCCCGCCCGGAAAGAGAAACAGAGAGGAAAAGAAGGGGGCGGGGGAGAACGAGCGAGAGAGAGAGAGAGAGAGAGGAGAGGGAGAGGAGGAGAGAGGATGAGAGAGGGCGTAGGGCGCTATGGAGGGAGAGGGCCGACGGCTGGCAGTGGCCGACGGCTGGCAGTCGGCCGCGACCCGTGGCGACACGAGCGAAGGAGAGGAGAGGGATGACGGTGTCTGGCCGCTCCCCCCTACTCAACTACGTCCCAGGCAGCAGCCCAGCAGGAGAGAGAGAGAGAGAGAGAGAACCTTGAGAGGAGGGGGGCATGGTTGCTCACCGAAGAGGAAGGGGGACGGGAGAAATAAGCATGCTCAGCATGGGCTGCCATGCCCTTCGCCAGGCCGCTCGCACGCCGAACACAGTTCACACGACGTGTGGAGGATGGGACGCGTTGACTGGCTGGGGCAGCTCCAAGTGAGGCCGGCTGGGCCAGTCCACACCCCTATCAACTAGTTTTCTATCCCTCGTTGCCCGTTCTTCGAATTCCCTCGGTCGCCGAGGAGATGCTGCTGAGGCAAAAGTGAAGCATGTTCCTCTTCTCCTTTGGCTTCTGAGTCAGCGAGATAATGAGAAGAACCTTCAAGCAACAAGTATCCAAAACAGCTCATGTGAAGACCCGCCGAACTGCCTCACTGCCTCACTGCCCATACCGATGAGTTCCTCCACATCCCCTCCTTCCCCTCAACGATGCCAACTGCGCTTACACCCTCTCCTCCCGGTGCCATCACCTTTTGATTCCCATGAAACAACAGTGATTGATGATGGAGAACTTTTCAATGGGGTTTCTGCATTGTTTCATCACTCTTGGCAGGGGACTTTTTATTGGATGGCGCTGTTACCATTTTGCTGTTTTTTCCTGATGGTACTTCTTTCCAATCTCGGAGGAGAGTTCTGCTTGATATTTCCTGCCGGTTATTAATCTCAAAATTTGCAATCAGTTGGTCTTTTTCCTGTGAATGCAGCAATTTAGCATGATTTCTGTTGTTTGCTTTAATTTTTGAAGGGTCTATCTGTGCAATCTTTTACACTATCTTGATTTTGAATGATATATCGATGATTAGAGCAAGCTCTTGTAATTTGACCCTTGCAGTCAATTTGTTTGATGCAGATGTTGGATATGATTTGTCATTGAATCACTACCTTTGTGGATGAGTGGTAGTCTTTTATTGGGCTTATTACTCTGATATTTCTTGCTCATTTTCCTTGGAGAAGCTAATATGATCTGTGTGTAATTAAATCTCGTTCAAATTTTCATTCTGTCATGCTTGTGTTATGCTAATGCGTTTTTCATTGCTGATGGCAAAGAACTTCAGCAGAGAACTTTGAAGATTTGCTCGTATAGAAATCTTTCTAATTTGATTCCCTAGCCTCTTTTGAAAACTCGTGTTGTTCTGGACTTGGTAGTTTGGATTTCGCATTACATAGCAATTTCCTCCGTTCCTGTTTTCTTCTTCGGTGAATTTTCCACATAGTTCTTGATTTCTATTTTGGGTTTCGGTGGTATATAGTGATGTTCCTGTTACAACCATCCAGCATTATATTGACTCAACTTCAACAGAGCCACTAAAATATAATCTGTTCTCCTACAAATATGCAGCAATTTCATATATAAGTAGCATTTTGCAGTTAACGAGATTTCGGGTTTCAAACATGATTAGTACCATTAGTTATAGAAAAATTCAAAACATAGTCAATTTATAATTATATGATTTAGACTTGTGTAGATATTAAGATCCAAGAGGATCGGTAGACTTAAAGTGGGTCATTCTGGCCATCATAAGGAGACTAAATAGGATTCAAGAGTAAGATTTGCTATATTTAAAATTTAATTGTGTACCAAATTTTTTGAAAATCATAACTCCTAATCCTGAAAGAATTTGGTGATTCAATTGAGACAAAATTAATGTAGGAGTCAAAATTTAGCTTATGATCAAATTTGAAAATTTTTAAATGTTTTTATTATTTTTAAAATTTGTATCCTCTTTTAATAGGAGAGAAATCCAATCTAATTTGCACTAAAATTCACTAGCATAAAAAAAAAAAGAAAGCTTCATCCTCTTCTAACTAAAAGAGGAATTCAATTCAAACAAAGAGAGTAAACCTCTATAGTATAGTAGAAAATTTGTATCTTCTTCTCTTTTAGTTAAAGAAAAATCTTATTCAAATAAGGAGAATCTCATTAGTGTAAATAGAAGACATATGTTATGATTGGAAGATGAGGAATAGAAATAGTGAAAGTAAAGAGTATTAACTCTACTTTTCATCCACTAAAATCTCAATAGAAGAGAGAATAAAGGGAATGAAAGTAAAGTGCATACATTTTACTTTTTAACTGTTAGAACTTTCATAATAAGAATGAAAAAAGGAGCATAGATTCTACTTCCCACCTGCAATATGCACCATAAATTGCGTATCATGAAAAAATTAATAAAAAGTAACACCTAAATTCTCTCTCGCTAATTTTTCTAACTTCTAAATTTTCTTTTAAGACGAATTAATTTGCTCGATCGGATTTGATTATGGTGATGAAGGTAGTCATATTTGTTTAAGAATCATGATGGTGTAGGTTGTCAGATGTCTAATGCAGAAATACTGGTAAAAAGTGGAAGCTTGCCATAATTAAACCTACAAATAGCGAGGAGGAATCACAATGCTAGGTCCAAAGTATTGGACCAAGGCTTGTTGATATGATTTTTAATTTTAAAAAGCTTGCTCCAACTTGATTGAATTTACCATCTCAATACAGCTGGCCACGTCGCTCTGCTTTAGATGTCATGCTATTTATTTCATCTGAGATTGGTTTCTCACCTCTCTTCAGAGGATCGATTGACCAGACCTTTCGAATCCGGCGATCAATTGACCAAACGATTGAAAACCGGTAATCGCGCTGCTGGAAACAAAGGATCTAAAATTTCCTTTGGCTAAGGGATGGCGAATTGGGTGGCAATGAGTGTGGCGAGGTGTTGGCCGCCTTCTTTGCATCCCTAGATCAGCTCGACCGAGGGTGAGAACAACAACAGGGAGGTCCAGAAGCTGCTCTCATTGAGGAAGACGAGCAATCCGTCCTCATTTCTAGCTTCTTGCCTGTGCCTTGAAATCTTGAGATGGTTCTTGATTTTAAGTTTGTTTTTGATTGTTCTCTGAGTTCTACTTTGGGGTTTTGGAGTTTATGCCGTGATAGTTCTTCATATTCTAGAGATGGTTCTTCATTTCTAGTTTGGCTTGGGCATTATATGGTAACATCCCGTACCTTTTTTTTCTGTTTTTTCTTTGGATTCTAGTGATGTTCTCCATTTCTCCTCCAGTGAGGTTTTGATGTTGTACAGTGATTTACCTTTTATTTTGTGTCCTAAGTGTGATCTATCAATCATCTAGATCTGGGTATTACTTTACTTGATTTTTTAAAATTCTTGGATTTTTTTAAAAAAATCATCCCCTATTGGTATTGCTTTTGTTTTTTATTTTTGTTTTCAAAAATCCAAGAAGAAAATGCATTGGGCTGAACAACAATTATGATGAAACCCTTTAATTTTTTAAAATTGTTTGTAAAATGTTTAGAACTTTCGGAAGCAAAGACTCATCGTTTTCAAAAAAATGCACAGATAAAATCAAGAAATAATATCATTTTCTAAAAATGCTATTTCATCTTTAGTCTCTATATAATACTTCACTAATTTGTAGAGACAAAAACACAAAAACGACGATAATACCAAACATGTCCTTAGGTCTCTGGTGCTAGCGATTCATCAATTATCATATACCATACGAAGCTGTGCTTAATATAGCTTAGCTAGAAACATCAAAATATTGTCTCTCTGTAGAGAAGCAGAGAAGACAATATTGCATCAGACTTAACATTTGAAACTTGACTTCTAAAGGATAATATTTTGGCTGGTTGTAACCAACAGTAAATCACCAAAAATCCAGAGGAAACCAAAATATATACATCCATCCTCCTGAAACATCAGATCCAATCATGTTTTGCATTGCACCACAGTTATCTGAAATGTAACCAAGGTCATTATTTATTTTAAACAATTCAATCCATAAATACAGCAATCTGAGCATCTGTATTGTAGCACACAGATCTCTAAAGATGTCATTTCCTCTTGGAAGTATAAATGAAGCTACCGATCTAATTTATTGAGATACCAACTTAAGCCGAAAATTACTGAAGAACCATCTAGACCAACTCAAACATAGCCATATATCTGACCTGGGGAAGAAAGGCACGTCAATGAGCTCCCAAAAAATCAAAAAGCCTAGCAGGACATCATTTTTTTGTCTGCTGTACCAACTACTAATCACAATAATTACATAGGCATCCAATATGTACACATCCATCATTCTACAAACTCAATCCCAACCAAATTTTTTACTAGCACTAGTACTAGAGTCAACTAATAATTAATTAGGTCATCTGTCCAACCATGGTCAATTGGCGCCTCATATACTAGCATATATATCCTAGCAACTAGATCTCATCTGACCTATTAATTTTCCTGCTCATTTTTACAAGAAGACTGCAATAACTAAATTGTATATACCACCAGTTTAAAAGGTAAATTCCCAAAGAACTGTCAGAGCATAATAGCCTATTTCTTTATCAGTATTAGTTTACAGACAGGCATGAGCACACATTTCAATATAGATTAAACAGATAATTCAAGTTAGGGAAAAGTTGAACAAGAGAGGAAATCTTCTACAATGCACTTCTGTTCTAGCACAGAAAGCAGCTTCTAGTACTCCAAGAAAATGTTTCTTTAAAACAAATATTGATATTAAAGGAAAATTCTTTTGCTGATGTGAGAACAAAACTTTCCAAATGAACACTAATTGCATTTTGACAGAGAAGCATGCATTCTTCAAAACCTTATCCACAAGATAAATCAGAAAGAAAATGAATCCTGATGTGACAAGAAAACAAAGAAAGAATGCCCATCAAGTATAATGGTAACGGTAAAGGAAATAAAATTAATGTCCAAGCCTTCGTCTCCCAAAAGTGAAAAAAAAATTAAAAAAAAACCTAACGGCAAATAAACACCTCATTCATGATGGCGACTTCTAATGACCCTTCACCCTTGGCACAATCTAGGAAAATAGAAAGTCTTGCATGAAAGCTGCGATGCAATATATGGTACCTTAACTATTATGACAAATGATAGGCAATATGTTAGTATCACCAGCTACAGAGACATTCAAAATTTGGGTTTTGCTAAAGTTCTCCAAGCAAACTGGCGCAGCACATCTGCTGAGACACTCACTCAAATACGGATAGCTTGATTTATTTACCATTTAACCAGCAGTAAGAGTGAAATCTAATGGTCCATTTGTAGTTATCAAAAAATTTCATTTCCAATTTTACAAACTCCACCTCTCCTTTTCTCTTTCCTTCCTTATCATGCTGTAACTACTATGACTGACAGTAATCTCTCATAGCAGCAACATAAACATGCAGACACTCTCAACAGAATCTGTCTCTCTTTTTCTATCTATCTATCTATTAAATGTCACCTGCAAGAGAACTGCTGCTTCCTAGCCTTATGGGAGTCTAGGACCTCTGAAGCGGAAGGTGCCATTTCTCTGGCATTTGTCCAAGGAGGTCAAGAGGAAAAAACAATAAAAAAGGCAACTGGTTGCCAACTAATTTTCTTTAACTTCCCATAATCTCCCATATCATCCAATAGTTTGGACCAATATTTGAAACAATTAAGACATAGTATCAATGAACTGCAGCAAAGTTCTCAATAATTATGTATATTTCTAGTAAATTACCTAACAAGTGCAAATATCTTCTTCTCACTCAGCAAAATCAGCAAATCAGTTAATCTGTAGTATCATAATTGTTCCACTTGCTCATATGAAGAATAAAAATGATAGTTCACCATGTGCAATCTTAAACTCCAAATTTAAGACTACATTAATAACAAGGTGCAAATAAGCATAAAAATAAGCAGTTCAAGTACAAATACTGCCAGGCAATTAGATAACAACTGTTCAAGTATGGAACAACTCCATCAAGGTACCCAAACAGCTTCATCCATAATTACAACAGTCAGATAAACTATTACCAAAAATCCAGGCTGCATGATAAAAGCATCATTCTAGGATTTTCTAATAGACATGCGAATTATAACCTGGATTAGGTGTTATATTCAATTGCAACAGTAGGAAAAGCACTCTGCAGGAGCAACAATTCCTTTTGCCTTTTTTCAGATGCAGATTGTTCATCTGACTTCTCCTGGTAACTGATAACCAACCTTTTCAGAACATGAGAGTTCATTAACAGAAACCATGCAAAGCTGACCCAATTGTTCGAGTCCTCATAGTAGGTGGACAGTGTAGCAGTTGTCAGCTGATTCCTCACACATTCTGGAGGCATCTCTTTATTCCAATAATCCTCTTCAGCGATTGTTGTAGGGCCTTTGAGCTTGTCTTCCTGATATAGGCATGACATAGATATATTTGCGAGATTTGCAAATCAGAATAAAGTATATGATGGAAATTTGTTAAAATATCTTAAGCAACAAATAAATTCAGACAGAATTGCGATGCTTACTCCAAGGATAAGCTCCTGAAGATTCGGCGAGCTATTAAGCAGGCAAGTTAAAATCGAAAGCAAATATTTGTCTTCAAAGTGGATGCTCAGAACTAGTTTCTTCAAGTTCATCAAAAAATGTCCAGATGGTAAGCTCTTTGGTAATGATACATTCTCTCTGTGCAACCACTATAACAAATAAACGACTAAATAAATTAGTTGGGATTGCAACAAATTGAGGAAGTTAAAATCGAAAGCAAATATTTGTCATCAAAGTGCATGCTCAGAACTAGCTTCTTCAAGTTCATCAAAAATTGTCCAGATGGTAAGCTCTTTGGTAATGATTCATTCTCTCTGTACAACCACTATAACAAATAAACAGCTAAATAAATTATTTGGGATGGCAAAACAAATTGAGGAAGTGTGATCACAATTTTATAGACTATAATGCTCAAAGGGATGGAGCAACCAACCTGATTGTATACCAGCTGAAATCTGAGCTTAAGACTTTCAATATGGCCCAACTGCGTGAAGAATCTAACAAGTCTGCTGACCTCCGTCTGTTCCTCCTCGTTCGGGTACCAACGATCGCGACCGTAACCGTCCTCATCGTCGTTCCTCCAGCACCCTTGATAAATGAGGTATCCGAACTTGACAGTGACCGACGCCAGACGGCACATTTGCTAGAACAATGTTCAGGGGCTTGATTGTGATGATGGACAACTTTTTGAGGGCAGGTGCAGAGATCACCAGGTTGCTCACCTTGGAGCAGTGAACAACTTTCAAGTACTCCAAGGCACGGAGACAAGAGACCAGTCCTCTGAAATCTTCATCGGTGATGAAGACATCCAGCAAAGTAAGAGAGGTGACGCACTGGGAGAGAATTGGAGATGCGCAGGGAATTGTAACCCTGCAGTGATCTAGACTCAAGTTTTTGACTGTTCCGCGACTGAAGACGTCCGAGGGGAGCTCAGAAAAGGCCTTCGTCGAATAAGCGATGAATAGTTCTTCGACGCCCAAGTCGCAGAGAGAGCGGAGAATCTGGGACAACTCAACGGCGTATTCGTCCACTATATCGAACGCGATGTGGACGCTGATAAAGGGGCGGCGGCGGGCAGCGAGGATGGCGATGACGCTGTCCAACCAGCGGCGATCGGGGGATTCTTCGGGGTCCTCAGCGGAGAGAAGGGAGTAGCTGGTGAGATATAGGAAGGGAAGGGATGAGAAGAGGTAACGCCACCTCTTGGCGAGGACAGCGGTTGCGGCCGCTTCCCTGTGGGGTAATTTGGAGAGGATGGATATCAGGATTTCGTCCGGCAGCTGGCTTATTCTATCCGTTTGAGGGCTCTCCATGGTCCTGCCTCTCGCGCTCTCCCTCTATCGTCCTGCCTCTCTCTCTCTCTCGGACTCCGATTCTGCGGTCTTCCCCTGGAAGGGCGACACAAGGGGGGTTTCACGTGAAGAAGAAGGAGAAGAAGCAAGGCAGGACCATCATGGAAAGAAGGAAGGATCCAAGAAGGTTCCTCATATTTTTGCCTCTTACTTTTTTGAGTGAAGAAAAAAAGAAAAATTCAAGAAGGTCCAGATATTTCTGTTGAGAGTTTTTAAAGCGAAGAAAAAGGAAGGATGTTTTGGGTTTTTTAAGTGAGAAAAAGATAAAAATTCGCGTATCTCAAATCCTTTGAAAACTATATATATATATATATATATATATATATATATATATTGTAACAATTTATTTTATTTTTTTATTTCACCAAACCGAGATAAGTACAAGATTCTTATTTTTCTATAAAACTTCTACGAAAGAATTTTAACTCTATCTTTAATTTAATTTAATTAAATTTTTTTTTTCTTTTTTCTTTGACTCTCAAATATAGCGTAAGCAGCGCAGCTTTTATGTAACGAGGGTTGAAGAGGTCCAGGGAGATACCAACTTCCGCAAGGGCAGATCAGTTTGAAGAGTTCATTAACAGGAGCAAATACAATTTGTTAGCAAATATCATGAATTATTCGGAAGAGTTAAAAGGCTATGCTCAATTCATATGATCAGAGATCTTCTTTTCCCCCTCAATCCAATGTTAATGCGAACCTAAAGCCCCTTGACAAGCCTACTTTCTGAGGAACCTGTTTAATGCCTCGCTGCACTCTGTTAATTGAAGAGTGACTTTCCCAACCATCACTAGTTTGAATGGCTTGAAGCGTCTCAATGGTTCTTCCACTCAACCTCCTCTTAAAACCTTCAGGCCTTTGTTTTTCAGGACATATCACCCTCCTTTGTTTTTCAGGACATATCACCCTCCTCTCCTATTTAAATCAAGAGCCTGCTTTTGCTGTAGAAAGTCAAGCTATTTTAGAAGTGCTTTTAGAAATGACCATCTTTGCTTTCTATGTAAATGAGAGGTGTATTAAGCTACGAGGTAAAAGTGGCCAAAGAAAGATGAAATCATAGAAAGCATTACACATCCTTAGTCAACTGCAGAGCTTGTCTATTTTTCTTTCGATGAAGAGTTCTCACTTTAGTTTATACCAAGGTTGGATAGAGCTATTATTATGCAAATTGCTATGACTCAGAGTGGGGTATCTCCTTTAAATGTCAAGAAAGTCAAGAATGTCCTTCGCCGTCTCTTTTAGTGCTTTGACTAGGAGTTGTGGAATACAGCTATAATTCTTTGATGTTCTTTCCTTCAAAGATAAATTTGCTTACTGCCCATAAACAAAGGTTGAAATATACTAAAAATTTTAATGTCCCTATGAGACCTTGGTCGATAAGAGGAGGAGCCCCGCATGGTTTACAATTTTAGGTGTCCCTAAATTTTTGACCTTTCCCTAATTCTCAAAGCTTGAAGTAGTTTGGAAAATGATTTTTAAATTTTGATTTCTAGATAAAGTTGAGCCCAATCTCTCGTAAGGAGAAATTTTTCTTCATAACGTGTCTTTAGATACTGCAAAAATCTAAAGGCCATTCCCAACTCGATTTTTATCACCCCTAGTGATGTAAAACATTATGTTTTGAACTCTATTAGGGACATGGCTCATCGGAGACTTATTCCATCTGATCTGGTGCATCGATAAGATTGGGAGCTTGATTGGTAGAGCTCGAGTACTTTATCTCAGGCTTTAGGTGATGAGGGCTTATTTGAAAAAGGAGGAACCACCTTCAATCAATATATGGATCCCTTAAATTCAAGTCAGTACTTCTACCCAATCGAGACAACTGCATCATCTCATTGGTTCTTCATTAATCTTGTTCCTCCCTTCTGAAGTTATATTCAAGATGGTTGGTCGGGCTTATAAAGACAAAAGGTGGGGGCCATTGTCTTTGATGATTCCCCTATCATTAGAATTTATGGCGTCTTTATAGTGAAAAGTGCTGATTCTAAACCGAAGTTCTCTTCTAAATCGGGTTTAACACAAAACATAGTTGGTTTACTAAATGAATCGAGAAGTTCAAATCTCATACCTTTCCTCATTATTCGACATTATGTTTTGCTACAAGTCCACTCCTTGACCTCATTTCCTTTTCTCCTAGGAAGGTTGCTATCAACCCCAAAAACACCTTGCACCTTTTTCTTTCTGGGCCAATCTTCTTAATAGCCCGACTTACCCGAGCTAGGAGTTGTTAGGGGATGCTTCTTACATCTTTTTGTGCCATCTAAGGCTTCTCTCCTACTGGTACAAAGAGCCATGGAGTTCATAATCATGCACATAGAGTGAGACTAGAGTTCATCAACTATAACCCAGGTATGTGAGTCTTTGGAAAGATAGGCCACCCCATCATTTGCAACCATACAAGATGATTCGACATTAAATTATATCCACCTAAAATCCCCTATTTTGTTAACATCTCTTGCCTTATCCAAATTATTGCCCAGTATGGCATGCCCTTTCGAAAGATATGAATCTTTTTTAGTTCTCCAATCATTAGAGCCAAAAATATCACCCCAAGCTCTTTCTAAATCGGATCTCAGGGGCTGTTCTCCATCTAGGGGCAAGAAAATCGATTGTCATTCGACCTATGTAGGGCATATTACTATGGATGAACCCATTAAGCTTAAATAAATTTATATGGCTTCACCTCAAAAGTATTGTCATAAATTCAGAGCAGTGAGTTCTGTTAGAGCTGCAACTACTAAACTCATCACTAATAGAAGGAAGAAGAAAATCTTTTCTGCTTAGTTTGAAAATCTGACATTGCCACTCCATAGCCTCCCCATTAAGTAACTCATTCACTGAGAAAAATCGTATGGGTTTAATTTCTTTGAGAAAATTACTTCCAAGGTGGCAAATTTAATCCCAACCTTGAGAAAGAAAAGGCTTCTCAAGTATCCTGAGAAGATTTTCTCTAAAGATCCAATAGCTAGTGTTTGTTGAAATGTGTGCGGTGCTCTTCCTAGCTTCTCTAAAGTTTGAAGTAAATTATTCCTATGATTGTTATATCCTGAAATGTAAAAAGTGCTTATGCACCTGCTAAAAGCTATGCTATCAGAGATTTAATCTCAAGTTCTAAGTGTAGTCCATCATTGTAAGAAATTAAATCTTCTTCTCCTACCACCTCCTTAGATTGATGGATGGAAATAAAAATTTTGATTGGGTTCATTTAGATGCATCTAGGCATGCAGGAGGCGCATTAATCAAATGGAATCCACTTTTTTTCTAAGCGATAAGATCCAATTTTATGCCTTATTTTTTGGCTATGAAGGTATTTTGTAAGAGAGTTAGTTATGTTGTTAGTAGTTCAACTGTTTATGCCCTAATAAGAGAAGTCAATGTTTTATCTTCTTCCAAGAGTTAAAAGACATTAGGGTTGTCTTTTTGGGTCCATTGCTAATAGGTGGAGACTTCAACTTAACCAAGAATTGAAATGAACATAGAGAAAATTCTCAATTTATCTTAGAATGCCTAGCTTTTTAAGACTTCATTTTAGGCCTTAATCTGATGGATTTGAAATTAAAGGGCAGAAATTCTACTTAGAATAATCAAGAGAAGAAAGCCACTCTTGTCTGTCTAGATAAATTTCTAATATTATCTGAATAGTACAATATTTTTCGTACTTCTATCCAAAGAGCTTTGGTTAATATGGCTTTAGATTATTCTCCTATTGGTTTGTAATGTGATCTCAAGTTTTAGATAACAAGGTTTTCAAATTTGAGAATTGGTGGACTAAAGAATTGAATATTAAGGATGCGGTGTTTGTTAATTAACATCACATATATAGATGTATAAATCTAGTAGCTTTATGGGTGGCAAACTTGAGAAGTATGAGATCAACCCTCAAGGTATGGTCGAGTAGCAAAAGAGTAGTCAATAAAGAGATGAAAAAAAAAACACTTTTACAATATTGACCTACTGGATAGAAAGGAAGAAGAATCGGCTTGTTCCCCTTGAAGCATGCAACTCAAAGGGTCCTCCAATTGTCCTTAAAAGATATTAACGAAAAGGAGAAACTTTATTAGTAGCAAAGGTTTCAAATTACTTGGCTTAAAGAAGGAGATTAAAGTATATCTTTCTTCCATAAGGTGGCAAGTGGTAGAAAAAGAAGAAATCTTATCTTTTCTCTTGTTAATGATGGCATGAAGCTTATTAACTACACAGATATTTCTAAATTCCTTCGCTCTTATTTCAGTAGCATTTTTGGATCCTCGCACGCTTTTACTATCAAAATCAATGGGGAGAAATTATATAGGCAGCCTTTGATTGATCTTAGTGATTGATATGCTAAATTCACTATTGAAGAAACCAAGCAGGTAGTCTTTATACTCAATAGCTCCAAGAACTTTGGCCTAGATGAATTCTCTCTTCTTCTTTTTCAGAAGTTTTGTAAGCTGGTCAAAGATGATATTATGTGTATGCTCAAAGAATTTTATAAAGGAATTTTGAAGTTAAGCAAGTTCAATTATATTTTCATTACTCTCGTACCTAAGAAAGGTGGGGGAGCTTAGTATTCATGATTTTTGACTAATCAATTTGCTTAATAGCCTTCATAAGATCATTTTTAAGATCTTGGTAGAAAGGTTAAGCAAATTTTTTCATTTTCTTATTCATGACTCTCAATTAGCTTTTGTTAAAGAAAGATATATTTTAGAGAATTTTTTAAGTGCTCATGAAGTTGTGCCCTATTGCAAAAGATCCAAGCTTAAAGGAACTCTTTGTAAACTTGATTTCAAAAAGGCATTTGATAAAGTGAATTCGGCCTTCTTTCTGGATCTCTTAGCAAATGAATTGAATGGATTCGATCAATACTTTCCTTCACTATATTTGCACTCCTTATTAATGGCTCTCCATGAAATTAGATTTTCTATAGGTAAGGCTAAAGGCAAAGTGATCCTATATCTCTGACCGTATTTATCCTTGTTATTGATATGCTCTTTAGACTTTTTAAGCAAGCTGGTAATATTAGGCTGATTGAAGTAATCGGAGAAGAATCTTGCATATCAGCCTTCAATTTGTAGATGACACTCTTCTCTTCTATATGGAGAAAAAAGAGTCCTTACTTGTAGTGAAAGTTGATCTCCTTGACTTTAAAAATACAATTGGTTTGAGAGACAACTTCCACAAAAATTTCTTGATTTGTGTCGATGTGAAAGAGGAAAGAACCAAGGTATTAGCTAACCTTTTAAATTACAAAAAAAATCTTTTCCTTTTATTTATTTAGGATCACCCTTGTGTGACAAGAGACTACCATATAGCTATTGGATGTCTCTTCTTGAATATATAGAGTTTTAGCTTGCATTGTGAAAAGGTAAATTGTTATCTATTGGAGGAAGAATTTGGTTAAAGCCATCCTTTTAGGTCTCTTCTTCTATTATATGCCTATTTTCAAACTGGTAAGTGGGTCATTCAAAGGATTGACTAATTGAGGAGAACTTTTTTGTGAAGAGGTAAGGCTAAAATAAATGAATTCAACTGCCTCGTTAATTGGAAAAGTGTGTGCTATAGCCAAAAGGAAGAAGGATTAGGAATCAAATATATTAAAAATTTCAATTCTTCTCTTCGTATTAAATAGGCTTGGAAATTGATTAATGGACCTGAGGCTACTTAGAAGAAGCAAATTAATAAAAGTTCATCGTTTCTTGATTAAATTCTCTCTAGTTTGGAAAGATATCTACAGAAATTAGGGGGCTTTCTAGAATTATTTTTCTTTCTAGTTTGAAATGGGCAAAAATAAGATTTTAGATAGACTTTTGGATTAGACCGATTCCACTGGCCTCATTATTTGGTCATTTATATCAAAAAATTGTTAGATGCGATTGCTTTGTGGCCTCTTAATGGAATTGGTGCTATCTTAATTGGTGCATTAAGATAAATGGTTTTCTCTTAAGAGAAAAATTTGATCAACTTTATTCACTCACAGACTTGCCATCATCCACTAGACCTTCTATAATAACTCATACTTAGGTGTGAAAGTTCAACAGTAATGAAATTTTTTGTATCAATTCATTCTATAAATTTTTCAACTATGTTTGTCTAATTTGATCATTTTAGAAGAAAATTTGAAAGCGACTATACCGCTAAAGCATAAAACCTCGCTTTAGCTAGCATTGAGAAGCCGGTTGTAAACTCAGGCCTCATGACCCCCAACACCCCTCGCAGGAGGACCATGACACGAGTAGAAATCTATTATTCCTGAGGATTGCTTTGAATTCCCAAACTCCAGAGGGACCCTTCTTTATTGGCCAAAAATCTAATAACCTTATTGCAAACCCCCCCCCCCTACGTAGTTATTCTTTTATTAATTTTTTTTACACGGAGGATTGCAGCACGCCGCATGTCGCGTACCCACACGCACGCACATGGGCGCAGGGGAGGGCTCAGCCCTCCCCTCGCTGAAAAAAAGACTAAGAGGAGGAGATTGTGTCAGTCCCCTCCGTCTCCTTCACCCCCTCCTCTTCACTCGTTGCCGTCACCACTGTCGCCCTCTGCTCGTCCCGACACCTCGCCGCCGGCAGGTAACCCCCCTACCGGTAAGGAGAGATAGAGCGTGTAGAGTGAGAGGGAGAGGGCCGCAGGAGGGCCCTACCTTGACGCGGGAGCCAAGCGGCTCCGTGCTTGGTTCGGGCCCGACGGCGTGCCCGCCGGCTCGCCAGGCCCGATCTCCGGGCGGCAGCCCCCACCGATGCCGGGGCGGCGTCCGATGGGGTCCAGCCGGCCGTGCCGCCGGCAAGGGAAGAGGGGGACGACCCTCCCCTTGCGATGGGTTCAAGCCCGGCGGCGTGCCCGCCGGCTCGTCGGGCCTGAGCTCCGGCCGGCGACCCCCACCGGCGTCAGGGCAGCATCCGACGGGGTCCGGCCGACCGGTGGTGGCCGGCCGTGTCGCCGGTAGGGGAGAGAAGGGAGGGAGAGGGCCGCACGGCCCTCCCCTATCGCGAGGGCCAAGCTGGCTCCCTCGTTGGTTTGGGCCCGGGCTCCGTCCGGCGGCCCCCATCGGCGCTGAGGCGTTGTCCCAGGAGGTCCTGGCCGGCCGGGCCGGTGGTCGGCCGTGCCGCCGGCACAGTAAGAGGAAGAAGAAGAGGAAGAAGAAGAAAAAAAAAGAGAAGAAAAGAGAGGAGAGGTGGGTGGCCGCCGGCCTGGGACCGGTCGTCGGCGGCCAGCCGACCCCGGGGAGGGCCGGCGGCAGCCCTAGGCCGCCGGCCATCAGCCACCCTTGGTTCATCTGAACCAGGGGTGAAACAGAGAAAAAAAAAAGGGGGACTGGGCCGGCTTCGGCCCAGTCCAGTTAGCCCTTTTGGGCTAAATTTTTGGTCCCCAAATTAAGCCTGGCTCAATAAAAGAAAAATATGGTCGTGATCAGTATGGATCTTAGTTTGTCGAAAAATTTTTATTTCCCCATTTAAGCTTCTATATTTGGAGATATTCAAGCCCCAAGTTGGGCCTAGAATTAGATTGGGTTAAGTGTAGGAGTCAGTTTGGCCTAGAATTATGTTGTAGGTACCCAGAGGTCCATACAGCTGTTTTACGCTTTGAGATTAGCGTTGTGAGGTAAGTAAGCCAGTTATAATGATTTTTTTAAAAATCATTATTAAATTATGCCATTATTGAAATAATGAAATTGATTTATAGTATTATTTAAAAAATGATATTGGTGGTACTACATTTATGCAAATGAATTATTTGACTTGATTATTGTTAATTTTGGTAAATTAAATTGGTATTTTATACATGCAACTGATTATTACATGATTATGTGAAATTACCAAATTTGGTAAAATATGAAAAGTAAATTAATATATGTTTGCTGTTATGCAAATAAATGTTATTTATGATTGCGTTATTATATGTCATCACGATCCACATTATATGTTACATGACTTCGAGACCCACCTCCATAGGGGGAATATGTGGAAAACACACATCCTAGGGATGTGCTGTGACATGATATAGTATTATATGCTAATTGACTCCGGCACCCTTCCTCCACTGGGGGCGTACAGGGAGGTTACATCCTTGGGATGTTTATTACGTGGATGTGAGACATTCAAAAAAAATGAGATTTATTTTGGAATTGAAATGATATTTTGAAATATTATTTCATAATAATTGCTTCCAATTTATTTGAACATGAGATTTGTATAATTCTATAATATGATGAAATGTTTTTAAATTTGGAAGCATGACATGTATTTGACTTGGTAAAATTCTTATTTGGCTATATCATGTAATAGTAGGCTTACTTACTGAGTGTAAACTTATTAAATCTTACAATGTTTTTTCAGAGCCACAAAATTATCAGGGGCAACAACAGGGGTAATTGGAAGCTTCTTGATGTAAATTGATTATATTTTGTTATATGTAACCCCATTTGGATTTATTTTGAAACTTTGGTTTATTGCCCAACATTACATAATTTGTATTATGAAGGATTAAATTTTGTATGTTATATAGTTGTTAACCCTCCTTGTTTATAAATGATACTGTACTGGATGCCTTGCATGCCTAGCATGCGGTGGGCTGTCACCCCTGGGCCACCACCAACTGGGTCCGGGGCATGATAGCTTGTAGTGGTATCAGAGCAAGGTTTGACATTAGGGCCAAACACATGATTAACTCTAGGCCAAATATTGACATGACATAGGAGGGTAATAACTCTAGGAGAAAAATTCAAGTGACTTGTTTAAAAATGCTTGAGATTTAGAGGTTTATAATGATATTGATTGGAACCTAACCGTAACAGGATTTCATAATGCATCGTCGCACCAGTAGTCAGCGACATGAGGGAGACTCTCAGGTTGGTGACCCCGACCAGCAGGGAGGCCAGGAAGCCTCAGCAGATGCGGGTTCCGTTGCCCCAATTGGCAACGACCCACAGCAGTTACAGGCCGAGTTGCTTCGGGCCTTCTTGGGAGTGACTCAGGTGGTACAGGCCATGCAGCAGCAGATTCAGCAGATACTGCCTGCTATATTTGGCTCTACCATTCCGTAAACTCAGTCTGCCCCTCCTACTCCTCAGACCCAGCTGGCCCAGCCCGATCAGTCTGCTCAGCCCGCTCCATCTCAGCCCTGGCAGGAAGGGGGTCGTAACTTCTCCGAATTTAAGAGCTTGGCCCCTCCTCCCTTCTCTGGATCCACCAACCCACTTGATGCGGAGAGGTGGATAAGAGAGATAGAGAAGGCCTTTACGGCCCTTAGCAGCCAGGAGGAGGAGCGGATTAGATTTGCCGCCTACCTCCTTCAGGGGGAGGCATATGATTGGTGGCTAATGTTGGAGCAGCAGTATAGAGGTCGGGCCATCTCTTGAGAACAGTTTAAGGAGGCTTTTTATCGCCAGTATTTCCCCAGGAGTATGCAAAGGCAGATGGAATCTGAGTTTATGAGATTGGAGCAGAAGAACCTCTCTGTGGCCCAGTATGAAGCCAAGTTTAGACGATTGGCCCGATTTGCTTCAGATTTTGTTATGACTGAGAGAGCCAAGATCACCAAATTCACCGAGGGACTGCACCCCAGGCTGAGGCAGGCAGTCAATGCATTTGAGCTCCCCACTTACAGTGAAGTGGTGAGCAAGGCTCTGGTCATTGAGAGGGACATGATTGCCATTCAACAGGTGAGGGAGCAGCAGATGAAGAAGAGAGGGCCTCCTTTTGGCTAGTCTTCAGGGCAGGCTAAGAAGAAGAAGGGTTTCTTTCAGGCTCCCTCAGGGCAAAAGAATAAGGAGACCCGCTGTCCTCATTGCGAGAAGGCCCATCAGGGCAAACAGTGTCGCAGGCTGACTGGTGCCTGCTATATTTGTGGGAAGATGGACCACAAGATGGCTACCTGTTCCCTCCGGAAGGACCAGCAGCCCCCTCCAGATCAGGGGAAGAGTCAACAGCAGCCCAGGACCCAAGGGAGGGTCTTTACCCTCACTCAGCAGGACGCTGCTGCCTCTAACACTGTGGTGACAGGTATGTCTGTTAAATTAAATTATTTCTTTAAAATTATTGCATTCATACCTGGTATAATGCATGGATTATGGTAGTAGATAGAGAAAAAACATATGATACTGCATGACATCTAAGTTAAGTTAATCTTTATGACAGGTATGTTTAAAGTAGACAACACTTATGCTCAAACTTTAATTGATCCGGGTGCCACACATTCATTTATATCTGATAGTTATCTTGCCAAGAATGCATCATTAACACCCATTCCTCTAGAGCAAGAGTTGCATATTGCATTTTCAAATAGAGATGTCATGATGGTAGACTCAGTGTGTAAATCCTGCCTGATTGACATGAAAGATAGGAGGTTGAATGCTGATTTGATAGTCCTCCCACTGAAATTCTTTGATGTAATCCTGGGGATGGACTGGTTGGCCTCCTATCATGCTTCTATAGACTATTTCAAGAAAAGGATAATCTCTAAAATTCCTAATCTTCCTGAATTCAGTTTTAGTGGGAGTTAGGAACATCTGACTTCGGTATTAGTGTCAGCTCTTGCAAGCTGGAAAATACTTAAGAAAAGGTAATCAGGGGTTTCTTGCTATGGTCAGAGACCTTCAGCAGGATGAATACCAGTTGGAAGATATTCCAGTGGCACGAGAGTTTCCTGATGTCTTTCCGGAGGAATTGATTGAATTACCTTCAGATCGAGAAGTCGAGTTCACTGTTGATTTAGCCCCTAGCACTGGACCTATATCCAAGGCTCCTTACCGTATGGCCCCAGCTGAGCTAAAGGAGTTAAAATGTCAGTTGCAGGAGCTTCTGAATCGAGGATTTATCAGACCTAGTGTCTCTCCTTGGGGTGCTCCAGTATTATTTGTCAAAAAGAAGGATGGCAGTCTTCGGCTCTGCATTGATTATCGAGAAATTAATAAGGTAACAGTGTAGAATAAGTACCCTTTGCCGAGGATTGATGATCTATTTGATCAACTCCAAGGAGCTCAGGTATTCTCAAAGATTGATCTTCGATCAGGGTACTATCAGCTTAAGATTAAAGCTGAGGATGTTTCTAAGATTGCATTAAGAACCAGGTACAACCATTATGAGTTCTTGGTGATGCCGTTTGGGTTGACTAATGCCCCGGCAGCATTCATGGACTTGATGCACAGGATCTTTAAACCATACCTGGATCAGTTTATAGTGGTCTTTATTGATGATATCTTGATATATTCTAAAAGTCATTTGGAGCATGAAGACCACTTAAGGATTGTTCTGCAGACTTTTCGGGAGAAAAAACTTTATGCCAAGCTGCAGAAATGTGACTTCTGGATGAGCTAAATATTTCTTGGGTCATATTGTATCCAAAGACGGTATATCTGTAGACCCTAACAAGATTGAGGCTGTAGTGAACTGGTGTTGGCCTTCCAATGTATCAGAAGTCAGAAGCTTCTTGGGGCTGGCTGGTTATTATCGCAGATTTGTGGAAGGCTTCTTTCGCATTGCTTTGCCTCTGACTCGCTTAACTGAAAAGCGAGCAAAGTTTGTTTGGTTAGAGGAGTGTGAGGGAAGCTTCCAGGAGCTCAAGCAGCGCCTGGTGTCAGCCCCTATCCTTACTCTTCCATCTACATCTGGAGGATATACTTTATTTACTGACACCTCTCGAAAGGGATTGGGAGGTGTTTTGATGCAGGAAGGGAAGGTGATAGCCTATGCCTCCAGGCAGTTGAAGTCTTATGAGCAGAACAATCTTACTCATGACCTGGAGTTGGCCGCCGTGATCTTTGCACTGAAAATTTGGTGGCATTATCTATATGGGGAGACTTGTGATGTGTATACAGACCATCAAAGTCTGAAATACATTTTCACCCAGAAGGAGCTAAACTTGAGGCAGAGGAGGTGGCTGGAGCTACTAAAGGATTATGACCTGAACCTGCATTATCACCCAGGGAAGGCCAGTGTGGCAGCTGATGCCTTAAGCAAAAAGTCCTCCTCAGAGCTAGCTTCTATAATTACTTCTCAGCCTCACATTCACAGAGACCTTGAAAAGTTGGAGGTTGGTTTGCGAGTACAGCGATCTGATGGGCTTCTTGCAACACTTGTACTTCAGCCAACCCTGATTGATAGGATTAAGTCTTCCCAGAAAGAAGACTTGAAACTGCAAAAGATAAAAGAAGCTGTGCAGTCAGGGGTTCAGAATGATTTCCAAATAAATGAGGATGGATCCCTGAGATTTAATGCTAGGCTCTCTGTGCCAAATGTGGAGGATCTAAGGGCTGAAATTTTGAGGGAGGCTCATTATTCTCCCTATACTGTTCACCCAGGAGGCACCAAAATATACAGAGACCTATGAAAAAATTTCTGGTGGAAAGGAATGAAAAGAGAGATTGCTCAATATATGGCCAAGTGCTTAGTGTGCCAACAAGTGAAGGCCGAACATCAAAGGTCTGCGGGACCTCTTCAGTCTCTGATGATTCCTCAGTGGAAATGGGAGAAGATCACTATGGATTTTGTGACAGGTTTACCCAAAACTCTCAGAAGCAATGATGTGGTCTGGGTTATTATTGATAGATTGACCAAGTCAGCCCATTTTCTACCGTTCAGAGTTGGGGTCTCTAGTGAGAGATTGGCCACCATGTACATTGAGCAGATAGTTAGACTTCATGGTGTCCCCGAGTCGATTGTGTCAGATCGGGATACCAGGTTTGTGTCCCAGTTTTGGAAGAGTCTTCATAGGGCTCTGGGGACCAAACTGAATTTCAATACAGCTTTTCACCCCAGATAGATGGACAGTCTGAGAGGACCATGCAGATCTTAGAAGACATGTTACGAGCCTGTGTAATGGACTTGGGTGGTGCTTGGGACAACCACCTACCTTTGGTGGAGTTTGCTTACAATAACAGTTACCAAGCCAGCATCAAAATGGCTCCATTTGAAGCTCTGTATGGTAGAAAATTCAGATCTCCCTTGTGTTGGAATGATGTGGGGGAAAGGAAATTGTTGGGCCCTGAGCTAATTCAGCGGACAGTAGAAAAAGTGCAGTTGATTAAGGAAAGACTCCGAGTAGCTCAGAGCCGACAGAAAAGTTATGCTGATGTTAGAAGAAGGGAGCTGGAATTTCAAGTTGGGGACCATGTCTTCTTAAGGGTTTCACCAATCAATGATGTGATGAGGTTTGGGCTTAAAGGAAAATTGAGTCCACGATACGTTGGGCCATTTGAGATCTTGAGCAGAGTGGGGGAAGTGGCTTATAGCTTGGCATTACCTCCTGCACTCTCTGGGGTGCATAATGTATTCCATGTCTCTATATTGAGGAAGTACATTCCTGACCCCAGTCATGTGATAGAAGCGGAGCCCATTTTGCTAAAGAAGAATTTGACATATGAAGAGCATCCTATACGTATTGTGGACCATAAAGATCAAGTTTTGAGACGGCGTAGCATTCCCTACGTTAAGGTTCAGTGGAGCAATCACTCTGAACGGAAGGCTACGTGGGAACTTGAAGAGGAGGTGAAAAAGAAATATTCTCATCTATTTGTATCTAAATAGATATTTGTATATATGCACAAAAGTGTATTTATCGTTGTATTTTGATCAGAAACATAGATAAATACAACTAGTAATTTCCATTTTGGGCCTAAAAAAAAAAAAAAAAATTCGTGTTGTGCATAAATTTCGAGGCCAAAATTTTTTTTATAAGGAGGGGAGGATGTAAACCCCCCACGTAGTTATTCTTTTATTAATTTTTTTTACACGGCGTGGGTGCGCGACACGCGGCGCGCTGCATGCATGCCAGCGCGCGCGCACATCCCCTCGCTGAAGAAAAGACTGAGAGGAGGGGACCGTGCCAGTCCCCTCCATCTCCTTCACCCCCTTCTCTTCGCTCGTTGCCGTTGCTGCTGTTGCCCTCCGCTCATCTCGATGCCTCGCCGCCGGCAGGTAACCCCCCCTTACCGGTGAGGAGAGAGAGAGCGTGTAGAGTGAGAGGGAGAGGGCCGCAGGAGGGCTCTCCCTTGACGCCGCTGGCTCCCGCACTTGGTTCGGGCCCGGCGGTGTGCCCGTCGGCTCGCCAGGCCCAATCTCCGGGCGGCAGCCCCCACCGGCACCGGGGCGGCGTCCGGTGGGGTCTGGCCGTGCCACCGGCAAGGAAAGAGTGGGGAGGGCCATGGAACGACCCTCCCCTTGCAGTGGTTTCATGCCCGGCGGCGTGCCCGCCGGCTCGCCGAGCTTGGGCTCCGACCGCGACCCCCGCCGGCGCCGGCGCATCCGGCGGGGTCCGCCGGCCGGTGGTGGCCGATCGTGTCGCCGGCAGGGGGAGAAAGGAGGGAGAGGGCCGAACGGCCTTCCCCCGTCGCGGGAGCTAAGCTGGCTCCCGCGTTGGTCCGGGCTCGGCGGCGTGCCCGCCGGGCCCGGGCTCCGGCCGACAGCCCCCACCGGTGCCGGGGCAGCGTCTGCTGAGGTCCGGCCGGCCAGCGGTGGAGGAAGAAGAAGAAGAGGAAGAAGAAGAAAAAAAAAAGAGAAGAAAAGAGAGGAGAGGGGGGTGGCCGCCGGCGGCGGCCGGCCTGGAGCTGATCGTCGGTGGCTAGCCAACCCCGGGGAGGGCCGGCGGCAGCCCTAGGCCGCCGGCCATCAGCCACCCCTGGTTCATCTGAACCAGGGGTGAAACAGAGAAAAAGAAAAAAAAAAGGGGGACTGGGCCGGCTTCGACCCAGTCCAGTTAGCCCTTTTGGGCCAAATTTTTGGGTCCCAAATTGAGCCCGGCCCAATAAAAGAAAAATATGGTCGTGATCAGCATGGATCCTAGTTTGTCGAAAAAATTTTATTTCCCTATTTGGGCTTCTATATTTGGAGATATTCAAGCCCCAAGTTGGGCCCAGAATTAGATTGGGTTAAGTGTAGGAGTCAGTTTGACATCCTAAAATTAAAATTTAAAAATCTGAAAAATTATGTTGTAGGTACCCAGAGGTTCATACAGCTAATTTACGCTTTGGGATTAGCGTTGTGATGTAAGTAAGCCAGTTATAATGATTTTTTTAAAATCATTATTAAATTATGCCATTATTGAAATAATGAAATTGATTTATAGTATTATTTAAAAAATGATATTGGTGGTACCACATTTATGCAAATGAATTATTTGACTTGATTATTATTAATTTTGGTAAATTAAATTGGCATTTTATACATGCAACTGATTATTACATGATTATGTGAAATTACCAAATTTGGTAAAATATGAAAAGTAAATTGATATATGTTTGCTGTTATGCAAATAAATGTTATTTGTGATTGTATTATTATATATCATCACGGTCCACATTACATGTTACATGACTTCGGGACCCACCTCTACAGGGGGAATATGTGGAGAACACATATCCTAGGGATGTGCTGTGACAGGATATAGCATTATATGCTAATTGATTCCGGCACCCTTCCTCCACTAGGGGTGTACAGGGAGGTTACATCCTTGGGATGTTTATTACGTGGACGTGAGACATTAGTATAAAATGAGATTTATTTTGGAATTGAAATGGTATTTTGAAATATTATTTCATAATAATTGCTTCCAATTTATTTGAACATGAGATTTGTATAATTATATAATATGATGAAATATTTTTAAATTTGGAAGTATGACATGTATTTGACTTTGTAAAATTCTTATTTGGCTATATCATGTAATAATAGGCTTACTTACTGAGTGTAAACTCATTAAATCTTACAATATTTTTTCAGAGCCACAAAATTATCAGGGGCAATAATATGGGTAATTGGGAGCTTCTTGATGTAAATTGATTATATTTTGTTATATGTAACCCCATTTGGATTTATTTTGAAACTTTGGTTTGTTGCCCAACATTACATAATTTGTATTATGGAGGATTAAATTTTGTATGTTATATAGTTGTTAACCCTCCTTGTTTATAAATGATACTGTACTGGATGCCTTGCATGCCTGGCATGCGGCGAGCTGTCACCCCTGGGCCACCACCAACTAGGTTCAGGGCGTGACACTTACAAAAAAAATGTCCCTATTTTTTCTCACCATGTGTATTGCCCTTAATCTCTAGTAATTGAAGTCCTTCTCTAAAAAACACTGGGAACAGAACCAAGGAAACACTAACCCTGACAAAAGAATCAAAGGGCTGATTCCCATGAAACTTCATATAGAAAGACAACTCAACTTGTTTAAAACAAACTTAGTGAACTTTAACAACTCATTTTGTTTATTAAAATATGGCAGCTTACACTTTCCTAGTGAAAAGTATATATATATATATATAAAAGAAAGGCATCATAAGACCTTCAGATTATTATAAATTCCTAAATTAGGAATCTTAATGCCACTCCAAGTAATGTTAGGTCCTTTCTTCACCCAAAAAAGGGAAACCTGCAAACTATTTGTATTTGCAGAAGGAATGATATACATTGGGGGAAGGAAATTCACAGATGGAGAGCTCTCTTGCGAAGGACGTTTTCATGATTCCCAAAACACTACCGGGGGGGGGGGGGGGGGCACAAAAATCATAGAATTATTGATTGAATGTTGACTCTACTTTAAGAGATGAGGCAAACTATATTCCTGCAAAAATACGTTCCATTTAATGCATGCTTCTTCTTGTTCTTTTACTTAAAGTGGAGAGGATGAGCAAAACAATTTGTGCAGCTGAGAGCCTTGGTCCAATCGCTGTTCCTTGACCTCCTCTTCATGGATGGGTTAAGTAGGATGCGAGAAATTTTATGGTGCCTTTTTTTTCCTTATAACCTTGCTCTTGGTCAATCGTTGGTTCTTGAGAGATATGGATACTACATGTGCTTAATATGTGAGCAAATTTAAGTTTTGTCGTATGAAAAAACAGCTGACTACCAGTCTTTTCCTTTCTTTTCTAAACTACGTTTTTTTTCTCTTTGATTCAGCTAGGATTCACATGGTTATTATATTCTCCTCTGACTAGATATTATTTGCTGGAATCCTTTACTTTAGGGACCACAGCTACTAAAGAATCTCTTTGCAATCTTTCTTCTTACATATGTGTAATGCCTCAATATCACCTGCTAGTTCAATTAACCTATTAGTGGAATGAAACCATATGACTCAAAAACTCAAGTGAAAGCTAATTGGTAGCAGGTAAACTTGAGTTATAAGTACATAACATTTTTTTTTTCCATCCAATATAGGGTATTACAATCTTCCACCCATGTCCCATCATCTCATGGGTAGCCCACTTTACCACCATCCTTTCTTTTCTATCCGATGTGAGGTAGTGGGTCAAAATTGTGTGGGCCAAAAACTCCAACGAAAATTAATTGGTAGCAGATGAACTTGATTTATAAGCATATAACACTTTTCTTTTTCATTTGATATGAAACTATTTTTAAAATATTACAATATATTTCATATATAGATATTAAATTATAGGCAAAATATGAGATACCTTAAATTCTCATATTCTAGTTCAATAATGGTATAAAGTCTTGGCATTTTATTGCGAACTTATGAGGAACCTTTTCTGATATAGAGAGAAGAATTGCAAATCTAAATGGTATGGTTGAACCCATACTTCGTCTAGCATTAAAAATTCTAAATTGAATGCCTCTTCTTTCTTGCTTCTTAATAAAATATGCTTATTTAATTGATATGGAATATTGTAAGCTTTAATTATATCTTAGTTACACTTGTACTTGTGCAGGACATGCATTTTTGCTTCAATAACACGCTTTTCTTGTTGTTATTTGTTGCTCTTGTTTTTGATTGATGCTGTTGTTGATTGATGAGGATTTTAATTGTTGGGGTAAACCGAGCTGAATCCTTATGTGGGAAAAAAAATCGCAGCAAAAATTTTATCAACCATCCACAAACCTGCAGTACTTACCATAGTCTATCAATGAGCAGCGCTGGTCTGAGCAGGCTGAAGACCTGACCATGAAAAAACCAGGATCATGATGGAATCCAGGTTAACTTCGGGCTGGCCCAAGCTAGGGTTTTGTCACAAAAATGAATGCGGGCCCGGTTTGAGCCTTGCCCAGCCCAAAAATTTACAGAGTCAGGTTGAGCTTGGGCCTGAAGTTTAAAACCTGGGCTTGTTTCAGGCCTAGGCCTGTCCCTGACACCCCAAAAATAACTTGTATTGAAGATGCTGCACTTGCTGTGAGTTTTAGCTCACTCTCGTCCCTGCTCACGCTCTCCATTATGCTTCCAACTCCCTTATTAATCACTATCAAGCATCTTTAATCCGCTGGCATTAGTCATACTCTACTTAGAACTTGAATACATCTTTTCTTATTTCAGTTGGCTGATATGTTCTTTAAAGACTGCAGCCCTTGGTGTAATAGTAAGATTGCTCTATTGTAAGCTAATTCAGAATACGAAAAAAGGAGCCTTAACTAATGTAATGCTTCAAGCCCATATGTTGGTTTAATTAATTTCATTGGAGTGCTAAAATCATGTGGTCTAAAAATCCGAGTGGAAGTTAATTAGTAGTAAGTGGATTTGAGTTAAAAGCTAGTTAAAATCTACCTTCGAATCAGATTGTTGGTGCTGCAAAGAGGGCTCAATGCTATCGTAAAACTCTAACGCTCCAAGCCCACTTGCTGATCTTATTAACTTCATTAATAGGCCAAAACTATGTATCTTAAAGACTGAAGTAAAAGTTAATCGGTAACAAGTGGACTTAAGTTATAAATATATAATACTTTTTTTTGATCCAATATAAAATTATTTTTGAAGTGTTACAACTGAATTCTCTAAAATTTAACCATCTATTGGTTTGCTTAGACAATTAAGCAATATACCTGCTTTCAGGCTCTGTCAAGCACCACTTTTCTCTTTTCACATTCACCTGGCCCCTGCTGCTACTCATGCAAGCTACCCAGTTCCTAGGAAGTAGTTCTCTTATGATTTAGGGAAGGTTCAAAGTTAAAAAATCTAAACAACTGCTGAACGCTGATTATGCCCATAATGAGATGCGGAATGCCACTTCTGATGAGCCATTTTTTGTGCAACTCTTCCAAATGAGTTAATATGATACCAATTTTCTATATTCTTGGTGTGTTCATGAATGCAAGCATTTGGCTGTAATAGTATACTTCTTTTTAGCAAATGCACCACAAGGGTAGAACTTTAGAAAAGTTTTGCTTTTCTTGATATTTTAGCATTCTAAATATGTGATCTGCCAATTCTGGATCTTTCTTTTGCACAGATATCATGGCTTCTGTCTTCACCAAGCATACCGAAGCTGCCATCAGTTCTTATTGCATGCTGAGAGGTGTCTTATCAACATTTGCTGTAAACCATGCCAGAAAGATTTCTCTATTAATTTTAACATTTTTCATATAGATACCCAAATCCCTTCGTTGTGTGAACAGAGCTCTATTAACTGAACTAGCTGGGTGGTGGAACAATTTTTTTGAGAAAAAGTTTGCTGTTGGTGCTGCGTCTCTATCAGTTTGGCTGCTCGAACCAATTTTTGGGTCCTCTAATGTGTTGGATGCTAGCAGCATTTCATTACACTTCTCGACACTTCATACCATCAAATCATCATGCCATCACCATTGCATCTGGCACTTCTGTATGAAAGTTATCAAGCCTAACAATAACAGTATGGAATCCTTTTATCCAATTTTGTGAACTTAAGGAGCATAAGTCTGGCTTATTTCATTAAATTAAGCATATTTTTGACCCTGTGGGTAAGATGAGCAAATTTTATAGCAAATTCAATAAATAAAATTCTTATGGGATGATATTGACGGTCACCATTCTGCATTTTGCTGTGGAGCATGAGCAATGCTCTGTTTGTCAAAGCGGACACTGATGATAAATATGAATTTGCATGAGAAATGCAGGTATACAATGGTGAGCTATGGAAACAATAGTTTTTTTTTTTTTTTTTTTTTTCAGCAACTGTTAATCTTAACATCATACCATTTCCTACCTTTTTTTTTTTTTTTAAATATAAAGTGTAATAGGTTTGGGGATTACCAACATTATATTTTATCATCCCAGAAGCAAGATTGCCATTCCAATTAAGAGATTTGTCCCTATTGTAATACGTATTAGATTATCCATATGACATAATTATGAAGCAATAAGTATTTCTATCTAAATAATCATGAAAGGATAAGAGTTTTTATTTGATAATCCTCATTTGATTATGAAAGAATAATAATGAAGTGGTCAAAGAGATATTGTTTTGTGCGGATAGGATTCGCCTATAAATAGAGGATGAAATCGATTATTTTTGATAACTAAAAATACGTTGTTCTCTTCATGCGTGAGAAGAGATCTATCATCCTCTATCATTGTATGAGGTGACACAACAAAGCCAGAAATCTTATTCCTATGTTCTTTTATAATTTCTATCATCGCAATAGGCGACACAACAAAGCCAAGAATCCTGATTCTATGTTCTTTTATATTTCCATCATCGCATGAGGCGACACAAAGAATCCTGATCTTATGTTCTTTTATATTTTCACTAGGGAAACGTGAGAAGAGTATTTTGAAGGCTCGTTGGTGTTTCAGCTGTTTTCAGGAAGGAGTTGCAGCGTAAACATCCACACAGGGCAGATCATTTGCATGCTATTATAGTGACACAGTAGGTGCAACTATAAAACTACTTTAATAATCTGAAGATGACCTGGTTCATAGCTAGAATGGATGGCGATAACGGCACAGCACCAGTATACGTTGAATGCAGAACAATACAGCAGTGAAATGGTAAATAAAAAAAATGTGGCAGAACCTGCTTCATTTTAGAAGACCGGTAGTGCTATGAGATTCTCAAATGGTTGTTCAAACCATGGATAAAGCCATTAAGAATGGGCACGGATGAAGGATGCAGGTATTGTCCTTCTAATATCGTGCATGTTCTTTTGTTTTTGGCTTTGTTCTGCTGTGTTTAGCTTTTTTTTTTTCTTGGTTTATTCGTGAAGATTTGAAGCAGCTGACGTAAGTCCTAACTAAGCAATGCATCATTATAAAAATAATTTTGGCTTTGGCTTCCATAAAATTAATAAATGGGCAATTTAGTGAGATCATTTCCAAGGTTGGCAGCAAAGAAAAGGGGAACTGTAGTAGATTGGCTAAAGAAAGAGGATTGTAGCTTTGGAGGATTCCTCCACTAAGGTGTTCACAACCACTATGACAACATATCATCTTTATCTTGGCTCCAATGAGCATCTGAAATGGGGACGCAACACCAAGTCTAAGAGCAACTTTAGACAAAAAAAAAAAAAAAAAAAAAGGTCAGCTTCTTTGATTACCATGACGTTGGTTTTCCTTCTCTATTTTAACTTGACTAGTACGCTGCTAACTTTATATATATATAAAATTAAATCTAAATTTAATTATTTTTTTATTTTTATATCTAATAAAAATAAATTTTTTTTTTTTAAATTTAGCTATATTTTAATGTAACCAAATCTATTTATATATAAATATAGAGAGAAAGAGAAAAGAACTTTGTTCTTATTAATTTTTTTATGATTAATTTTTTTGTTAAGGTTGCATCTCTTAAAATTATTGTAAAATTTTTCTTGTAATATTTTTAGCAATGCAAATTGTGACATTCTATTTTGACCAACTCCTCCGGCTCTATATCCTTTAATCATCTTTCTCATGTCACTCATCAAAAAAGGTTTTTGCATCGTGCATTTTAAATTATTAAAGTATTTAGTGATAGTTTTCTTTAAAAACGCTACGAAAGGATGGAAAACTATGTTCAAAATGCTCTATTAAATGATGCTTAAAAGTTGTAATCTAACCAAATTCGTATGGCTTTATGTTTCAACACAACAAATATCAGTTCTTTTTTTTTTTTTTTTTTTTTTAAGGAGATGTATCAGATTTTTTTTCTACAGAATAATATAATTTAATTAGTGCTGATAATTGGTGCGGCACTAAAGAACAGATAAACAATTATCATTGATTGGATTCTTTGTAAGATACAAAGTATAGTATTAACAATAGGTTTTTATCTTAGCTATCCTTTTATTCTAAAAACATGCATCCAAATTGAGTGTCCCTCCGTCTACATGACAGTGTCTTCAAAACGGCTATCTCCTTGCATTCCCTATTATTGAAAGGAGACAATTTAGCGGACAAATCATTCTCCTTCCAAAGATATGCGTCACCATAGCGGCAAGACATTATTGTAAGGCGACAACCAAGCTACGACCCACCTCTTTTTCCCAAGGAAGAGCAAAGTCAAGGACCACTAAGTTCATAGATTTTGTGAGATCACACTTAATAGAATTCCTTTTGTCTTGCCATCTGCAATTAATCAATAAAGTCTTTTTCTAAATTGGTGGTTGTTAAACTAGAAACCTCACCCATGATTATGCTTCAAATGAACTCTCCTATTTGTTATGGCCCCATAACGGATGATGGGGAAAAATCCTCTATTTAATAATCAAATTTGTCATTCTTATCATGCTAACCAATTGATAGGACAAGAAAACCAATCACATAAGACCATGGTTCTGTTATTTTGAGCGCAATTTGAAAAATATTTAGTGGGGCCTTTGCCTTGGAATGATAAGGTTGACATTGTTCACCGAGAGAGGGAACATATAATAGAGGTAGGTGGATTTGTAGCTTGCTTTTTTCCTTTGTCATCATTTGGATTCTAGGTTGTGTGGGTGGTCCAAAATCTAATCAGCATGGTAGTACAGCCGTGTGGGTAAATCCTGCATGGAATAACATGTCTCCCCTTCCATTTATCCTGTGATCCTTGGTCATGTCAAATTATATGATCACCATAATAAATTTGTTCATCTGTATGTAAGATTGAGTTCAGCTGTACCAGTTGCCTACTGCTGTCTTCCTCTCCCAGTCTTAATGATGAGTCTTTGCTACCAGCTCTGGCCAATATAATGACTTGGAAGCTAAAATAGAAAGCGAGCTTGTGCAGTGCGATTGCTGTGGCTTTGAGTTCCAAAAGCTTAATAAAATGGTAACTCGATTCAGACTTTGGCTGCCCCACTTGGTTGACTGGATTATATGAGTTAACCGGCTGGATCAAACAATTAAATGTATCTTATTTTTATATTGCATAAGTTTGTTATGTTGCATGCATGATAGTTATCACTGCATTCTTTCGAAAATAACTGGTATTAATGCATTTTCATGTTGGTGCTAAAATTGATTTCCAGGCATTAACCAATTGAATTTACAAAGCTCAAGGACTAACAAGTTACATAGTTTGGATACACTAAATAGAGGAATCAAGTAGAGTTGAGCATGTTATTAAGGGTCTATTTGGATCTTTAAAGAGGAAGAAAGGTGAGGATAAAGAGAGAAGATGGAAGGATAAGATAGGATTATCACCCTCCCCTTGTTGAAGAGGAAAAGAGGGTAATATAGGATCAAAAATTATAAATTATTCTCTACCTTCTATTTACTTTTTAATTTGAGAGAGAAAGAAACTTGTTCTTTTAAGAGAAGGAACATAGGGGGATAAGTAAACTTGATTCTTCTTTCCTCTTTTAACCTCCCTCCCAAGTCCCAAAAAAGAGCTTTTATTACATTTTTTCTCTCTTTTGCTCTCCTCCTCTTCATTCTCCTTCATCCAAACAAACCTTAAGATGCATAAATAAGTAAACACTAGGTGTGCATTTAATAAAATGAACAATGTGTGTATTCTAAAATAATTTTGATAATTATCCTTTCAATTTTTTCACTCCATAACTACCTTACAGTGGTGTATCAAAGGCTTTATCAACTTGGTAAGCTCGAATATGAAAATATTTAATTTATATGAAAATATTTACTTTAGGCACATATCCATCCATATTTATGCATTGGAAGCAGCTAAATCAAAATTCATTATCAAAATCAGTAGCCAATTAAAATTAATCATTGGCATGGATTAGTCCTCGTCATGGTTAGTTGTGGACCAAGTCTAATTTATCAATTTATATTCAACTTTGCATCATGTTGAATAAAGTCTTACACTGTAACAACCTAAATCTTATCCTTCCTAAAAAAAAAAAAAAAAAAAGCTAGTTAGAATATATTATTTGAGCTTCTTGATCTTGCATAAGTATCCAAAATATCTTTAGTACATAGTCGATATAGGACTAAACACTCACTAGCATAAACTTTTACATATTCTCTCCTTCCTTCCATTCAAGCCTTAGTGTCTTTATCAAACTAAGAATCCATATCCAAATCCAATCAAATTTAATAATAAATACATAGAGCCCATTTCTAGTGCTTATTAATCCATATAAGCTATTTGCTAGGTCCACGCTAATACTATTTGTAAATAACTCAAGATCTCACTTAAAAAAACTAGCTAAAAATAATTATTTGAGTTTCTTGATCTTTTATAAGTACTCAGAATATCTTCATACATAGTTAATATGGGATTAAGCACTCATCAGCATAGGCTTTTACATACTCCTTGGTACCCTCCACACTGGGTTTGGTCCTCTTGCCACCTAATGTTGCGCTAGGGGTGATCTGATGGTAAGTTGATGGTAAAGGGGCGAGGTGATGGTGCCACAGCAGGCCTAGGGGACTGCCCTACTTTGGCACAACTCATTTACGTATTCATGTGTCTTTCTTGTAAAAAGCATGCATCTTTCTTGTAAAAAATCATTGCATGTTTCTTATAAATCCCTTGTATATTTTCTTGTTTATAATGCTTGTATGAGAAATTTGAAAATAAATATATTGTATTTAATATTGCATGGCACAATATGTCATAGCATGGCATAATCGAGCTTGAACGGTTTATGGGTTTATATACATAAGTAGTAAGATGTCACAAGGCATTAATCAGGTTTCGAATGATTTATGGATTTATACACAAGTTTCATATTCTAGCATAGCATGATTCAAGTTTTGAATGTATGTAAGAATCTATGTCAGTGATTATTTAGTTCTATATTAATTATATACTATGAAGTTTTCAGGTACTACGAGATAACATAACTCAAATAATATTTTTTGGCTAATTTTTTTTGAATAAAATTTTATATTGTTACAAATGGTATTAGAGCAAACACAGTGTGTGACCTATATGGACTATCTATTACAAATGGGCTATATGTATTTATGATTGAATTTGAATATAAATTTAGATATAAACACTTAACCTAATGAGAATGTCGGAGGTTGAATGGAAGAGATTATGACTATTTGGTCCTATATCAGGTATATATAGAAATATTTTCAGTTCTTATATAGAATTAAGATGCTGAAATATTATTTTTTGTTAGCTTTATATATGTTTGTGTTTATATGTATATATGTATCTATATGTATGTATGTATATATATGTGTATATATATATCTATATGTATGTATATGTGTGTGTAATACATAGGCTGCATGGACTATGTGGGAGGAGATCCGTTGCCATTACGTGTACTCTATCAAATCTGGTTTTTAATTTTGACGCAAGTCACAGCTGGTTTAGGTCCCTGCCAGCCTCTCAACGTGGTCAATTTTCGTAGATACGCCAATATCAACGGCGATCTTTGAACAGGCGGCGATTACGTGCAAGTATCATGCGAACTGCTGTGCTCCCCACTGCGTTTCCTTCCGCATAAGACCAAACAAATAGTGGGGGCCTCTGCGGCACTTGGGTTCTCCTCCAAAAAAAAACAAAAAAAAAAAAACTTGATCTCAAGAGTTCCTTAGGTGCATCCTTATTATCCTGCCAAACAACTAATTACAAAGCCTAGATGCCATCATGACATCACCAATACCTTATCCTCTTCTGGGGTAACTATTTAACAAGATCGTCTTAGAAGGAGCACTTCATTTGAGCACTGCTTTCTACTGCGGCCCTAGTGGAAAAATGCCAGAGGGTGGCAGAATCCAATTCCATTTCCCAGCATTCAACCACCCACTTTCCATTGATTTTTCAAACGTATTTACTCTGTTACTCGTTGAAAGCGTGCCCACCTCCTCTTTGTGCTCCCTGCAGCAGCCCCAAACCTCACCGTCACACCAAAAAGATAAAAAGCTCGGCAAAACCTCGCATTCCGGTCCCTACACAAAGATTTTTCATATATTTTTCATTTGTTCCATGATTGTTGTGGCAACTGAAAAACATGATAATGGAGCAGGGCACCACTATCACGTAGCTCACAACCGAACCATCCAAGGTCTCCAGTCTCTTTAGAGATTTCCCTCAGGTTGCTTGCTTGTTTTGGAAATTCCTTCAGCAATACTCATCAGAAGATGGGGTTGAAACTCTATGCGTTGATATGGATTCAACCTTTGATTGGCTTTCTCAGGCCTCACAGATATGTAATACATTTTTATGCATTAATTTTTTTTTAAAAAAAATGTATTGCTTGCTCTCTTTTTTTTTTATTATTATATTTTTTATTGAGAGTTAGCATGGAGTGTTCATTTATTGTTTTAATTTCTTTTTTTTTTTCCCTCAGAGGAATGAAAGAAAGGAGCATATGGTACTTTGTGCATTGGCTACTTGGAATTGGAATTACTGTATTGGGGATCATAAACTTTTACATTGGCCTGCAAACCTACCACAAGAGGACCTCCAGAAGTGTGAGTTTGTGGACTGTGCTCTTCACCGCAGAGGTGGTTGTCATTGCTTTCATCTATCTTTTCCAAGACAGGTGGGATTATATGATGAAGCAGGGGGTGATCCTAGGCGACGAGACGATCAGACCCTCTGACCATATAACATCTCCAAGTACCCGTCGGAAAGAGTGAGCATCTCCGTCTCAGTAGCGGAAAGCCGAGTTTCCATGGGCCTGCCTTCATGAGCTCGTGGACTATCCTAGCCATAGCATTGGCTCAAACTCTTTTGTCCTTCAGTCGGTGCATTCTTTTACAAAATGGAAGCATTGGAGTTAGAGAAGGATATTATATTTGAGCAGTATAGATGGGCCTTTGTGGCTTAGAGAGTGTTTGAGCTGCAGTCAACTGCTCAGAATTGAGAATCATTATGCAATATAAATTCAGGCGTCTGTGTATACCGATCAAAGCAGGATTAGTTGCAAGTCAATCCTTTTCCATTTTGTAATTCTAAAGTTTATTTATCTTTTGGAACAATACAGTATTGAAACATGCTCATGTCCCAAAATGCAAAAAAAAAAAAAAAAAAAAAAAAGAAAAGAAGAAGAATTTTGAGGGCAATGAGTTAGCTGTCTGGATCTCATGAACTTCTTCCCTGATTGGATGGTTTATGCATAACGCCCTGCTTGAAAGATGAAAGTATCTTTGAGACAACAAATTGATGCGGTGGAGATCACGAGCAACAACAAGATTATTAACCGAGTGGTGGTCTGATTGATATCTATTTATTCATACAACGTAAAATAAATTTATGGAGGTGTTTGCAAAAGAAGTTTTCTTTCTCTACTTGAACATTCTATTCCAGTCATTACAACTTCCATGTGAAAAATATCCAAACTTGATTGCCTGGTTTTCTCTTGATCACCATCTTCCTTGTTACTTAATAAATCATTAGTTGCCTATAGAAGATAGAGGCCAGAGCATAGCAACTACCATGAAAAACGGTAGGAAATGGGCGCATCAAGTGTTTGCTTTAAGTGTAATTTTGGCAGCTGATGAGGGGCATGTGTACATTCTTGATAAAAGAAGAGTTCATGAAGCATCGAAAGTACCAAAAATCATGAATTCTTGAGGACAATATTTTTAGATCATTTATAGATCTAGATAGTTCTGGCGTACAGCCAAATATTACACCGCTCAGTCTCAAGTCAGTGCGCAAAGGAAATTGCTTGAACTTGGCTTGATCTGGGCCCAGCTTGACCCATCAAATTCAAGCTCAGCTCATTTAAGCTCAAAGCCGAAGTTTTTAACAAGCCAAGTTTGCCTTTTCTTTTGAGAGACGTTTGATTGGTAGTAATCTATTATAATAATATAAAATTATTATATTTGATAATTAAACATGATAATTTAATTTTTATTTGGATGAGTATATGAGATTACCAAAGTTTAATAATCTCATGTTATGCTCTTAAATTTTATATAAATATTTAATAATATTTAATTTAATTATATATCTAATATACATTTGATGATATTTAAATATTAATATTATATTTATATTTAATATTAAACTTAATATTAATATAATATTTAATATTTTAAGCACTATTATATATTTATATAATAATATGTAAATATTTAATTTAAAATTATTAATATTTATGATCTTTTGCATATGAAATTATTATATTTAAATAATTTACAATATATATTTATATTTATTTATATTATAAGTTTAAATAGTTTAGTAATATAAATATTCTATTTAAATAATATTATTTATATTATAATATTTTTCTAATATTTCAATAATATAATATATCATTAAGTATAAAATATATAATATATTATTAAATATTTATAATATTTAAATATATTTCAAATATAGAATTTTTGCTTTTTACTAGAATATTTCATATTGTAACATAAACAAAGCATCACTTAAAAGAAAGAAAAAAATTATAATCAAATATAAATAGAATTCATGAATATAATAATCTGATTACATGTTTGGTTATTGTGAATTAAATATAATAATTTTATATTTTTAAAAATTTAAGTTGATATTATCAAATCAAATTAAACACAATAATTTTACATTATCAATTAATTGATTAACAAGCAGAAGATACCTCAATATCATATCACCTCAAACCACGTACCGCTTTAAATCCCGTCCACCCTTGGACTTGTTCACGAGCCGAGCACCGAAATTTGTTAGAGCTTGGTTCATTTTCTAGTTAAGCCAAGCCTAGCCCGGCCAAGTTGAAGTCGGGTCAACCCTAACGTGCTCATGAGCAGATTGGATCACTCATGGTGAAGGCAATTTCAAATACATGGTGATGAGGCATGGAGAAACCTTACTCGTTAGTTCGGGCACAGCCCAACCTCATCAAGACCTCGCTCAGTTCTGCCACCACCATCGAGACTTTTCTCCGGCCAATGCCGTAGACCTTCTCGATGAAATGCCACACCCAAGCCCCACCACCACCGGAGACGTGATTGCTGCATTCTGTAGAGCTGACAAGCTGCCAAAGCCTGGAATTCTTTAATGGAATAAAAAGCAACGGAGACCAGCTTGTTTGAATGCCTTGCTTGTTGGGTCTATGCCCTTAACGGCTATGATTCAGAAAGTCTGCAGCTTTTTGGGCAGTTCCAGACATCTGGTTCCGATTCAGATGTGTTCGCGTTCTCACGCATGCTTTCCATCAATGCCAACCTCAATGCATTGGATGAAGGGAAACAGATACATGCCTTCACCGTGAAAAAGAATCTAGCTGTTGATGTTGTGGTGAACAATTCCCTGATCAATGTTTATTTCCAGTAGGGAAGCATGGGTGACGCCGAGAAGGTGTTTAACTGTATGCCAGAGAGAAATGTTTACACGTGGACGGTCATGGTTACAGGATATGCAATGAATGCTAGTCTGGACAAGGCCATGGATTTGTTCAATCTGATGCCATGCAGAAACCACAGTTTCATGGAACTCAATGATCAGCGAATAGCGGAGAGAAGGATATGATGAAAGTGGCATTGAAGTTGTTCTGTAAGATGAGGAAACTGGGAGAGGTTCCTAATGAGTCGACGTTCTTGCGGTTCCAAGGCGTGCAAACCTGCAGTTCCTGGACAATTGTAAGGGACCATGTCTGCCTCCGGGAATCAGCATGGATTAAGATTTTGATGGATATGTTTGCCAAAAGTGGTGAACTATTAGATGTTTGGAAAGTTTTTAGGAAAATTTCAGGGCATAATGTCGTCTCCTGGTCCATCTTACTGGCAGGCCATGCTCAGAATGGGTGCATTACAGAGGCTGAGAGGATTTTTAATGGAATGCCAGAGAGAAATGTGACCTCATGGAATGTTATGATTGCTGACTATGTGCAGAATGCGATGAAAGATAAAGCATTTGTTGTGGCATTGCTTTGATCAATGATAACATGAGCAGGTTGTTGAATCCCCAGTACATAAGACGTAGCAAAACATTTCATTGGTATGTGATAAAGGAGGGCTTACAACTTTGATCACCATGTATGGGAAGGAAGGAAATGTAGGAGATGCTCATTTAGCCCTTAACATGATGCCTCAGGATGATGTAGTCTCCTGGACAGCACTTGTGGCTGCTTATTGTTCTAACAATTATGTGGGGGAAGCTCAAAATATTTTTGATCAGATGCTGCAGAAGAACCCGGTATCTTGGAACACAATGATGTTTGGCTACCTTCAAAAATGTGGGGCTCTTAGTGAAGCAGAAATGATTTCTTGCACTGTGACCAACCTTGGCATGATATTTTGGAATGTGTTGTTAACAGGATATTCACAGAATGTGAGGAAGTGAAGTCCTGTATTTAATTGTGAATATTGCCAAAATCAGGAGTTCAGCCAGATCATGTCACATTTATAAGCTTTTTCTCAGCTTGCAGTTATCTGGGAGAGGTTGTGAAAGGTCAGAAACTCTTTGATGAGATAGAGAAGATCATGGTATCAATCCTTCCCAGGAGCACTGTGCTTGTATTGTAGACATTGTTCAACAAGCTGGCCACTAATGATGCCGAATCTATTATCATAAACATTCCAACAGAACTGGTTGCCGCTGTGTGGGAGCATTACTTGGAACTTGCAAAATATACGAAGGTACTATGATTGGTAGAAGAGCAGCAGACCAAATCTCTCGTTTGGAACCAGATAATTATTCTGCTTATGTTGCACAGGTTGAGACTTCTGCAACAGCTAGGATGTGGGAAGTTGTGGCAAAAATTAAGAGCAGTAATGAAGGAGAAAAGGCTTCTAAAGGAAACTGGATGCAGCTGGATTGAGATAAGGAACCAAATTACATGTTTCTATCTGGTGACTCCTGCCACCAGCAAAAGGATTCCATCTTTGCAACACCCTATAGCCTGTACGGTAGCATTGAACAAAGGTATGCACTGGATTCTGAACTCTTTGGATTTTGTTATAGTATGATTAGCAGAAAATGATAGCAAAAACATGCACTTTTAATTTGTGGAAAAAGCTGGACAAAACCAGTCAATATAGCAATAGATAATATGACTACTGGCAGGAGAAACACTGTTGGCTGACCTGGCACTAGGTGCCAGGTCATGCGTCCACCTAGGCCTTTCCACGTGACCAGGGCTTCTCTGCGAAACAGTGGGAAGTCGAAGCTGTGGAACCTTTGTTCGTAAGAACAGAGGAAGAGAATGGAAAAAAACAGAGAGCCTACGCTTCTCTGCCCACTCGGTTAAACCTCCGACCTTCTCCCTCTTCGGCACCGCGGCCTAGGGGTGTGGACAAACCGAAGACTCTGGTAGCCTCTATAGTCCGACGATCCGCTGCTTTCGCTGCCGGCCGAAAACGAGGTACGTCCTCTTCGCTTCTTACGGCTACCAACAATTAGTATCAGAGCCACCTTGCCGGCCGTCACCGCTTATGGGTTGGTGCTCGGCGAGGGAGGGCGGAGAAATAGGCTGCGGCGGATGGCCGCCGCTGCCTGTCTCACGCAGCGGCCGTAGGAGCCGCCGGCGTCAAAAAAAAAATTCAATAGGGTCATCGGACCCCGAACGGCGGCCAACATCGTCTTCATCAGCCGTCGGGGACCCCCTCCGCCTCTTCCCCGGCCGTTGGAGGCTGGGGACGGCCCCTTGAACGCCGTCGCATAAACAGCGCACGAAAGAGGGGCGGGAGATCCCAATATCGGGGTCACCGGAACCCAAATGGCGATCGGTGTTGTCTTCGTCGGCCGCCGGAGACCGTCTTTCGCCCCTTTTTTCGACCATTAGAGGTCGGATGCCTCTTTCCATCGCCGCTGCATGAACGGCGAGCGAGAAGAAGGGCGTTTGATTTACGGATGGCATCATTCGTAAATTCGACGAAAGTAAAATCCCTTTTCGCAAAAAAAAAAAAAAAAAGGCAGAGGTAGTTTTGCTAACGTGGCAGACACGTCAGCTATGTGATGATGTGTTTGCCTCGTAGTCCTGGCGTGGCAGTGGGTTCCTGCCGGCGTGGCTGTTTGTGTGGCAGTCCACGTGTTGAAGGTGACGCGGCACGCTGACGTGGTTGTGATACTGACGTGCATGTGACTAGTTAACGTGGCAGCCTACGTGGCAATCCAAGTGTCTGGCCTAGCTGACATGGCATGCCACATAGGATTTTATTTTATTTTCTGGTTTTCTGGATTTTAAAATTCCAAAAAAATATAGAAACTTTCAGAAAAATCATAGAAAAATTCGAAAAAATCCAGAAAATTACAGAAAAATCAAAAAAAATCCAAAAAAAATCATAGAAAAATTAGGAAAAATCTAAAAATTTGCAGAAAAATCAGGAAAATTCGTAGAAAATTGCAAAACATTCAGAAAAATTCATAGAAAATTTTAGAAAATTTATTGAAAGTTTTCTAAATATGGCACAGTAGTTTATGCTTCGTGCATGAATGCTACTAATGCCTACTGGTCTCATACTGTGTGTATTTTTTTTATAAATATTTTTTTAGCTGCATAATTATTTATGCTTAGTGTGTAAATATGATTTATGCATATTTATGCATGTTATTTTTGCTGACATAATTGTTTATGCTTAGTGCATAAAGGGTATTTATGTCATTTGCTATATATTTTTCTGCAAGTATAGTAATTTATGCTTTGTGCATAGGTAATGTGTATGCCAAATTTTATGTCTTTAGTTGACAAAATATATGCTTAATGTAGCATATAAAGTTGTTTAAGCCTGTGTTGGCTATGTGGATTTGTTCCATATTATGTTAGTTTTGTGGATAATAGAGTGCGTTCTCTGGAAAGGTATTGGATTCTATATTCCATCTTATTAAATGAGTGATGATTATGAGCTTAGCGAAATTTTTGATCTCATTTATGAGTAGAAACATTTGAAATCTGATTATTTTTTTCTGATACTGATATACACTGATTATGTGCCTGATGTCCAAAAATAATTTGCTTGATTGAATGCAGTGATGGCCTCCAGATCTATAGTGGTTGACATCAATAGAGGTGAGAAGCTAGATGGACAGAATTACGATATGTGGCATAGAAAGATCCAATATCTACTGAATGAGCTAGAAGTCTTAGAGACCCTGACATCCAAAGATAACACCACTGAACACCTGGCACTACACGCACTACACCGCGATGATCATGAAGTCTATAAAAACTGGATGAAGAAGGACCGTTGTGCGTGCTTTTTGATGTTGAGTAGCATGTACAACGATCTAATCGAAGATTTTGAGGGATTTCCGATCGCCCAGGTTATATGGAACCAGCTCAAGATAAAGTATGGACAGATCTCGGCGACGAGGTTACGTGCCTTGAACCTGAGATTTATGCAGTACACCAAGGATCCTAATCATTCGATGTCTGACCACCTTCGTGTGATGGGGAATATGATGCGGGATCTGAAGAGTGCTGGGGTCGATCTCACCGATGAGCAGCAGGTCTTTGCAGTGATTCGTTCACTGCTTGATCCTCAGTGGAGTCAGATGAAGCTTTTGATGACTCATAGTGAGCACATCAAGACTTTTGAGGACATATCTCGTCACCTTGAGCTGGAGGCAGAACGTATTGAGACTTCTCACTCCTCGGCCTATGTGGCTTACTCTGGGATTTCGAGGCCCAAAAGTAAAAAGAGGAGTAAAGCAGGTGACAGAAGTGCACAGGGATCCAGGGATAAGAAAATAGCCAAACCAAAAAAAGGCCAGCAAAGGGGCAAGACAAATGTGGCAAAGATTAAGTGCTACAACTGTGGAGTAAAAGGCCACTTTGCTCGTGATTGCACTGAGCCAAAGAAGGTATACTCCACAATGAGCTCTCTCAATGTTTGTTCATATGCATTAGTTGCTGACATACTCCCTAATTGAATTGTAGATATGGGAGCGAACAAACATATAGTGTGAGATCGAGCTGGTTTTGTAGATTTTCATCGGATTTCAGCAGACACTCAGTATGTTGTTTTTGGGAATGGTCTGCGTGAGCAGATGTTGGGAGTAGGAGCATATCGCATTAGATTGCTTGGTGGACATGTGTTGCTCCTACATGATGTTTTGTATGTTCCAACAATCCGGTGTAATCTGTGTTCCATTCTTGCCTTGTTGGCTCTTGGCTATACTTTTTTTTTTTCTGGAGATTGGATGTCTGTGTATATGGATGGTGTGTTATCCTTTTGTAGAGGACCTTGAAAACTCTCCGGACTGATAGAGGCCGCGAGTATCTATCTGAGTATTTTCAGAGGCTCTGTGAAGAAAAAGGGATACGCAGGCAGCTTACTCTTCCTGTAACGCCGCAGCAAAACGGAGTTGCAGAGCGTCGAAACAGGACCTTACTGGATATGGTTAGGTCGATGATGGCGCAGGCAAATCTCCCAATTAGTTTCTGGGGTGATGCACTGTTAACTGCTGCCTACATCCTTAATCGTATACCCAGTAAAAAAGTGCCCTCTACTCCATATGAGCTATGATATGGCGCGAGACCTTATGTGGATAATTTGCATCCATGGGGCTCAGTAGGATATGTTCACACCTCCCATAGGCTATGAAAGCTAGGTCTTAAGGCCAGCAAAAAGGTGTTCATCAGGTACCCTGAGAGTACTAAGGGTTACGTGATGTACGGTGAACATCCTGATGGAGGACTGACTGAAGTAGAGTCTAGAGATATAGAATTCATAGAGAATGAATTCCCGAGCATTGGTGAAATTAAAAATGACCTGACCCTGTATGAGTTACAGGAGAACTCTCTTACTATCTCTGGCGAGGGAGGAGCATTACGACTTGTCCTAGGGATCGCTACAGATAGTGGGAGTGTTGGACCCAGTGGGAGTGGCGCACTAAATAGTGGGAGTGCACGAGCTTTGCAGTAGGCTTGGTTAGCCGATACTAGAGCAATCCAGGACCTGCTCATTGGGAAGCAGTGAAAAGGATCTTTCGTTACCTTCGTGGTACTACTAATCTCGCCCTATGTTATCAGGGAGGGGACTTGAGATTAAAAGATTTTTGTGACTCTGATTGGGCTGCTGATAGAGACGAGCGTAGATCTACTTCAGGATATGTGTTCATCTTTTGAGATGGAGTTGTCTCTTGGTGCAATAAGAAACAAAACTGCACTGCTTTATCCATTATGGAAGCCGAATATATTGCTTGTTCGGCTGCTGTCCAGGAGGCCGTGTGGCTGAGGAGGTTCTTGAGATGACTCAAGATATCAGTTAGTGCTCATGAGGCTATTCAGATATGTTCTGATAGCATGGCGGCATTACAGTATGCTAAAGATCCTAAATACCATAGTAGGACCAAGCATATTGATATTAGATATCACTTCATTCGGAACATGATCAGGCAAGGAGAGGTTACCCTTAGGTATATCCCTACTAGCAGGTTGCTGGCTGATCTGTTGACTAAGCTCATTGTTAGGGATGTGTTCCAGGCTCATGTGAGAAGTCTGGGTCTGTATTTTGTTTGACAGACAGGGATTGTATGGACATCATTGACTATGTGTTATGGTTTATGTTGAAATGAAATGTTTGTTTTCATTATTGTTATGATGAGTTCATATTGGCAGGCACATGTGTATGAATGTCACAGGCTTAGATCAGCCCAGTCACACGGGTGATCACCCTGGCACTTTTGTAGTGAGCAGAATGAGACTAAAGTAACCATAATAGACGCTTGAGTAGCGATATTATGGAGAAATGCATATGTTGCATAGAGCATGAAGAATGCATAGGTCGCATGAGATATTGCATGCGTTGCAAATTGCATGAGTTGCAGGTTGCGTAGGTTGCAAAATGATTTCATGCCATTGGCTAATATAAATAAAGTCGCCTCAGTTTGAACTGAGATGAGACTCAGAAGAGTCGGGTACGGAGAATGTGCATTGATATGTCCGCAAATCCGTGCCAAGCCTGCTGTAGCCGAACTGAGAGCATACGTGTGTGCTCGGGTTAGGCATTTTTGTAATGTCTGGACCTCTGTTCGTATGGTGTTTGAGTTTGACATGACCCATTGAATGGGATCTCCACCGTAGCATGCATTACGTTGCATGTGCTAAAGTCGACCCAGTAGGAGGTAACGTGATACATTCCCTCTTCGTTACCGTGTGAGCCCTACAACTATGAAGTGTTCTTGGACTTAAACCTATATCATGAAGTTGGAGTTCAGGATGACTTCCTTAGCTTTGTCCCCCAGGGTCATGATTGATACGGCCACATGAGACAATCCTAGGAAGTTGACTGGACAAAAGATGGATTGGTATGAGTGTTCAAGGAAGATTATTCGCGATCACACCTTATGTTTATGATCCATTGTCCGGGCAATCGTGTGCATGAGTTACATACGATTATGGACACAGATATTTGACTTAGTATTATTCAAGTACTGCTCAGAGTGATCTCCTAAGGGATTGAGAGTGCTTGATCGAGTGTGATTGGATTTTTTAGGACAACGACGAAATGGGACTACCTCGCTTGTGTGCTACGTTAGTTATACGTTAACCCAACGCAGCACTTCCACTATGCCATTTCTTTGGCATTTGTCCAAGGAGGTCAAGAGGAAAAAACAATAAAAAAGGCAACTGGTTGCCAACTAATTTTCTTTAACTTCCCATAACCTCCCATATCATCCAATAGTTTGGACCAATATTTGAAACAATTAAGACATAGTATCAATGAACTGCAGCAAAGTTCTCAATAATTATGTATATTTCTAGTAAATTACCTAACAAGTGCAAATATCTTCTTCTCACTCAGCAAAATCAGCAAATCAGTTAATCTGTAGTATCATAATTGTTCCACTTGCTCATATGAAGAATAAAAATGATAGTTCACCATGTGCAATCTTAAACTCCAAATTTAAGACTACATCAATAACAAGGTGCAAATAAGCATAAAAATAAGCAGTTCAAGTACAAATACTGCCAGGCAATTAGATAACAACTTGTTCAAGTATGGAACAACTCCATCAAGGTACGCAAACAGCTTCATCCATAATTACAACAGTCAGATAAACTATTACCAAAAATCCAGGCTGCATGATAAAAGCATCATTCTAGGATTTTCTAATAGACATGCGAATTATAACCTGGATTAGGTGTTATATTCAATTGCAACAGTAGGAAAAGCACTCTGCAGGAGCAACAATTCCTTTTGCCTTTTTTCAGATGCAGATTGTTCATCTGACTTCTCCCTGTAACTGATAACCAACCTTTTCAGAACATGAGAGTTCATTAACAGAAACCATGCAAAGCCGACCCAATTGTTCGAGTCCTCATAGTAGGTGGACAGTGTAGCAGTTGTCAGCTGATTCCTCACACATTCTGGAGGCATCTCTTTATTCCAATAATCCTCTTCAGCGATTGTTGTAGGGCCTTTGAGCTTGTCTTCCTGATATAGGCATGACAGAGATATATTTGCGAGTTTTGCAAATCAGAATAAAGTATATGATGGAAATTTGTTAAAATATCTTAAGCAACAAATAAATTCAGACAGTATTGCGATGCTTACTCCAAGGATAAGCTCCTGAAGATTCGGCGAGCTATTAAGCAGGCAAGTTAAAATCGAAAGCAAATATTTGTCTTCAAAGTGGATGCTCAGAACTAGTTTCTTCAAGTTCATCAAAAAATGTCCAGATGGTAAGCTCTTTGGTAATGATACATTCTCTCTGTGCAACCACTATAACAAATAAACGACTAAATAAATTAGTTGGGATTGCAACAAATTGAGGAAGTTAAAATCGAAAGCAAATATTTGTCATCAAAGTGCATGCTCAGAACTAGCTTCTTCAAGTTCATCAAAAATTGTCCAGATGGTAAGCTCTTTGGTAATGATTCATTCTCTCTGTACAACCACTATAACAAATAAACAGCTAAATAAATTATTTGGGATGGCAAAACAAATTGAGGAAGTGTGATCACAATTTTATAGACTATAATGCTCAAAGGGATGGAGCAACCAACCTGATTGTATACCAGCTGAAATCTGAGCTTAAGACTTTCAATATGGCCCAACCGCGTGAAGAATCTAACAAGTCTGCTGACCTCCGTCTGTTCCTCCTCGTTCGGGTACCAACGATCGCGACCGTAACCGTCCTCATCGTCGTTCCTCCAGCACCCTCGATAAATGAGGTATCCGAACTTGACAGTGACCGACGCCAGACAGGGCACATTTGCTAGAACAATGTTCAGGGGCTTGATTGTGATGATGGACAACTTTTTGAGGGCAGGTGCAGAGATCACCAGGTTGCTCACCTTGGAGCAGTGAACAACTTTCAAGACCTCCAAGGCACGGAGACAAGAGACCAGTCCTCTGAAATCTTCATCGGTGATGAAGACATCCAGCAAAGTAAGAGAGGTGACGCACTGGGAGAGAATTGGAGATGCGCAGGGAATTGTAACCCTGCAGTGATCTAGACTCAAGTTTTTGACTGTTCCGCGACTGAAGACGTCCGAGGGGAGCTCAGAAAAGGCCTTCGTCGAATAAGCGATGAATAGTTCTTCGACGCCCAAGTCGCAGAGAGAGCGGAGAATCTGGGACAACTCAACGGCGTATTCGTCCACTATATCGAACGCGATGTGGACGCTGATAAAGGGGCGGCGGCGGGCAGCGAGGATGGCGATGACGCTGTCCAACCAGCGGCGATCGGGGGATTCTTCGGGGTCCTCAGCGGAGAGAAGGGAGTAGCTGGTGAGATATAGGGAGGGAAGGGATGAGAAGAGGTAACGCCACCTCTTGGCGAGGACGGCGGTTGCGGCCGCTTCCCTGTGGGGTAATTTGGAGAGGATGGATATCAGGATTTCGTCCGGCAGCTGGCTTATTCTATCCGTTTGAGGGCTCTCCATGGTCCTGCCTCTCGCGCTCTCCCTCTATCGTCCTGCCTCTCTCTCTCTCTCTCGTGACTGACTGACGTCCTGTCACTCGCTCTCGGACTCCGATTCTGCGGTCTTCCCCTGGAAGGGCGACACAAGGGGGGTTTCACGTGAAGAAGAAGGAGAAGAAGCAAGGCAGGGCCATCATGGAAAGAAGGAAGGATCCAAGAAGGTTCCTCATATTTTTGCCCCTGACTTTTTTGAGTGAAGAAAAAAAGAAAAATTCAAGAAGGTCCAGATATTTCTGTTGTGAGTTTTTAAAGCGAAGAAAAAGGAAGGATGTTTTGGGTTTTTTAAGTGAGAAAAAGATAAAAATTCGCGAACGTTCCTGATATCTCAAATCCTTTGAAAACTATAATTTTTTTTTTTTGTAACAATTTATTTTATCTTTTTATTTCACCAAACCAAGATAAGTACAAGATTCTCATTTTTCTATAAAACTTCTACGGAAGAATTTTAACTCTATCTTTAATTTAATTTAATTAATTTTTTTTTTCTTTTTTCTTTGACTCTCAAATATAGCGTAAGCAGCGCAGCTTTTATGTAAGGAGGTTGAAGAGGTCCAGGGAGATACCAACTTGCGCAAGGGCAGCTCAGTTTGAAGAGTTCATTAACAGGAGCAAATACAATTTGTTAGCAAATATCATGAACTAGTCGGAAGAGTTAAAAGGCTATGCTCAGTTCATATGATGAGAGATCTTCTTTTCCCCCTCAATCCAATGTTAATGCGAACCTAAAGCCCCTTGACAAGCCTACTTCTTGAGGAACCTGTTTAATGCCTCGCTGCACTCTGTTAATTGAAGAGTGACTTTCCCAACCATCACTAGTTTGAATGGCTTGAAGCGTCTCAATGGTTCTTCCACTCAAACCTTCATTTAAAACCTTCAGGCCTCTGTTTTTCAGGACATATCACCCTCCTCTCCTATTTAAATCAAGAGCCTGCTTTTGCTGTAGAAAGTCAAGCTATTTTAGAAGTGCTTTTAGAAATGACCATCTTTGCTTTCTATGTAAATGAGAGGTGTATTAAGCTACGAGGTAAAAGTGGCCAAAGAAAGATGAAATCATAGAAAGCATTACACATTATAAAAAGCATTACACATCCTTAGTCAACTGCAGAGCTTGTCTATTTTTCTTTCGATGAAGAGTTCTCACTTTAGTTTATACCAAGGTTGGATAGAGCTATTATTATGCAAATTGCTATGACTCAGAGTGGGGTATCTCCTTTAAATGTCAAGAAAGTTAAGAATGTCCTTTGCCGTCTCTTTTAGTGCTCTGGCTAGGAGCTGTGGAATACAGCTATAACTCTTTGATGTTCTTTCCTTCAAAGATAAATTTGCTTACTGCCCATAAACAAAGGTTGAAATATACTAAAAATTTTAATGTCCCTATGAGACCTTGGTTGATAAGAGGAGGAGCCCCGCAAGGTCTACAATTTTAGGTGTCCCTAAATTTTTGACCTTTCCCTAATTCTCAAAGCTTGAAGTAGTTTGGAAAATGATTTTTGGATTTTGACTTCTAGATAAAGTTGAGCCCAGTCTCTCGTAAGGAGAAATTTTTCTTCATAACCTGTCTTTAGATACTGCAAAAATCTAAAGGCCATTCCCAACTCGATTTTTATTACCCCTAGTGATGTAAAATATTATGTTTTGATCTCTATTAGGGACATGGCCCATCGGAGACTTATTCCATCTGATCTGGTGCCTCGATAAGATTGGGAGCTTGATTGGTAGAGCTCGAGTACTTTATCTCAGGCTTTAGGTGATGAGGGCTTATTTGAAAGAGGAACCACCTTCAATCAAAATATGGATCCCTTAAATTCAAGTCAGTACTTCTACCCAATCGAGACAACTGCGTCATCTCGTTGGTTCTTCATTAATCTTGTTCCTCCCTTCTGAAGTTATATTCAAGATGGTTGGTCGGGCTTATAAAGACAAAAGGTGGGGGCCATTGTCTTTGATGATTCCCCTATCATTAGAATTTATGGTGTCTTTATAGTGAAAAGTGCTGATTCTAAACCGAAGTTCTCTTCTAAATCGGGTTTAACACAAAACATAGTTGGTTTACTAAATGAATCGAGAAGTTCAAATCTCATACCTTTCCTCATTATTCGGCATTATGTTTTGCTAGAAGTCCACTCCTTGACCTCATTTCCTTTTCTCCTAGGAAGGTTGCTATCAACCCCAAAAACACCTTGCACCTTTTTCTTTCAGGGCCGATCTTCTTAATAGCCCGACTTACCCGAGCTAGGAGTTGTTAGGGGATGCTTCTTACATCTTTTTGTGCCATCTAAGGCTTCTCTCCTACTGGTACAAAGAGCCATTGAGTTCATAATCATGCACATAGAGTGAGACTGGAGTTCATCAACTATAACCCAGGTATGTGAGTCTTTGGAAAGATAGGCCACCCCATCATTTGCAACCATACAAGATGATTCGACATTAAATTATATCCACCTAAAATCCCCTATTTTGTTAACATCTCCTGCCTTATCCAAATTATTGCCCAGTATGGCATGCCCTTTCGAAAGATATGAATCTTTTTTAGTTCTCCAATCATTAGAGCCAAAAATATCACCCCAAGCTCTCTCTAAATTGGATCTCAGGGACTGTTCTCCATCTAGGGGCAAGATAATTGATTGTCGTTCGACCTATGTAGGGCATATTACTATGGATGAACCCATTAAGCTTAAATAAATTTATATGGCTTCACCTCAAAAGTATTGTCATAAATTCAGAGCAGTGAGTTCTGTCAGAGCTGCAACTACTAAACTCATCACTAATAGAAGGAAGAAGAAAATCTTTTCTGCTTAGTTTGAAAATCTGACATTGCCACTCCATAGCCTCCCCATTAAGTAACTCATTCACTGAGGAAAATCGTATGGGTTTAATTTCTTTGAGAAAATTACTTCCAAGGTGGCAAATTTAATCCCAACCTTGAGAAAGAAAAGGCTTCTCAAGTATCCTGAGAAGATTTTCTCTAAAGATCCAGTAGCTAGTGTTTGTTGAAATGTGTGCGGTGTTCTTCCTAGCTTCTCTAAAGTTTGAAGTAAATTATTCCTATGATTGTTATATCCTGAAATGTAAAAAGTGCTTATGCACCTGCTAAAAGCTATGCTATCAGAGATTTAATCTCAAGTTCTAAGTGTAGTCCATCATTGTAAGAAATTAAATCTTCTTCTCCTACCACCTCCTTAGATTGATGGATGGAAATAAAATTTTTGATTGGGTTCATTTAGATGCATCTAGGCATGCAGGAGGCGCATTAATCGAATGGAATCCACTTTTTTTCTCAGCGATAAGATCCAATTTTATGCCTTATTTTTTGACTATGAAGGTATTTTGTAAGAGAGTTAGTTATGTTGTTAGTAGTTCAGCTGTTTATGCCCTAATAAGAGAAGTCAATGTTTTATTTTCTTCCAAGAGTTAAAAGACATTAGGGTTGTCTTTTTGGGTCCATTGCTAATAGGTGGAGAGTTCAACTTAACCAAGAATTGAAATGAACATAGAGAAAATTCTCAATTTATCTTAGAATGCCTAGCTTTTTAAGACTTCATTTTAGGTCTTAATCTGATGGATTTGAAATTAAAGGGTAGAAATTCTACTTAGAATAATCAAGAGAAGAAAGCCACTCTTGTCTGTCTAGATAAATTTCTAATATTATCTGAATAGTACAATATTTTTCTTACTTCTATCCAAAGAGCTCTGGTTAATATGGCTTTAGATTATTCTTCTATTGGTTTGTAATGTGATCTCAAGTTTTAGATAACAAGGTTTTTAAATTTGAGAATTGGTGGACTAAAGAATTGAATATTAAGGATGCGGTGTTTGTTAATTAACATCACATATATAGATGTATAAATCTAGTAGCTTTATGGGTGGCAAACTTGAGAAGTATGAGATCAACCCTCAAGGTATGGTCGAGTAGCAAAAGAGTAGTCAACAAAGAGATGAAAAAAAAAACTCTTTTACAATATCGACCTACTGGATAGAAAGGAAGAAGAATCGGCTTGTTCCCCTTGAAGCATAAACCTCGAAGGGTCCTCCAATTGTCCTTAAAAGATATTAACGAAAAGAAGAAACTTTATTAGTAGCAAAGGTCTCAAATTACTTGGCTTAAAGAAGGGGATTAAAGTATATCTTTCTTCCATAAGGTGGCAAGTGGTAGAAAAAGAAGAAATCTTATCTTTTCTCTTATTAATGATGGCATGAAGCTTATTAACTATACAGATATTTCTAAATTCCTTCGCTCTTATTTCGATAGCATTTTTGGATCCTCGCACACTTTTACTATCAAAATCAACGGGGAGAAATTATATAGGTAGCCTTTGATTGATCTTAGTGATTGATATGCTAAATTCACTATTGAAGAAACCAAGCAGGTAATCTTTATACTCAACAGCTCCAAGAACTTTGGCCTAGATGAATTCTCTCTTCTTCTTTTTCAGAAGTTTTGTAAGCTGGTCAAAGATGATATTATGTGTATGCTCAAAGAATTTTATAAAGGAATTTTGAAGTTAAGCAAGTTCAATTATATTTTCATTACTCTCGTACCTAAGAAAGGTGGGGGAGCTTAGTATTCATGATTTTTGACTAATCAATTTGCTTAATAGCCTTCATAAGATCATTTTTAAGATCTTGGTAGAAAGGTTAAGCAAATTTTTTCATTTTCTTATTCATGACTCTCAATTAGCTTTTGTTAAAGAAAGATATATTTTAGAGAATTTTTTAAGTGCTCATGAAGTTGTGCCCTATTGCAAAAGATCCAAGCTTAAAGGAACTCTTTGTAAACTTGATTTCAAAAAGGCATTTGATAAAGTGAATTCGGCCTTCTTTCTGGATCTCTTAGCAAATGAATTGAATGGATTCGATCAATACTTTCCTTCACTATATTTGCACTCCTTATTAATGGCTCTCCATGAAATTAGATTTTCTATAGGTAAGGCTAAAGGCAAAGTGATCCTATATCTCTGATCGTATTTATCCTTGTTATTGATATGCTCTTTAAACTTTTTAAGCAAGCTGGTAATATTAGGCTGATCGAAGTAATCGGAGAAGAATCTTGCATATCAGCCTTCAATTTGTAGATGACACTTTTCTCTTCTATATGGAGAAAAAAGAGTCCTTACTTGTAGTGAAAATTGATCTCCTTGACTTTAAAAATATAATTGGTTTGAGAGACAACTTCCACAAAAATTTCTTGATTTGCATCGATGTGAAAGAGGAAAGAACCAAGGTATTAGCTAACCTTTTAAATTACAAAAAAGATCTTTTCCTTTCATTTATTTAGGATCACCCTTGTGTGACAAGAGACTACCATATAGCTATTGGATGTCTCTTCTTGAATATATAGAGTTTTAGCTTGCATTGTGAAAAGGTAAATTTTTATCTATTGAAGGAAGAATTTGGTTAAAGCCATCCTTTTAGGTCTCTTCTTCTATTATATGCCTATTTTCAAACTGGTAAGTGGGTCATTCAAAGGATTGACTAATTGAGGAGAACTTTTTTGTGAAAATGTAAGGCTAAAATAAATGAATTCAACTGCCTCGTTAATTGGAAAAGTGTGTGCTATAGCCAAAAGGAAGAAGGATTAGGAATCAAATATATTAAAAATTTTAATTCTTCTCTTCGTATTAAATAGGCTTGGAAATTGATTAATGGACCTGAGGCTACTTAGAAGAAGCAAATTAATAAAAGTTCATCGTTTCTTGGTTAAATTCTCTCTAGTTTGGAAAGATATCTACAGAAATTAAGGGGCATTCTAGAATTGTTTTTCTTTCTAGTTTGAAATGGGCAAAACATAAGATTTTAGATAGACTTTTGGATTAGACCGATTCCACTGGCCTCATTATTTGGTAATTTATATCAAAAAATTGTTAGATACGACTGCTTTGTGGCCTCTTAATGGAATTGGTGCTATCTTAATTGATGCATTAAGATAAATGGTTTTCTCTTAAGAGAAAAATTTGATCAACTTTATTCACTCACAGGCTTGCCATCATCCACTAGACCTTCTATAATAACTGATACTTAGTGTGAAAGTTCAACAGTAATGAAATTTTTTGTATCAATTCATTCTATAAATTTTTTAACTATGTTTGTCTAATTTGATCATTTTAGAAGAAAATTTGAAAGCGACTATACCGCTAAAGCATAAAACCTCGCTTTAGCTAGCATTGAGAAGCCGGTTGTAAACTCAGGCCTCATGACCCTCAACACCCCCCGCAGGAGGACCATGACACGAGTAGAAATCTATTATTCCTGAGGATTGCTTTGAATTCCCAAACTCCAGAGTGACCCTTCTTTATTGGCCAAAAATCTAATAACCTTATAAAAAAATGTCCCTATTTTTTCTCACCATGTGTATTGCCCTTAATCTCTAGTGATTGAAGTCCTTCTCTAAAAAACACTGGGAACAGAACCAAGGAAACACTAACCCTGACAAAAGAATCAAAGGGCTGATTCCCATGAAACTTCATATAGAAAGACAACTCAACTTGTTTAAAACAAACTTAGTGAACTTTAACAACTCATTTTGTTTATTAAAATATGGCAGCTTACACTTTCCTAGTGAAAAGTATATATATAAAAAAAAAGAAAGGCATCATAAGACCTTCAGATTATTATAAATTCCTAAATTAGGAATCTTAATGCCACTCCAAGTAACGTTAGGTCCTTTCTTCACCCAAAAAAAGGAAACCTGCAAACTATTTATATTTGCAGAAGGAATGATATACATTGGGGGAAGGAAATTCACAGATGGAGAGCTCTCTTACGAAGGACGTTTTCATGATTCCCAAAACACTACCGGGGGGCACAAAAATCATAGAATTATTGATTGAATGTTGACTCTACTGTAAGAGATGAGGCAAACTATATTCCTGCAAAAATACGTTCCATTTAATGCATGCTTCTTCTTGTTCTTTTACTTAAAGTGGAGAGGATGAGCAAAACAATTTGTGCAGCTGAGAGCCTTGGTCCAATCGCTGTTCCTTGACCTCCTCTTCATGGATGGGTTAAGTAGGATGCAAGAAATTTTATGGTGCCTTTTTTTTTCCTTATAACCTTGCTCTTGGTCAATCGTTGGTTCTTGAGAGATATGGATACTACAGGTGCTTAATATGCGAGCAAATTTAAGTTTTGTCATGTGGAAAAACAGCTGACTGCCAGTCTTTTCCTTTCTTTTCTTGTAAACCCCCGTCAGGCAATTTTTTTTATATAATTTAAGCGGCGTGAGTGCGCGACACGCGGAGCGCTGCATGCGCGCCAGCGCGCCCGCGCCCACGCGCGCGCACATGGGGGTTGCAGGGGAGGGCTCAGCCCTCCCCTCGCTAAAAAAAAAGAGAAAAATAGCTGGGGAGAGGACTGAAGCCCCCTCCCCCTGTCTTCTTCCTCCCTCCTGCTCTTCGCAAGCACCTGCCACCGTGCTGCCCTCCGCTCATCCCCGATACCTCGCCGCCGTCCAGTAAGCCCCCCCCCTTCACCGGCGAGGAGAGGGAGAGAGAGAGCGTGAGAGAGAGGGAGAGGGCGGCAGGAGGCCCTCCCCTGACGCGGGAGCCAAGTGGGCTCCCGCGCTTGGTTCGGGCCCGGCGGCGTGCCCGTCGGCTCGCCGGGCCCGGTCCTTGGGCGGTAGCCCCCACCGGCGCCGGGGCGGCGTCCAGTTAGCCCCTTTGGGCTGAATTTTTGGGCCCCAATTTGGGCTCGGCCCAATAAAAGAAAAATATGGTCGGGATCAGCATGGATACTAATTTGTCGGAAAATTTTTATTTTCCCATTTGGGCTTCTATATTTGGAGATATTCAAGCCCCAAGTTGGGCCCAGGATTAGATTGGGTTAAGTGTAGGAGTCAGTTTGACATCCAAAAATTAAAATTTAAAAATCTGAAAAATTATGTTGTAGGTACCCAGAGATCCCTACAGCTAATTTACGCTTTTGGATTAGCGTTGTGAGGTAAGTAAGCCAGTTATAATGATTTTTCTTAAATCATTATTAAATTATGCCATTATTGAAATAATGAATTGATTTATAGTATTATTTGAAAAAAATGATAGTTGTGGTACCACATTTTTGTAAATGAATATTTGACTTGATTATTGTTAATTTTGGTAAATTAAATTGGCATTTGATACATGCATCTGGTTATTACATGATTATAGAAAATTACCAAATTTTGGTAAAATATGGAAGGTAAATTGATACATGTTTGCTATTATGCGAATAAATGCTATTTGTGATTGTGATATTATATGTCATCATGGTCCACACTACATGTTACATGACTCTGGGACCCACCTCCACAGGGGGAATATGTGGAGAACACACATCCTAGGGATGTGCTGTGACAGGATATAGCATTAGATGCTAATTGACTCCGGCACCCTTCCTCCACTGGGGGCGTACAGGGAGGTTACATCCTTGGGATGTTATTACGTGGACGTGGGACATTAGTATGAAATGAGATTTACAGTGATTTGAAATTGAAATGGTATTTTGAAATATTATTTCATATTAATTGCTTCCAATTTATTCGAATATGAGATTTGTACAATTTTATAATATGATGAAATGTTTTTAAATTTGGAAGCATGACTTGTATTTGACTTGATAAAAAAAATTCTTATTTGGCTATAATATGTAATAGTAGGCTTACTTACTGAGTGTAAACTCATTAAATCTTACAATATTTTTTTCAGAGCCACAGAATTATCAGGGGCAACAACAGGGGTAATTGGGAGTTCTTGATGTAAATTGATTTTATTTTGTTATATGTAACCCCATTTGGAATTATTTTGGAACTTTGGTTTGTTGCCCAACATTACATAATTTGTATATGAAGAATTAAACTTTGTATATTATATAGTTGTTAACCCTCCTTGTTTATAATTGATATTGTACTGGATGCCTTGCATGCCTGGCATGCGGCGGGCTGTCACCCCTGGGCCACCACCAGCTGGGTCCGGGGCGTGACAGCTTGTAGTGGTATCAGAGCAAGGTTTGACATTAGGGCCAAACACATGATTAACTTTAGGCCAAATATTGACATGACATCAGGAGGGTAATAACATTAGAAAAATTCAAGTGACTTGTTTAAATAAATACTTGAGATTTGATGATTTATTATGATATTGATTGGAATCTAACCATGGCAGATTTCATAATGCATCGTCGCACCAGTGATCAGCGACATGAGGGGGACTCTCAGGCTGGTGACCCTGACCAGCAGGGAGGCCCGGAAGCCTCACCAGATGCGGGTTCCGTTGCCCCAGTTGGCAACGACCCACAGCAGCTGCAGGCCGAGTTACTCCGGGCATTCTTGGGGGTGACTCAGGCGGTTCAGGCCATGCAGCAGCAGATTCAGCAGATACTGCCTGCTATATCTGGCTCTACTATTCCGCAGACTCCGTCTGCCCCTCCTACTCCTCAGACCCAGCCGGCCCAGCTCGATCAGTCTACTCAGCCCGCTCCATCTCAGCCCTGGCAGGGAGGGGGTCGTAGCTTCTCTGAGTTTAAGAGCTTGGCCCCTCCTCCCTTCTCTGGATCCACCAACCCACTTGATGCGGAGAGGTGGATAAGAGAGATTGAGAAGGCCTTTACGGCCCTTGGTAGCCCGGAGGAGGAGCGGATCAGATTTGCCGCCTACCTCCTCCAGGGGGAGGCATACGATTGGTGGCTGATGTTGGAGCAGCACTCTGGAGGTCGGGCCATCTCTTGGGAACAGTTTAAGGAGGCCTTTTATCGCCAGTATTTTCCCAGGAGTGTTCAGAGACAGATGGAGTCTGAGTTTATGAGGTTAGAGCAGAGGAACCTTTCTGTGGCCCAGTATGAAGCCGAGTTCAGACGATTGGCCAGATTTGCCCCAGATTTTGTTATGACCGAGAGAGCCAAGATCACCAAATTCACTGAGGGACTGCACCCCAGGCTGAGGCAGGCAGTCAATGCATTTGAGCTCCCCACTTACAGTGAAGTGGTGAGCAAGGCTCTGGTCATTGAGAGGGACATGACTGCCATTCAGCAGATGAGAGAGCAGCAGATGAAGAGGAGAGGACCTCCTTCTGGCCAGTCTTCAGGGCAGGCTAAGAAGAAGAAGGGTTTCCTTCAGGCTCCCTCAGGACAGAAGGATAAGGAGACCCGTTGTCCTCATTGCGGGAAGGCCCATCAGGGCAAGCAGTGCCGCAGGCTGACTGGTGCCTGCTTTATTTGTGGGAAGATGGACCACAAAATGGCCACCTGTCCCCTTCGGAAGGATCAGCAGCCCCCTCCAGATCAGGGGAAGAGCCAGCAGCAGCCCAGGACCCAAGGGAGGGTCTTTACCCTCACTCAGCAGGACGCTGCTGCCTCTAACACTGTGGTGACAGGTATGTCTGTTAAATTAAATTATTTCTTTAAAAATTATTGCATTCATACCTGGTATAATGCATGGATTATGGTAGTAGATAGAGGAAAAACATATGATGCTGCATGACATCTAAGTTAAGTTAATCTTTATGACAGGTATGTTTAAAGTAGGCAACACTTATGCTCAAACTTTAATTGATCCGGGTGTCACACATTCATTTATATCTGATAGTTTTCTTGCCAAGAATGCATCATTGACACCCGTTCCTCTAGAGCAAGAGTTGCATATTGCATTTCCTAATGGAGATGTCATGATGGTAGACTCAGTGTGTAAATCTTGCCTGATTGACATGGAAGATAGGAGGTTGAACGCTGATCTGATAGTCCTCCCACTGAAATTCTTTGATGTAATCCTAGGGATGGATTGGTTGGCCTCCTATCATGCTTCTATTGACTGTTTCAGGAAAAGGGTAATCTTTAAAATTCCTAATCTTCCTGAATTCAGTTTTAGTGGGAGTCAGGAACATCTGGCTTCGGTATTAGTGTCAGCTCTGCAAGCTGGGAAATACTTGAGAAAAAGTGGTCAGGGGTTTCTTGCTATGGTTAGGGACCTTCAGCAGGATGAACACCAGTTGGAAGATATTCCAGTGGCTCGAGAGTTTCCCGATGTCTTTCCGGAGGAATTGACGGAATTACCCCCGGATCGTGAAGTCGAGTTCACTGTTGATTTAGCCCCTGGCACTGGACCTATATCCAAAGCTCCTTACCGTATGGCTCCAGCTGAGTTAAAAGAGTTAAAATGTCAGTTGCAGGAGCTTCTGGATCGAGGATTTATTAGACCTAGTGTCTCTCCTTGGGGTGCTCCAGTATTATTTGTTAAAAAGAAGGATGGCAGTCTTTGGCTCTGCATTGATTACCGAGAAATTAATAAGGTAACAAAGGCGGAACAAGTACCCTTTACCGAGGATTGATGATCTATTTGATCGCCTTCAAGGAGCTCGTGTATTCTCAAAAATTGATCTTCGATCGTGGTACCATCGACTCAAGATAAAGGCCGAGGATGTTTCTAAGATCGCATTCGAACCTGTACGGCCATTATGAGTTCTTGGTGATGCCGTTTGGGTTGACTAATGCCCCCGCAAAGATTCATGGACTTGATGCACAGAATCTTCAAACCATACCTGGATCAGTTTATAGTGGTCTTTGTTGATGATATCTTGATTTATTCTAAAAGTCATATGGAGCATGAAAACCACTTAAGGATTATTCTGCAGACTCTTCGGGAAAAGAAACTTTATGCCAAGCTGCAGAAATGTGACTTCTGGATGAGCCAAATATCCTTCTTGGGTCATATCGTATCCAAAGATGGTATATCAGTAGACCCTAAGAAGATTGAGGCCGTCGTGAACTGGTGTCGGCCTTCCAATGTATCAGAAGTCAGAAGCTTCTTGGGGCTGGCTGGTTATTATCGCAGATTCGTGGAAGGCTTCTCTCGCATTGCTTTGCCTCTGACTCGCTTAACTCAAAAGCGAGCAAAGTTTGTTTGGTCAGAGGAGTGTGAGGAAAGTTTCCAGGAACTCAAGCAGCGCCTGGTGTCAGCCCCTATCCTTACTCTTCCATCTATATCTGGAGGATATACTTTATTCACTGACGCCTCTCGAAAGGGATTGGGAGGTGTTCTGATGCAGGAAGGGAAGGTGATAGCCTATGCCTCTAGGCAGCTGATGCCTTATGAGCAGAACTATCCTACTCATGACTTGGAGTTAGCCGCCGTGATCTTTGCACTGAAAATTTGGCGGCATTATCTGTATGGGGAGACTTGTGATGTGTATACAGACCATCAAAGTCTAAAATACATTTTCACCCAGAAAGAGCTAAACTTGAGGCAGAGGAGGTGGCTGGAGCTATTAAAGGATTATGACCTGAACCTGCATTATCATCCAGGGAAAGCCAATGTGGTAGCTGATGCCTTAAGCAGAAAGTCCTCCTCAGAGTTAGCTTCCATAATTACTTCTCAGCCTCACATTCATAGAGACCTTGAAAAATTAGAGGTTGGTTTGCGAGTACAGCGATCTGATGGGCTTCTTGCAACACTTGTAATTCAGCCAACCCTGATTGGCAGGATTAAGTCTTCCCAGAAAGAAGACTTGGAACTACAAAATATAAAGGCAGCTGTGCAATCAGGGGTTCAGAATGAATTCAGAATAAATGATGATGGATCCCTGAGATTTAATACTAGGCTCTGTGTGCCAAATGTGGAAGATCTAAGGGCTAAAATTTTGAGGGAGGCTCATTATTCTCCCTATACTGTTCACCCAGGAGGCATCAAAATGTACAGAGACCTACGAGAAAATTTCTGGTGGAAAGGAATGAAAAGAGAAATTGCTCAATATGTGGCCAAGTGCTTAGTGTGCCAACAAGTGAAGGCCGAACATCAAAGGCCTGCGGGACCTCTTCAGTCTCTAATGATCCCTCAGTGGAAATGGAAGAAGATCACCATGGATTTTGTGACTGGTTTACCCAAAACTCCCAGAAGCAATGATGCGGTCTGGGTTATTATTGATAGATTGACCAAGTCAGCCCATTTTCTGCCGTTCAGAGTTGGGGTCTCAAGCGAGAGATTGGCCACCATGTACATTGAGCAGATAGGGAGACTTCATGATGTCACCGAGTCGATTGTGTCAGATCGGGATACCAGGTTTGTGTCCCAGTTTTGGAAGAGTCTTCATAGGGCTCTGGGGACCAAACTGAATTTCAGCACAGCTTTTCACCCCCAGACAGATGGACAATCTGAGAGGACCATACAGATCTTAGAGGACATGTTGCGAGCCTGTGTAATGGACTTGGGTGGTGCTTGGGACAACCACCTACCTTTGGTGGAGTTTGCTTACAATAACAGTTACCAAGCCAGTATGAAAATGGCTCCATTTGAAGCTTTGTATGGTAGAAAATGCAGATCTCCCTTGTGTTGGAATGATGTGGGGGAAAGAAAATTGTTGGGCCCTGAGCTGATTCAGCAGACAGTAGAAAAAGTGCAGCTGATTAAGGAAAGACTCCGAGTAGCTCAGAGCCAACAGAAAAGTTATGCTGATGTTAGAAGAAGGGAGCTGGAATTTTAGGTTGGGGACCATGTCTTTTTAAGGGTTTCACCAACCAAAGATGTGATGAGGTTTGGGCTTAAAGGAAAATTGAGTCCACGATACGTTGGTCCATTTGAGATCTTGAGCAGAGTGGGGGAAGTGGCTTATAGCCTCGCACTACCTCCTGCACTCTCTGGGGTACATAATGTATTCCATATCTCTATGTTGAGGAAATACATTTCTGACCCCAGTCATGTCATAGAAGCGGAGCCCATTTTGCTAAAGAAGAATTTGACATATGAAGAGCATCCGATACGTATTATGGACCATAAAGACCAAGTTCTGAGACGACGTAGCATTCCCTATGTTAAGGTTCAGTGGAGTAATCATTCTGAACGGGAGGCTACGTGGGAACTTGAAGAGGAGGTGAAAAAGAAATATCCTCATCTATTTGTATCTCAATAGATATTTGTATATAAGCACAAAAGTGTAATTACTGTTGTATTTTGACCAGAAAGATAGATAAATACAGCTAGTAATTTTTATTTCGAACCTCAAAAAAAAAAAAAAAAAAAATTATTCGTGTTGTACATTAATTTCGAGGCCGAAATTTTTATAAGGAGGGGAGGATGTAAACCCCCGTCAGGCAATTTTTTTTATATAATTTAAGCGGCGTGGGTGCGCGACACGCGGCGCGCTGCATGCGCGCCAGCGCGCGCGCGCCCACGCGCGCGCACATGGGGGTGCAGGGGAGGGCTCAGCCCTCCCCTCGCTAAAAAAAAGGGGAAAATAGCTGGGGAGAGGACTGAAGCCCCCTCCCCCTGTCTTCTTCCTCCCTCCTGCTCTTCGCAAGCACCTGCCACCATACCGCCCTCCGCTCGTCCCCGATACCTCGCCGCCATCCGGTAAGCCCCCCCCTTCACCGACGAGGAGAGGGAGAGAGAGAGCGTGAGAGAGAGGGATAGGGCTGCAGGAGGCCCTCCCCTGACGCGGGAGCCAAGCGGACTCCCGCGCTTGGTTCGGGCCCGGCGGCGTGCCCGTCGGCTCGCCGGGCCCGGTCCTTGGGCGGTAGCCCCCACCGGCCGCTGGGGCGGCATCCGATGGGGTCCGGCCGGCCGGGGTGGCCGGCCGTGCCGCCGCAAGGAAGAAGGGGGAGGGTCGTTCCACGGCCCTCCCTTCACCGTGGGTTCGAGCCGGCGGCGTGCCCGCCGGCCCGCCGGGCTCGAGCCTTGGTCGGCGACCCCCGCCGGCGCCGGGGGCGGCGTCCGGCCGGGGTCCGGCCGGCCGCCGGTGGCCGGCCGGTCGCCGGCATGGGACGAAGCGAAGGGAGAGGGCCGAATGGCCCTCACCGCCGTGAGAGCCAAACCGGCTCCCGCGTTGGTCCGGCTCGGCGGCGTGCCCGCCGGCTCGCCGGGCCGGGCTTTGGCCGGCCGTCGGCCCTCACTGGTGCCGGGGCGGCGTCCGGTGAGGTCCGGTCGGCCAACGGTGGCCGGCCGTGCCGCCGGCACAGTGACGAAAGAGGGGAAGAAAAGGAAGAAGAAGAAGAGAAAGAAGAGGAAAGAGAAGAGGAAGGGGCCGGTCGTCGGTGGCCAGCCGACCCCGGGGAGGGCCGGCGACGGCCCTAGGCTGCCGGCCACCAGCCACCCCTGGTTCGGGTGAACCAGGGGTGAAGCAGGGGAAAAAAAAAAAAAACTGGGACTGGGCCGGGTTCGGCCCAGTCCAGTTAGCCCCTTTGGGCTGAATTTTTGGGCCCCAATTTGGGCTCGGCCCAATAAAAGAAAAATATGGTCGGGATCAGCATGGATCCTAGTTTGTCGGAAAATTTTTATTTCCCCATTTGGGCTTCTATATTTGGAGATATTCAAGCCCCAAGTTGGGCCCAGGATTAGATTGGGTTAAGTGTAGGAGTCAGTTTGACATCCAAAAATTGAAATTTAAAAATCTGAAAAATTATGTTGTAGGTACCCAGAGATCCCTACAGCTGATTTACGCTTTTGGATTAGCGTTGTGAGGTAAGTAAGCCAGTTATAATGATTTTTCTTAAATCATTATTAAATTATGCCATTATTGAAATAATGAATTGATTTATAGTATTATTTGAAAAAAATGATAGTTGTGGTACCACATTTTTGTAAATGAATATTTGACTTGATTATTGTTAATTTTGGTAAATTAAATTGGCATTTGATACATGCATCTGGTTATTACATGATTATAGAAAATTACCAAATTTTGGTAAAACATGGAAGGTAAATTGATACATGTTTGCTATTATGCGAATAAATGCTATTTGTGATTGTGATATTATATGTCGTCATGGTCCACACTACATGTTACATGACTCCGGGACCCACCTCCACAGGGGGAATATGTGGAGAACACACATCCTAGGGATGTGCTGTGACAGGATATAGCATTAGATGCTAATTGACTCCGGCACCCTTCCTCCACTGGGGGCGTACAGGGAGGTTACATCCTTGGGATGTTATTACGTGGACGTGGGACATTAGTATGAAATGAGATTTACAGTGATTTGAAATTGAAATGGTATTTTGAAATATTATTTCATATTAATTGCTTCCAATTTATTCGAATATGAGATTTGTATAATTTTATAATATGATGAAATATTTTTAAATTTGGAAGCATGACTTGTATTTGACTTGATAAAAAAAAATTCTTATTTGGCTATAATATGTAATAGTAGGCTTACTTACTGAGTGTAAACTCATTAAATCTTACAATGTTTTTTTCAGAGCCACAGAATTATCAGGGGCAACAACAGGGGTAATTGGGAGTTCTTGATGTAAATTGATTTTATTTTGTTATATGTAACCCCATTTGGAATTATTTTGGAACTTTGGTTTGTTGCCCAACATTACATAATTTGTATATGAAGAATTAAACTTTGTATATTATATAGTTGTTAACCCTCCTTGTTTATAATTGATATTGTACTGGATGCCTTGCATGCCTGGCATGCGGCGGGCTGTCACCCCTGGGCCACCACCAGCTGGGTCTGGGGCGTGACATTTCTGAACTACGTTTTTTTCTCTTTGATTCAGCTAGGATTCACATGGTTATTATATTCTCCTCTGACTAGATATTATTTGCTGGAATCCTTTACTTTAGGGACCATAGCCACTAAAGAATCTCTTTGCATTCTTTCTTCTTACATATGTGTAATACCTCAATGTCACCTGCTAGTTCAATTAACTTATTAGTGGAATGAAACCATATGACCCAAAAACTCAAGTGAAAGCTAATTGGTAGCAGGTAAACTTGAGTTATAAGTACATAACATTTTTCTTTTCCATCCGATATAGGGTATTACAATCTTCCACCCATGTCCCATCATCTCATGGGTAGCTCACTTTACCACCGTCCTTTCTTTTCTATCCGATGTGAGGTAGTGGGTCAAAATCGTGTGGGCCAAAAACTCTAACGAAAATTAATTGGTAGCAGATGAACTTGATTTATAAGCATATAACACTTTTCTTTTTCATTCGATATGAAATTATTTTTGAAATATTACAATATATTTCATATATAGATATTAAATTATAGGCAAAATATGAGATACCTTAAATTCTCATATTCTAGTTCAATAATGGTATAAAGTCTTACGCATTTTATTGCGAACTTATGAGGAACCTTTTTTGATCTAGAGAGAAGAATTGCAAATGTAAATGGTATGGTTGAACCCATACTTCGTCTAGCATTAAAAATTCTAAATTGAATGCCTCTTCTTTCTTGCTTCTTAATAGAATATGCTTATTTAATTGATATGGAATATTGTAAGCTTTAATTATATCTTAGTTACACTTGTACTTGTGCAGGACTTGCATTTTTGTTTCAATAACACGCTTTTCTTGTTGTTATTTGTTGCTCTTGTTTTTGATTGATGCTGCTGTTGATTGATGAGGATTTTAATTGTTGGGGTAAACCGAGCTGAATCCTTATGTGGGAAAAAAATCACAGCAAAAATTTTATCAACCATCCACAAACCTGCAGTACTTACCATAGTCTGTCAATGAGCAGCGCTGGTCTGAGCAGGCTGAAGACCTCACCATGAAAAAAACCAGGATCATGATGGAATTTTAGGCCAAAAGCCCACATTAGCCAATATTTAGGAATCCAGGTTAACTTCGGGCTGGCCCAAGCTAGGGTCTTGACACAAAAATGAATGCGGGCCCGGTTTGAGCCTTGCCCAGCCCAAAAATTTACAGAGTCAGGTTGAGCTTGGGCCTGAAGTTTAAAACCTGGGCTTGTTTCGGGCCTAGGCCTGTCCCTGACACCCCAAAAATAACTTGTATTGAAGATGCTGCACTTGCTGTGAGTTTTAGCTCACTCTCGTCCCTGCTCACGCTCTCCATTATGCTTCCAACTCCCTTATTAATCACTATCAAGCATCTTTAATCCGCTGGCATTAGTGATACTCTACTTAGAACTTGAATACATCTTTTCTTACTGATATGTTCTTTAAAGACTGCAGCCCTTGGTGTAATAGTAAGATTGCTCTATTGTAAGCTAATTCAAAATACGAAAAAAGGAGTCTTAACCAATGTAATGCTTCAAGCCCATCTGTTAGTTTAATTAATTTCATTGGAGTGCTAAAATCATGTGGTCTAAAACTCGAGTGGAAGTTAATTAGTAGTAAGTGGACTTGAGTTAAAAGCTAGTCAAAATCTACCTTCGAATCAGATTGTTGGTGCTGCAAAGGTGGCTCAATGCTATGGTAGAACTCTAACGCTTCAAGCTCACTTGCTAGTTCTAGTAACTTCATTAACAGGCTAAAATTATGTGGCTTAAAAACTCAAATAAAAGTTAACTGGTAACAAGTGGACTTAAGTTATAAATATATAATACTTTTTTTTGATCCAATATAAAATTATTTTTGAAGTATTACAACTGAGTTCTCTAAAATTTAACCATCTATTGGTTTGCTTAGACAATTAAGCAATATACCTGCTTTCTGGCTCTGTCAAGCACCACTTTTCTCTTTTCACATTCACCTGGCCCCCGCTGCTACTCATGCAAGCTACCCAGTTCCTAGAAAGTAGTTCTCTTATGATTTAGGGAAGGTTCAACGTTAAAACATCTAAACAACTGCTGAACGCTGATTATGCCCATAATGAGATGCGGAATGCCACTTCTGATAAGCCATTTTTTGTGCAACTCTTCCAAATGAGTTAATATGATACCAATTTTCTATATTCTTGGTGTGTTCATGAATGCAAGCATTTGGCTGTAATAGTAGACTTCTTTTTAGCAAATGCACCACAAGGGTAGAACTTTAGAAAAGTTTTGCTTTTCTTGATATTTTAGCATTCTAAATATGTGATCTGTCAATTCTGGATCTTTCTTTTGCACAGATATCATGGCTTCTGTCTTCACCAAGCATACCGAAGCTGCCATCAGTTCTTATTGCATGCTGAGAGGTGTCTTATCAACATCTGCTGTAAACCATGCCAGAAAGATTTCTCTATTAATTTTAACATTTTTCATATAGATACCCAAATCCCTTCGTTGTGTGAACAGAGCTCTATTAACTGAACTAGCTGGGTGGTGGAACAATTTTTTTGAGAAAAAGTTTGCTGTTGGTGCTGCGTCTCTATCAGTTTGGCTGCTCGAACCAATTTTTGGGTCCTCTAATGTGTTGGATGCTAGCAGCATTTCATGACACTTCTCGGCACTTCATACCATCAAATCATCATGCCATCACCATTGCATCTGGCACTTCTGTATGAAAGTTATCAAGCCTAACAATAACAGTTTGGAATCCTTTTATCCAATTTTGTGAACTTAAGGAGCATAAGTCTGGCTTATTTCATTAAATTAAGCATATTTTTGACCCTGTGGTTAAGACGAGCAAATTTTATAGCGAATTCAATAAATAAAATTCTTATGGGATGATATTGATGGCCACCATTCTGCATTTTGCTGTGGAGCATGAGCAATGCTCTGTTTGTCAAAGCGGACACTGATGATGAATATAAATTTGCATGAGAAATGCAGGTATACAATGGTGAGCTATGGAAACAATAGTTTTTTTTTTCTTTTCTTTTCTTTTTTTTTTTTTTCCAGCGACTGTTAATCTTAACATCGTACTATTTCCTACCTTTTTTTTTTTTTTTCAAAATATAAAGTGTAATAGGTTTGGGGATTACCAACATTATATTTTATCATCCCAAATTGCCATTCCAATTAAGAGATTTGTTCCTATTGTAATAGGTATTAGGTTATCCACATGAGATAATTATGAAGCAATAAGTATTTCTATCTAAATAATCATGAAAGGATAAGAGTTTTTATTTGATAATCCTCATTTGATTATGAAAGAATAATAATGAAGTGGTCAAAGAGGTATTGTTTTGTGCGGATAGGATTCGCTTATAAATAGAGGATGAAATCGATTATTTTTTATAACTAAGAAAAATACGTTGTTCTCTTCATACGTGAGAAGAGATCTATCATCCTCTATCATTGCATGAGGTGACACAACAAAGCCAGAAATCTTATTCCTATGTTCTTTTATAATTTCTATCATCGCAATAGGCGACACAACAAAGCCAAGAATCCTGATTCTATGTTCTTTTATATTTCCATCATCGCATGAGGCGACACAAAGAATCCTGATCTTATGTTCTTTTATATTTTCACTAGGGAAACGTGAGAAGAGTATTTTGAAGGCTCGTTGGTGTTTCAGCTGTTTTCAGGAAGGAGTTGCAGCGTAAACATCCACACAGGGCAGATCATTTGCATGCTATTATAGTGACACAGTAGGTGCAACTATAAAACTACTTTAATAATCTGAAGATGACCTGGTTCATAGCTAGAATGGATGGCGATAACGGCACAGCACCAGTATACGTTGAATGCAGAACAATACAGCAGTGAAATGGTAAATAAAAAAAATGTGGCAGAACCTGCTTCATTTTAGAAGACCGGTAGTGCTATGAGATTCTCAAATGGTTGTTCAAACCATGGATAAAGCCATTAAGAATGGGCACGGATGAAGGATGCAGGTATTGTCCTTCTAATATCGTGCATGTTCTTTTGTTTTTGGCTTTGTTCTGCTGTATTTAGCTTTTTCTTTTTCTTGGTTTATTCGTGAAGATTTGAAGCAGCTGACGTAAGTCCTAACTAAGCAATGTATCATTATAAAAATAATTTTGGCTTTGGCTTCCATAAAATTAATAAATGGGCAATTTAGTGAGATCATTTCCAAGGTTGGCAGCAAAGAAAAGGGGAACTGTAGCAGATTGGCTAAAGAAAGAGGATTGTAGCTTTGGAGGATTCCTCCACTAAGGTGTTCACAACCACTATGGCAACATATCATCTTTATATTGGCTCCAATGAGCATCTGAAATGGGGACGCAACACCAAGTCTAAGAGCAACTTTAGACCAAAAAAAAAAAAAAAAAAAAAAAGGTCAGCTTCTTTGATTACCATGACGTTGGCCACTACCCAAAGGCCAGTCGAGTCACCAGAGGTTGCTAACAAAGTGCGTTTGGATGGGCGTCTTTCATCCAGAGGAGCATCTTTGGACATGCAAAAAGGCGGCTTTAGTTTCCTTTTCCCTGGACACTTGAATAATTACGCAATCACCAAAGTAATACTGTAGCTCCTCACCCAATGGCCAACCAAAAAGAGGGCTGGAAACAAAACGTATCATAGCAGGCGGAACGTCACGTCTAGGAGCTTATTTTGACATGCAAAAAGGAACAGCTTCGATGCCTTTCGTCCTTGGGCGCTTCAAATAATTTCTTGGTCCCTCGATGGATGTGGTCCAATAGTTGAAAGACGAGCCCAAATGGCCGAAGTCAGTGGCGTCCCTACTTCAGTTTGTTCCTTGGTAGAAGCTTAAAAGTTGTTTGCCGCCTCTCGCCGTTTGTCTCTTAATTATTTTTCCATCCTTTGGTAAGTTTTCCTTCTCTATTTTAACTTGACTAGTACGCTGCTAACTTTATATATATATATATATATATATATATATATATATATAATTAAATCTAAATTTAATTATTTTTTTATTTTTATATCTAATAAAAATAATAAAATAATAAAATTTTAAATTTATCTATATTTTAATGTAACCAAATCTATTTATATATAAATATAGAGAGAAAGAGAAAAGAGCTTTGTTCTTAATAATTTTTTTATGATTAATTTTTTTGTTAAGGTTGCATCTCTTAAAATCATTGTAAAATTTTTCTTGTAATATTTTTAGCAATGCAAACTGTGACATTCTATTTTGACCAACTCCTCCGGCTCTATATCCTTTTATCATCTTTCTCATGTCACTCATCAAAAAAGGTTTTTGCATCGTGCATTTTAAATTATTAAAGTATTCAGTGATAGTTTTTTTTAAAAACACTACGAAAGGATGGAAAACTATGTTCAAAATGCTCTATTAAATGATGCTTTTGTAATCTAACCAAATTCATATGACTTTATGTTTCAACACAACAAATATCAGTTTTTTTTTTTTTTTTTTTTTAAAGGAGATGTATCAGATTTTTTTTCTACAAAATAATATAATTTAATTAGTGCTGATAATTGGTGCGGCATTAAAGAACAGATAAACAATTATCATCGATTGGATTCTTTGTGAGATACAAAGTACAGTATTAACGATAGGTTTTTATCTTAGTTATCCTTTTATTCTAAAAACATGCATCCAAATTGAGTGTCCCTCCGTCTACATGACAGTATCTTCAAAACGGCTATCTCCTTGCATTCCTTATTATTGAAAGGAGACAATTTAGCGGATAAATCATTCTTCTTCCAAAGATATGCGTCACCATAGCAGCAAGACATTATTGTAAGGCGACAACCAAGCTACGACCCACCTCTTTTTCCCAAGGAAGAGCAAAGTCAAGGACCACTAAGTTCATAGATTTTGTGAGATCACACTTAATAGAATTCCTTTTGTCTTGTCATCTGCAATTAATCAATAAAGTCTTTTTCTAAATTGGTGGTTGTTAAGCAAGAAACCTCACCCATGATTATGCTTCAAATGAACTCTCCTATTTGTTATGGCCCCATAACGGATGATGGGGAAAAATCCTCTATTTAATAATCAAATTTGTCATTCTTATCATGCTAACCAATTGATAGGACAAGAAAACCAATCACATAATCCCATGGTTCTGTTCTTTTGAGAGCAATTTGAAAAATATTTAGTGGGGCCTTTGCCTTGGAATGATAAGGTTGACATTGTTCACCGAGAGAGGGAACATATAATAGAGGTAGGTGGATTTGTAGCTTGCTTTTTTCCTTTGTCATCATTTGGATTCTAGGTTGTGTGGGTGGTCCAAAATCTAATCAGCATGGTAGTACAGCCGTGTGGGTAAATCCTGCATGGAATAACATGTCTCCCCTTCCATTTATCCTGTGATCCTTGGTCATGTCAAATTATATGATCACCATAATAAATTTGTTCATCTGTATGTAAGATTGAGTTCAGCTTTACCAGTTGCCTACTGCTGTCTTCCTCTCCCAGTCTTAATGATGAGTCTTTGCTACCAGCTCTGGCCAATATAATGACTTGGAAGCTAAAGAAGAAAGCGAGCTTGTGCAGTGCGATTGCTGTGGCTTTGAGTTCCAAAAGCTTAATAAAATAGTAACTCGATTCAGACTTTGGCTGCCCCACTTGGTTGACTGGATTAAATGAGTTAACCGGCTGGATCAAACAATTAAATGTATCTTATTTTTATATTGCATAAGTTTGCTATGTTGCATGCATGATAGTTATCACTGCATTCTTTCGAAAATAACTGGTATTAATGCATTTTCATGTTGGTGCTAAAATCGATTTCCAGGCATTAACCAATTGAATTTACAAAGCTCAAGGACTAACAAGTTACATAGTTTGGATACACTAAATAGAGGAATCAAGTAGAGTTGAGCATGTTATTAAGGGTCTATTTGGATCTTTAAAGAGGAAGAAAGGTGAGGATGAAGAGAGAAGATGGAAGGATAAGATAGGATTATCACCCTCCCCTTGTTGAAGAGGAAAAGAGGGTAATATAGGATCAAAAATTATAAATTATTCTCCTCCTTCTATTTACTTTTTAATTTGAGAGAGAAAGAAACTTGTTCTTTTAAGAGAAGGAACATAGGGGGATAAGTAAACTTGATTCTTCTTTCCTCCTTTAACCTCCCTCCCAAGTCCCAAAAAAGAGCTTTTATTACATTTTTTCTCTCTTTTGCTCTCCTCCTCTTCATTCTCCTTCATCCAAACAAACCTTAAGATGCATAAATAAGTAAACACTAGGTGTGCATTTAATAAAATGAACAATGTGTGTATTCTAAAATAATTTTGATAATTATCCTTTCAATTTTTTCGCTCCATAACTACATTACAGTAGTGTATCAAAGACTTTATCAACTTGGTAAGCTCGAATATGAAAATAATTAATTTATATGAAAATATTTACTTTAGGCACATATCCATCAATATTTATGCATTGGAAGCAGCTAAATCAAAATTCATTATCAAAATCAGTAGCCAATTAAAATTAATCATTGGCATGGATTAGTCCTCGTCATGGTTAGTTGTGGACCAAGTCTAATTTATCAATTTATATTCAACTTTGCATTATGTTCAATAAAGTCTTACACTGTAACAACCTAAATCTTATCCTTCCCAAAAAAAAAAAAAAGCTAGTTAGAATATATTATTTGAGCTTCTTGATCTTGCATAAGTATCCAAAATATCTTTAGTACATAGTCGATATAGGACTAAATACTCACTAGTATAAACTTTTACATATTCTCTCTTTCCTTCCATTCAAGCCTTAGTGTCTTTATCAGACTAAAAATCCATATTCAAATCCAATCAAATTCAATAATAAACACATAGAGCCCATTTCTAGTGCTTATTAATCCATATAAGCTATTTGCTAGGTCCACGCTAATACTATTTGTAAATAACTCAAGATCTCACTTAAAAAAACTAGCTAAAAATAATTATTTGAGTTTCTTGATCTTTTATAAGTACTCAAAATTTCTTTGTATATAATTAATATGGGATTAAGCACTCATCAGCATAGGCTTTTACATACTCCTTGGTACCCTCCACACTGGGTTTGGTCCTCTCGCCACCTAATGTTGCGCTAGGGGTGATCTGATGGCAAGTTGATGGTAAAGGGGCGAGGTGATGGTGCCACAGCAGGCCTAGGGGACTGCCCTACTTTGGCACAACTCATTTACGTATTCATGTGTCTTTCTTGTAAAAAGCATGCATCTTTCTTGTAAAAAATCATTGCATGTTTCTTATAAATCCCTTGTATATTTTCTTGTTTATAATGCTTGTATGAGAAATTTGAAAATAAATATATTGTATTTAATATTGCATGGCACAATATGTCATAGCATGGCATAATTGAGCTTGAACGTTTATTGGTTTATATACATAAGTAGTAAGATGTCACAAGGCATTAATCAGGTTTCGAATGATTTATGGATTTGTACACAAGTTTCATATTCTAGCATGGCATGATTCAAGTTTTGAATGTATGTAAAAATCTATGTCAATGATTATTTAGTCCTATATTAATTATATACTATGAAGTTTTTAGGTACTACGAGATAACATAACTCAAATAATATTTTTTGCTTAACTTTTTTTGGATGAAATTTTATATTGTTACAAATGGTATTAGAGCAAACACAGTGTGTGACCTATATGGACTATGCATTACAAATGGGCTATATGTATTTATGATTGAATTTGAATATAAATTTAGATATAAACACTTAGCCTAATGAAAATGTCGGAGGTTGAATGGAAGAGATTATGACTATTTGGTCCTATATCAGATATATATAGAAATATTTTCAGTTCTTATATAGAATTAAGATGCTGAAATATTATTTTTTGTTAGCTTTATATATGTTTGTGTTTATATGTATATATGTATCTATATGTATGTATGTATATATATGTGTATATATATATATCTATATGTATGTATATGTGTGTGTAATACATAGGCTGCATGGACTATGTGGGAGGAGATCCGTTGCCACTACGTGTACTCTATCAAATCTGGTTTTTAATTTTGACGCAAGTCACAGCTGGTTTAGGTCCCTGCCAGCCTCTCAACGTGGTCAATTTTCGTAGATACGCCAATATCAACGGCGATCTTTGAACAGGCGGCGATTACGTGCAAGTATCATGCGAACTGCTGTGCTCCCCACTGCGTTTCCTTCCGCATAAGACCAAACAAATAGTGGGGGCCTCTGCGGCACATGGGTTCTCCTCCAAAAAAAAAAAAAAAAAAAAAAAAAAAAAAAAAAAAAAAAAAAAAGAAAAAGAAAAAACTTGATCTCAAGAGTTCCTTAGGTGCATCCTTATTATCCTGCCAAACAACTAATTACAAAGCCTAGATGCCATCATGACATCACCAATACCTTATCCTCTTCTGGGGTAACTATTTAACAAGATCGTCTTAGAAGGAGCACTTCATTTGAGCACTGCTTTCTACTGCGGCCCTAGTGGAAAAATGCCAGAGGGTGGCAGAATCCAATTCCATTTCCCAGCATTCAACCACCCACTTCCCATTGATTTTTCAAACGTATTTACTCTGTTACTCGTTGAAAGCGTGCCCACCTCCTCTTTGTGCTCCCTGCAGCAGCCCCAAACCTCACCGTCACACCAAAAAGATAAAAAGCTCGGCAAAACCTCGCATTCCGGTCCCTACACAAAGATTTTTCATATATTTAAAGGTTACTCACAACCGAACCATCCAAGGTCTCCAGTCTCTTTAGAGATTTCCCTCAGGTTGCTTGCTTGTTTGGATTCCTTTATTGGCCTGCAAGCTAGCTTGGGATTCTTCGCATAGCATAGGAAAAAAATGCAGTTGCTTGTTGAGAGGTGGTGAAGGAATCCCAACGTCTGTTTCTGAGTTGTTTATGTCCGGATGGATATTGTTTACATGCTTGAAATGTTACTATAATTACCAGAGCATGCATTGGAAGGGAGGGATTTCTTTCAGGGGACTGCCTCTTATGTAAGTCTTCATATGAACATTGGTTGTTTTTGAGAACAGAGCATGAAGACATAGGAAAGGCTTTGCTTGCAGCACTGGGTTAAGCTTGAGCAATAGCTCTTATATAAATCTGTTCTGAGTAACCTCTAGCATTGCAAGAGGTTCTTGTTTTGCTTCCATCATTATATGGAGTTTAGATTGCTAGAATTCAACAAGGTTGAGGAGTGCCACAGGCAGTGGCTACATTTGAGTTCTGTTTCTGTTTTTCTTTGCGATATTTTTGGTTTTCTTTTTGTGTGGGAAGAGAGGCCTCTCTAGGTTGAAAGAATGCATGCTCTGGAAAGAGGAGTTTTCATGATTCTTATTCTTCTTTCACCATCGGTGGATTCATCTCGAGACCCCCATGAACGAATTCAAAGCCACAGGTCCAGCCAACCAGACCCACTGAAGGTAATTCATTCTGTTTCAAGCTTTCAATTCTTTGACATCTAACATTTTAACGAACGTTTTATAAAATTTCTTCTCTACGGTCATTTCATTTTGCTGTTGCTTGATAATACTTGTATTAGAACTGTTCCTGTCCTTTTTATCTTTCTCTGATTTGTTAATTAAGGTGGGAGATGGTAAAGTTTGCTAATTATTCATGAATAAAAGGAAGGAGAAATGTTAGCCTCACCTTTTCTTTTCATCATGTTGACTAAATGTATTAACGTAGGAACATATTCCGAAGGCTCTGTTTGACTTCTTTTGGATGCTACTTGCAGCTGACTCCAAAACTCTCAGCACAGATCACACTCCATGCATTCCTCCTCTGGGCCTCCATTGGTTTCTTGATGCCTGTTGGGATAATCATAATTAGGATGTCCAACAGAGTTGAATGTGGCAGAAGGCTCAAGGTTCTCTTTTACTCCCATGTCATTGTGCAGGTAAGCTCAATCGCAAGTTATGTTATATACCCATAGCATTTGCAACGCACAGAAGAATATTTAATCTACCTATTGGATGGTACACTCTGGTCTATTTCTGGCCAACAACATTTTTGCTTCCAACCTCAAAATTTTGAGCAACTTGAAACATCAGAAGGCATTTTAAAAAAAATATCAATTGATTTTACTCTACTGAGTCTTCCCATAATATTTTGGCGTGTAACCTTCCACACTCTAATAACTATCTCTCTCCTTTTTCTTTTTTTTTTTTAATTTCGACCTACAGATGACAGCTGTCCTGCTTGCCACTGCTGGGGCAGTTCTGTCTATAATAAACTTTGGAAATTCCTTCAGCAATACTCATCAGAGGACGGGGTTGGCACTCTATGCGTTGATATGGATTCAACCTTTGATTGGCTTTCTCAGGCCTCACAGGTATGTAATGCATTTTTATGCATTAATTTTTTTTTTAAAAAAATGTGTTGCTTGCTCTCTTTTTTTTTATTATTATATTTTTGATTGAGAGTTAGCATGGAGTGTTCATTTATTGTTTTAATTTTTTTTTTTTTTTCCCCTCAGAGGAATGAAAGAAAGGAGCATATGGTACTTTGTGCATTGGCTACTTGGAATTGGAATTACTGTATTGGGGATCATAAACTTTTACATTGGCCTGCAAACCTACCACAAGAGGACCTCCAGAAGTGTGAGGTTGTGGACTGTGCTCTTCACCGCAGAGGTGGTTGTCATTGCTTTCATCTATCTTTTCCAAGACAGGTGGGATTATATGATGAAGCAGGGGGTGATCCTAGGCGACGAGACGATCAGACCCTCTGACCATATAACATCTCCAAGTACCCGTCGGAAAGAGTGAGCATCTCCGTCTCAGTAGCGAAAGCCGAGTTTCCATGGGCCTGCCTTCATGAGCTCGTGGACTATCCTAGCCATAGCATTGGCTCAAACTCTTTTGTCCTTCAGTCGGTGCATTCTTTTACAAAATGGAAGCATTGGAGTTAGAGAAGGATATTATATTTGAGGAGTATAGATGGGCCTTTGTGGCTTAGAGAGTGTTTGAGCTGCAGTCAACTGCTCAGAATTGAGAATCATTATGCAATATAAATTCAGGCGTCTGTGTATACCGATCAAAGCAGGATTAGTTGCAAGTCAATCCTTTTCCATTTTGTAATTCTAAAGTTTATTTATCTTTTGGAACAATACAGTATTGAAACATGCTCATGTCCCAAAATGCAAAAAAAAAAAAAAAAAAAAAAAAAAAAAAAAGAATTTTGAGGGCAATGAGTTAGCTATCGCCTGGATCTCATGAACTTCTTCCCTGATTGGATGGTTCATGCATGACGCCCTGCTTGAAAGATGAAAGTATCTTTGAGACAACAAATTGATGCGGTGGAGATCACGAGCAACAACAAGATTATTAACCGAGTGGTGGTCTGATTGATATCTATTTATTCATACAACGTAAAATAAATTTGTGGAGGTGTTTGCAAAAGAAGTTTTCTTTCTCTACTTGAACATCCTATTCCAGTCATTACAACTTCCATGTGAAAAATATCCAAACTTGATTGCCTGGTTTTCCCTTGATCACCATCTTCCTTGTTACTTAATAAATCATTAGTTGCCTATAGAAGATAGAGGCCAGAGCATAGCAACTACCATGAAAAACGGTAGGAAATGGGAGCATCAAGTGTTTGCTTTAAGTGTAATTTTGGCAGCTGATGAGGGGCATGTGTACATTCTTGATAAAAGAAGAGTTCATGAAGCATCGAAAGTACCAAAAATCATGAATTCTTGAGGACAATATTTTTAGATCATTTATAGATCTAGATAGTTCTGGCGTACAGCCAAATATTACACCGCTCAGTCTCAAGTCAGTGCGCAAAGGAAATTGCTTGAACTTGGCTTGAGCTGGGCCCAGCTTGACCCATCAAATTCAAGCTCAGCTCATTTAAGCTCAAAGCCGAAGTTTTTAACAAGCCAAGTTTGCCTTTTTCTTTTGAGAGACGTTTGATTGGTAGTAATCTATTATAATAATATAAAATTATTATATTTGATAATTAAACATGATAATTTAATTTTTATTTGGATGAGTATCTGAGATTACCAAAGTTTAATAATCTCATGTTATGCTCTTAAATTTTATATAAATATTTAATAATATTTAATTTAATTATATATCTAATATACATTTGATGATATTTAAATATTAATATTATATTTATATTTAATATTAAACTTAATATTAATATAATATTTAATATTTTAAGCACTATTATATATTTATATAATAATATGTAAATATTTAATTTAAAATTATTAATATTTATGATCTTTTGCATATGAAATTATTATATTTAAATAATTTACAATATATATTTATATTTATTTATATTATAATTTTAAATAGTTTAGTAATATAAATATTCTATTTAAATAATATTATTTATATTATAATATTTTTCTAATATTTCAATAATATAATATATCATTAAGTATAAAATATATAATATATTATTAAATATTTATAATATTTAAATATATTTCAAATATAGAATTTTTGCTTTTTACTAGAATATTTCATATTGTAACATAAACAAAGCATCACTTAAAAGAAAAAAAAAATTATAATCAAATATAAATAGAATTCATGAATATGATAATCTGATTACATGTTTGGTTATTGTGAATTAAATATAATAATTTTATATTTTTAAAAATTTAAGTTGATATTATCAAATCAAATTAAACACAATAATTTTACATTATCAATTAATTGATTAACAAGCAGAAGATACCTCAATATCATATCACCTCAAACCACGTACCGCTTTAAATCCCGTCCACCCTTGGACTTGTTCACGAGCCGAGCACCGAAATTTGTTAGAGCTTGGTTCATTTTCTAGTTAAGCCAAGCCTAGCCCGGCCAAGTTGAAGTCGGGTCAACCCTAACGTGCTCATGAGCAGATTGGATCACTCATGGTGAAGGCAATTTCAAATACACGGTGATGAGGCATGGAGAAACCTTGCTCGTTAGTTCGGGCACAGCCCAACCTCATCAAGACCTCGCTCAGTTCTGCCACCACCATCGAGACTTTTCTCCGGCCAATGCCGTAGACCTTCTCGATGAAATGCCACACCCAAGCCCCACCACCACCGGAGACGTGATTGCTGCATTCTGTAGAGCTGACAAGCTGCCAAAGCCTGGAATTCTTTAATGGAATAAAAAGCAACGGAGACCAGCTTGTTTGAATGCCTTGCTTGTTGGGTCTATGCCCTTAACGGCTATGATTCAGAAAGTCTGCAGCTTTTTGGGCAGTTCCAGACATCTGGTTCCGATTCAGATGTGTTCGCGTTCTCACGCATGCTTTCCATCAATGCCAACCTCAATGCATTGGATGAAGGGAAACAGATACATGCCTTCACCGTGAAAAAGAATCTAGCTGTTGATGTTGTGGTGAACAATTCCCTGATCAATGTTTATTTCCAGTAGGGAAGCATGGGTGACGCCGAGAAGGTGTTTAACTGTATGCCAGAGAGAAATGTTTACACGTGGACGGTCATGGTTACAGGATATGCAATGAATGCTAGTCTGGACAAGGCCATGGATTTGTTCAATCTGATGCCATGCAGAAACCACAGTTTCATGGAACTCAATGATCAGCGAATAGCGGAGAGAAGGATATGATGAAAGTGGCATTGAAGTTGTTCTGTAAGATGAGGAAACTGGGAGAGGTTCCTAATGAGTCGACGTTCTTGCGGTTCCCAAGGCGTGCAAACCTGCAGTTCCTGGACAATTGTAAGGGACCATGTCTGCCTCCGGGAATCAGCATGGATTAAGATTTTGATGGATATGTTTGCCAAAAGTGGTGAACTACTAGATGTTTGGAAAGTTTTTAGGAAAATTTCAGGGCATAATGTCGTCTCCTGGTCCATCTTACTGGCAGGCCATGCTCAGAATGGGTGCATTACAGAGGCTGAGAGGATTTTTAATGGAATGCCAGAGAGAAATGTGACCTCATGGAATGTTATGATTGCTGACTATGTGCAGAATGCGATGAAAGATAAAGCATTTGTTGTGGCATTGCTTTGATCAATGATAACATGAGCGGGTTGTCGAATCCCCAGTACATAAGACGTAGCAAAACATTTCATTGGTATGTGATAAAGGAGGGCTTACAACTTTGATCACCATGTAGGAGATGCTCGTTTAGCCCTTAACATGATGCCTCAGGATGATGTAGTCTCCTGGACAGCACTTGTGGCTGCTTATTGTTCTAACAATTATGTGGGGGAAGCTCAAAATATTTTTGATCAGATGCTGCAGAAGAACCCGGTATCTTGGAACACAATGATGTTTGGCTACCTTCAAAAATGTGGGGCTCTTAGTGAAGCAGAAATGATTTCTTGCACTGTGACCAACCTTGGCATGATATTTTGGAATGTGTTGTTAACAGGATATTCACAGAATGTGAGGAAGTGAAGTCCTGTATTTAATTGTGAATATTGCCAAAATCAGGAGTTCAGCCAGATCATGTCACATTTATAAGCTTTTTCTCAGCTTGCAGTTATCTGGGAGAGGTTGTGAAAGGTCAGAAACTCTTTGATGAGATAGAGAAGATCATGGTATCAATCCTTCCCAGGAGCACTGTGCTTGTATTGTAGACATTGTTCAACAAGCTGGCCATCTAATGATGCCGAATCTATTATCATAAACATTCCAACAGAACTGGTTGCCGCTGTGTGGGAGCATTACTTGGAACTTGCAAAATATACGAAGGTACTATGATTGGTAGAAGAGCAGCAGACCAAATCTCTCGTTTGGAACCAGATAATTATTCTGCTTATGTTGCACAGGTTGAGACTTCTGCAACAGCTAGGATGTGGGAAGTTGTGGCAAAAATTAAGAGCAGTAATGAAGGAGAAAATGGCTTCCAAAGGAAACTGGATGCAGCTGGATTGAGATAAGGAACCAAATTACATGTTTCTATCTGGTGACTCCTGCCACCAGCAAAAGGATTCCATCTTTGCAACACCCTATAGCCTGTACGGTAGCATTGAACAAAGGTATGCACTGGATTCTGAACTCTTTGGATTTTGTTATAGTATAATTAGCAGAAAATGATAGCAAAAACATGCACTTTTAATTTGTGGAAAAAGCTGGACAAAACCAGTCAATATAGCAATAGATAATATGACTACCTGGGAAGCAGAGAAACATCGTTCCGACTCCGGCACTAGGTGCCAGGTCATGCGTCCACCCAGGCCTTCCCACGTGACCAGGGCTTCTCTGCGAAATGGTGGGAAGTCGAAGCGGTGGAACCTCTGTTCGTAAGAATAGAGGAAGAGAATGGAAAAACACAGAGAGCCTGCGCTTCTCTGCCCACTCGGTTAAACCTCCGACCTTCTCCCTCTTCGGCACCGCGGCCTAGGGGTGTGGACAAATCGAAGACTCTGGTAGCCTCTATCGTCCGACAATCCGCTACTTTCGCTGCCGGCCAAAAATGAGGTACGTCCTCTTCGCTTCTTACGGCTACCAACAATTGGTATCAGAGCCACCTTGCCGGCCGTCACCGCTTATGGGCTGGTGCTCGGCGATGGGCTGGTGCTCGGCGAGGGAAGGCGGAGAAATAGGCCGCGGCGGATGGCCGCCGCTGCCTGTCCCATGCAGCGGCCGTAGGAGCTGCAGCGTCAAAAAAAAAAAAAAATTCAATAGGGTCATCGGACCCAGAACGGCGGCCAACATCGTCTTCATCAGCCGTCGGGGACCCCCTCCGCCTCTTCCCCGGCTGTTGGAGGCTGGGGACAGCCCCTTGAACGCCGTCGCATAAATAGTGCACGAAAGAGGGGCGGGAGATCCCAATATCGGGGTCACCGGACCCCAAATGGCGATCGGTGTTGTCTTCGTCGGCCGTCGGAGACCCTCTTTCGCTCCTTTTTTCGACCATCGGAGGCCGGATGCCTCTTTCCATAGCCGATGCATAAACAGCGAGCGAGAAGAAGGGCGTTTGATTTACGGATGGCATCATTCGTAAATTCGACGAAAGTTAAGTTCCTTTTCCCAAAAAAAAAAAAAAGGCAGAGGCGGTTTTGCTAACGTGGCAAACACGACAGCTATGTGATGATGTGTCTGCCTCGTAGTCTTGGCGTGGCGGGTTCCTCGCTGGCGTGGTCGTTTGTGGTAGTCCACGTGTTGAAGGTGACGTGGCACGCTGACGTGGTTGTGATACTGATGTGCATGGGACCAGTTAACGTGGCAGCCTACGTGGCAATCCACGTGTCTGGCCTAGCTGACATGGCATGCCACATAGGATTTTATTTTATTTTCTGGTTTTTTGGATTTTAAAATTCCAAAAAAATACAGAAACTTTCAGAAAAATCATAGAAAAATTTGAAAAAATCCAGAAAATTATAGAAAAATCAGAAAAAATCCAAAAAAAATCATAGAAAAATCAGGAAAAATCTAAAAATTTGCAGAAAAATCAGGAAAATTCGTAGAAAATTGCAAAAAATTCAGAAAAATTCATAGAAAATTTTAGAAAATTTATTGAAAGTTTTCTAAATATGACACGGTAGTTTATGCTTCGTGCATGAATGCTACTAATGCCTACTGGTCCCATAATGTGTGTATTTTTTCTATAAATATTTTTTTAGCTGCATAATTATTTATGCTTAGTGTGTAAATATGATTTATGCATATTTCTGCATGTTATTTTTGCTGACATAATTGTTTATGCTTAGTGCATAAAGGGTATTTATGTCATTTGTTATATATTTTTCTGCAAGTATAGTAATTTATGCTTTGTGCATAGGTAATGTGTATGCCAAATTTTATGTCTTTAGTTGACAAAATATATGCTTAATGTAGCATATAAAGTTGTTTAAGCCTGTGTTGCCTATGTTGATTTGTTTCATATTATGTTAGTTTTGTGGATAATAGAGATGCGTTCTCTGGAAAGGTATTGGATTCTATATTCTATCTTGTTAAATGAGTGATGATTATGAGCTTAGCGAAATTTTTGATCTCATTTATGAGTACAAACATTTGAAATCTGATTATTTTTTTCTGATACAGATATACACTGATTATGTGCCTGATGTCTAAAAATAATTTGCTTGATTGAATGCAGTGATGGCCTCCAGATCTATAGTGGTTGACATCAATAGAGGTGAGAAGCTAGATGGACAGAATTATGATATGTGGCATAGAAAGATCCAATATCTACTGAATGAGCTAGAAGTCTTAGAGACCCTGACATCCAGTATAACACCATCAGAACCTGGCACTTCTGCACAGCACCACACTGATCATGAAGTCTATAAAAACTGAATGAAGGACCATTGT